>JANAVB010008599.1:3965922-4188422 GCA_029216955.1 Iris pallida | reverse complement strand
TTTACAAGATTTATATTTAAAGAAAGTACAATATTTTTACAAATATTGAAAATGAATACAACTTATCTATCTAGCTAATATCTAGGTTTTGGCCTACAAGTACGCCCGTATCTCCCTATGGTTAAGAGTAGTCGCGATCAACCTGAAAAATGTTGGTTTTCAGTCAGGAATGGAACGAGTACACTTCATTGAATGCAGTTCCAATATATGATAACGACTATAAAACAGAGGTTAGCCATAAAATACATGATGAAATAATCAGGATAATGGTAGCAACAGACATGAGGAATGTAGAACAAAGGAAATACTATCCATGTGTTTTGATGTACCTTTTTGATATGTGATCGGTCTAGGGACAGTTACACTACGATGTCTACGATGTCTAAATAGCAATAAAATAAACAATGTCTACGATGTCTACTTTGCAGAAAATAAACAATGTCTACGATGTCTACAATGTCTACGGTAAGATCACACATCTATTTGGTACTTTTCCTTCCCGACACTACAGGTAAGAATACGACAAGATATAAAAAAGTGACAAGAATCAAATATAAAATGACTAACAATGAAATGTAGTAATTAACAATATCGAAAACAAGCAACAAATGTACTAGCTTGGGTCCTTTGCTGGTGAAACCGATAATACCAACCACTCAGTGTGCCACATAAAAGTCCAATTCGCACAACAGTCTCCGGTGCTGAAACAAACATCACTAATACATTTGATATAAAAGAAATGTCTAAAAATTCCTACCCAAAAGTTCAATTCTGGATACAGGGGCAAAGTCATAGTTTCGGATCAAAACGATGTTAGTCGTTGAACCTGCTTTGTACCGAAAAGCGTGTCACTATCTACGGTCTCTAAAGTCATCAAACTATATTTCTACGGGTCTGGTTAGATGATACAAACCCAACCGTATGTCCAAAGTTGGATTATGGTAGGCCGTGCACAATTTCGCCCGTTAGATCGGGTCGCGGGCCCACCAAAATAGCATTCCGGTTGACCCTCTCAGAATCGGACCAAACTTGGCATACAGGAAAAAATGGTCCTGTTGGCGCAAGTTTTGTCTCAAGATGATGAATGTGCACAATGTTATGGACTAGTTTGCAAAAGGGCCAATACGGGATATCTCGACGGATACGCTTCGATTACGTCGTGCACGTACAACGAAATCGAGTTCCGTCAAATCCCACACGTCGACAAAATCCATACGCGTCTTTCGATTCTCATGGGTTGCAACTACGTCGCCTGATTTGTCGGGGTGCACACGGTATCGGTGATTTTCCTAAAAATTCTAACAGTTTAAAAATAGTTTTTCGTCAATATTGGAAAACCGATTTATCGGCGCACAGTTGTCGAAATCGACTTCTGTAAAAAGTGTTTTGTTGCCCTATATGTTGTCTAAGACTATTTTGAAATTATTTTCGAAAACTCCTAATATCTGGTTCAAGAATTGCCTTCCAATTTGGGGTACTGGACTGCCTATAAACTGCTTATTTAAGCAATTTTCTTCCAAGTTTAGTTCGATTTTTCTGGGACGATTCTTGCCTATAATAAAATATATCTACTGGTATTTATAGAGGGTCAGGTAGGCTTTGAGTAGGAACTTCTAGATCAAAAATTGTTTGGATGTATTAGAAGATATTAGGAGATATACGGGGCTACCTGACAGCGGCTAGAACAGAGCAGTACTCTATTCAAGGGTTGACTGCCTCTGCATGGGGCTATTCCCGACGATCGTCGGCCTTCTGCGACGGTGCAGGAGGCGCGCCTAGGCGTCGGGGTTGTGGATGCCTCGTTGGTCTGGGGAATTCTATGGTTTTCGAGTATCCATCTCCATTTTTCTTCTTATCTTCCATTTTTATCTATATATAGGAAGTTGGTTCGGGTTTGGGGCTGGGGGTGCTCTCGCGAGTTTTTTCCTTTGCCAACTCGAGATATCAGCATGATCTCGCGAGAATTTGAGTTGTTTTCTTTTTTTTCTTTTTTTTACAGAATATATATATATATATATATATATATATATATATATATATATATGCAAAAGTACATCAAAAATTTCAATAAATTTATAAAAAATATATATATAAATTCACACAAAATATTTCTATAACTTTCTAATAATTAATATGTACATATACATACTAGCTACTTATATTGTAGCAACTTCTTGCTACCATCAATAATTGCAAATAAGAATTCAGTTCATCGTGCATCGTCAGAGGAATGGAACACCCTGAGGCAAAGGAATTCCTTGAGGCAAATCACTTCATCGTGAACGTCCCAATGAGGAGCTTGAGAGAGGAACTCCTTGAGGCAAAGGAACACCGTGCATAGTCCGAGCGAATCAACGAGCGGGCGCTTCGACAGAGTATGGGTTGGCAATCAACCCAACCCAAACCCTGGGGCTCTTCCAGAAATCAACATCATGGCACACAGTCGATGAAGTGCATGAACACGAACAGTCCACTAGGCACATCTCAGTCTTCTGAAGGACTTCACCACCAAAGCTTCTTCGAACGAGGAGATCAAAAACCAAGAGGAAAGCATCTTGCAAGACGGGGGATCGGTAGAGTCCATCTCCACAAGAAAAGCTAAGTGAGACGAGAACAAACTCTCCCTATACTACTGTCATTTATAGGCAAGGAACAACTCGGACTCATGCGCCAAGTGGCAGTCACTTCGAATTCAATTCAATTAATTTGCATCAATACCAATGCATCTGTCCCTTCTCAAGTAAAGCTAAGTAAGACGAGAACAAACTCTCCCAACTACTGCCATTTATAGGCAAGGAACAACTCGAACTCATACGCCAAGTGGCAGTCACTTCGAATTATATTCAATTAATTTGCATTAATACCAATGCATCTGCCCCTTCTCAAGTAAAGCTAAGTAAGACTAGAACGAAATCTTCCAACTACTACCATTTATATGCTATTAATACCAATGAATCTGTCCCTTCAAATTCTGCCAAGTGAATACCATTCTTCCGTGTACTGTTGCGCCCAATTGGAACGGAGAATGGCATTTATATGCCATTAATATGCCATTAATACCAAAGAATCTGCCATTTATATGCCATTAATACCAATAAATTCTGCCATTTATATGTCATTAATACCAATAAATCTGCCCCTTCGGATTATATTCTCTGTTTTATTTGGAACGGAGAATGGCATTCTCCATTTATATAAACGGAGAGTAACTTTCCCATTTAAATTAAAACGTTTGAGGATTCTATTCACCGTTTATTTCGGAACAGAGAATAACATTCTCCGTCTAACTTGAAATGGAGAATAACATTCCCAGTGGTAAAACACATTAAAATGTTCATTCTCCGTTTTATTTAAATGGAGAATGACGTTCTCCGTGTCTTTTGAAACGGAGAATGTTATTCTCCGTTTAGTTTGAAAAGGAGAATGAAGATAAGCTTGATGAGAATATGACGAGGTCGGTATGGGCTAAGAAGACTACAATGATGAGGTTGGTATGGGATAAGAATTTGCTTTCAAGAAAATATGTAACACCACCAACCTAGCAATGACATTGTAAAACAATAACGTAATTATGTAATGGGCAAGGAACTTCTATCTTTTATAATGTCTGCTCTGCTCTGTCTTTTATAATAAAATTATTTTTGAGTTATATTTACAATGTGAAAACAACAAAAAGTTTGACTTTTATTTACATATGAAAGTCTGAACTACTACATAAAATCCTACTATCAAGAAAAAAGTTGAATGTGAGCTGCGTGCGGGCATCACAGAGCAATGGAACTCCTTGAGGCAAAGGAATTCCTTGATGCAAATCACTTCATCGTGCATTGTCAGAGCAATGGAACTCCCTGAACAAAGGAACTCCGTGCATAGTCAGAGCGAATCAAAGTGCGAGCGCTTCAACCCAAATCCTGCGGCTCTTCCAGTAACCAACAGGAAAGAGTCTTGCCAAGGCGGGGGATCGGTAGAGTCCATCTCCAGGATGAAGTGAATTCCTTTACAAGGTGCTCTACCTCAAGGAATTCCTTTGCAAGGTCCCTTGCTCTCAAGGAATTCCTTTGCTTCTGTTCATGTGCCTTAAGGAATTCATCTTGCTCTTGGTCTGACGATGTACGATGATGTAATTTGCCGCAAGGAGTCATCCAAAGGTTCCTATGATCTGACGAAACACGATGAAGTGATTTGTCTCAAGGAATTCCTTTGCCTCAAGGAGTTCCATTCCTCTGATGATGCACGATGAAGTGAATTCAGTTCATCGTACATCGTCAGAGGAATGGAACTCTATGAGGCAAAGGAATTCCTTGAGGCAAATTACTTCATTGTGCATCGTCAGAGCATAGGAACCGTTGGATGACTCCTTGAGGCAAATCACTTCATCGTGCATCGTCCGAGCAAAGGAACTCGCTGAGGCAAAGGAGTTCTTGTGGCTCTTCCAGCATTACAAAAACTGGAATGCAATCAAGGATTCAAAGGAACTCCTTGGCTGCCAAGGAATACCTTGAGGGCAAAGGACCTTGCAAAGGAATTCCTTGAGGCAAAGGTCCTGCAAAGGAATTTACTTCATCGTGCATCGTCAGAGTAATGGAACGCCCTGAGGCAAAGGAATTTCTTGAGGCAAATCACTTCGTCATGCATCGTCGGAGCAATGGAACACGTTGAACAAAGGAACTCCTCGCGACAAAGGAACACCGTGCATAGTCCGAGCGAATCAACGTACAGGCGCTTCGACAGAGTGTGGGTTGACAATCAATCCAAACCCTGGGGCTCTTCCAGAAACCAACATCATGGCACACAGTCGATGAAGTGCACGAACACGGACAGTCCACTAGGCACATCTCAGTCTTCTGAAGGACTTCACCACCAAAGCTTCTTCGAACGAGAAGATCGACAACCAAGAGGAAAGTGTCTTGCCAAGGCGGAGGATCGGTAGAGTCCATCTCCATAAAAAAAGCTAAGTGAGACGAGAACAAACTCTTCCTACACGACTGCCATTTATAGGCAAGGAACAACTCGGACTCATGCGCCAAGTGGCAGTCACTTCGAATTCAATTCAATTAATTTGCATTAATACTAATACATCTGCCCCTTCTCAAGTAAAGCTAAGTAAGACGAGAACAAACTCTCCCAACTACTGCCATTAATACTAATAAATATGCCCCTTTGAATTCTGCCAACTTTGAAGGTTTCAATTTTACTCAAATATTAATCAAATATTCGAAAATTAATACCAATGAATATGTCCCTTCTTAATTTTTTGAGTATAGAATGGCTCATTGCAAAAAAAATACGTTCAAAAATTTAATTAAATATTCGAAAAATGGAAATATTGAGATTAGAAACTTTACATTCTTAAATATGTTGTCAAATTTTGTTAATTATACATGTTTCCACCACATTTTTTGTGCCAATTAAACGGAGTATGGTATTACAAGAGTTAAAACGAAAGAAAATGCTATTCTTCGTATTTTATTAAACGGAGAATAGCATTCTATGTTTCCAATTACACGGAGAATAGCATTCCTAGTGTTAAAACGATTGAGGTTTCTATTCGCCGTTTAATTTGGAACGGAGAATGGCATTCTCCGTCTAACTTGAAACGAAGAATAACATTCCCAGTGTTAAAACACATTAGAATGTTCATTCTCCGTTTTAATTTAAATGGAGAATGATATTCTCCGTGTCATTTGAAACGGAGAATGCTATTTTCCGTTTTAAATTACACGGAGAATGCCGTTCCCAGTAATAAAACGATTGAGTATTAAAACGATTGAGAATGTCAGCATCTGTCCCTTCAAAATGACTTTTATACATATAAAAAGATGAAGTAAAAAAGTTGTCTTTGTAGTTGAATAAATGCATTTTTATCTAATTGTCTTCTCAAACTTTTGCATTGGAGAACATTTTTTTATCTAATTGTATTGTGTGAATGACATCTTGCCACATAGGAAAGACATTGTCTTAAGTCAACGACATTTCATTTTATTTTATTTGCTCTTTGTCGCTATTTCACTTTTGTACTTTACAATTACGAAAATTGGACCCAATTTTTTACAAACTCTACAAGTTCTAGGCTTCGGGATAGTCTGACTTACTGTAGACTGGCTTGATTTCCCTTGAGAAGGCCTTCCTTTTGTTGCTACCGGATTTAGCTCTTTTAAAGCTTCATGCACTCCATGAACTGCATCAGCTACCATTTGTTCTTCTTCACCAATAATGGTCACCATTTCTTTCAACTCCATCAGAACAGACGACATCAACTCCGTTCTCCTCTCTTGAATTTTGCTTGATTTTTTACAATAGTATGTAAACAGATTAACTTGTTCATTAATACCACCATACCTTCTGCTCTCAATAATGTCTGGGTGGATGAATCTTCTTTCTACACCAGGTCCGGAGAGAACTCTCTTTGCAATCCTTGATCCAACGAGATTTTATCAAGTTCTTTGGAATATCTCCAATTTACAATCTCTTCATTGCTGAAAAAATATGCCTACAAGGAATCCCCTTGGTCTCCATCCACAAGCATTCACATTTTATGATGTTGTCGGCCCGATCAAATTTAACCTTCCGGTTGACACTGTTTGGCAACTTATACTTTTGGATAGTGCAAACTTCTGCCTCACTTATGATGTGATGATGGAGAACAGTATATGCATCAGAACGTGTAATTTTTTTTCCTTACCTCTATAAACACCGTTTTAGTGTAAATTGTGGCAAATTTATTTTCTATCACGGCCATGCTAGTTTGATTCACAACTGTACCTCCCATTCCCGATTTTTTTTTAAATATTTTATTATTTTTTTTTTATTGATTATCAAAAGAAATATGTATATATATAAATATATTTTATAAATATGTGTATGGGTATGCATATATAACATATATTATATATGTGGTTATGTGTATATATATAAATAGATATTATGCAGACATGATTTGTTGGCTTTAGCTTTTACCGGGGATATATTCATTTTCGCTGAAGCTCATGTTCATGAATTGAATATGTGCTCTAAAAGACCTATATTCTTCCCATCGACAATTATTCTTTCACATTCTAATTATACTTCTCTGCTAATGGAGGAACCATTTAGAATTACTGAACAAGATTTACTCAATAGCAGGTTAAAATACATTCAACTTCAATACTAAAATTTGGATTTGGTATGATGTAAATGGTTGCTTATTTGTCAAAAAGAAACGAAACAACGAGCAACTTGAAAACCTTATGCAATAGTCATTTAGCCAAATCAGCAGATGTGATATGTGCCATTGCATAATATAAAGATTGATTGAGTAACTGTTAGTATTATTAATGCTAATACATTACTGGGGTCCCATCATTAGGTCAGCCTAGTTCCTCCATATTGGTGGCTTGTTAACTAAAATACACCTGTAAAACATATAAATTGGTGTAAGTGAGAGCTGTATAGAATGTAAATTGTTATGACAAATTTGTAAGCTTGACAGGCTTCGGGATGGAGACAGTACAATGTAGAACAATAGGAACCGGCTCATGTCCAAAGCCCAAACCGTGAGTTTCTCCCCTCACAGCCCAAAAGGGCCGACCCCATGAAACGGAAACCGAACTTTGCTCAGCCTGTTCGAGCAAACAAAAGAGCCCCACCCGATCAAATAGCATATATACGAACTGATCGAGAAACCGAAAGAGTGATTACTCGAAACATCAAAACCCTAAACGAACCCAGCACCTCCACCATGCGCCACCCCCCCACGAACCTGGCGGCCACCCTAGCGCTCGCAGCACCACCGCGCGTGACCAGCGCCGCCAGCCACAGAGCCGCGTGCGCGTACAAGCAGGACTGGGCAGCAACAGCGATGAACTGGAATACAAGTTTGCGACGACTTCCCCGCCACCACACTTTGCAGTTTCTCGAGCCGCTTGTGCTGGTATGTAGCCCATATATACCCCTTAGAATCCCTTTATGTAGGTTTAATTTTCATGCACTAGATTTCCCGATAAATTGACTCAAAGTCGGGTAAAAATCCGTTCAAAAATAGAGCATATAGCAGTGCAATCATCCATGTTTGGAGGTCATTTTCGATCGATCTAATATCATATGAGAAATTCTAATTGAACACGTTTTTAGACAACATATAGGGGATCAGAAACTATTTCGTAGTTCTGAATTTCATAAACTATGTACAGTTTAAACCATTCTTGAAAATTCAGAAAAAAACCTGTTTTCAAAACAGTAGAAAACTAGAAAAATTCATCCACACGACGTGCGTCCCGCCAAACCGGGTGACGTGGTCGTGTACTGTAGGCATCGAAAGCTGCGTAACGGCTTCGTGGTCGTGTGGGCTTTGACGGAATTCAAATTGGTCGCGTGTGCGCGACGAATTTGTTGCGTATCCGTCGAAATTCCCCGTATCGGCCTCTGTGCAAATTTCCCAATTACTTTGTGCACGCTCGTCAGATCGAGACAAAACTTATGCCAACAGGACCGTATCGTTTTTCTGGTCCTGTATGCTAAGTTTGGTCCGATTCTGAGACAGTTGATAAAATTGCCGTTTTACGGGCCCTACGGTCCGACTCAACGGGTGATTTTGTGCACGGCCCGCCGGAATCCAACCTTGGACATACGATTGGGTTCATATCGGAAAACTAGATCCATAGACATGTAGTTTGACGACTTTAGAGACCATTGACTCAGGCACGCTTTTCGGTGCAAAGCGGATCCAACGGCGGATACCGTTTTTGTCCGAAATTATCGTTTTGCACCTGTGTCCAGAATTGGACTTAAGTACAGGCAATCCTAGCTAATTTGACTATTCTGAAAATGTTGGAAATATTTATTTCAGCTTTCGGAGACAATTGTGGATTTTGGACTTTATGGCGTACCGGTTGACGGTATCTTATTGGTTCTTCGCGCTGCCACCAGGCAAGTATACCTTGCCTTCCTCTACAGTTTTTTTTACATGTATTTCTTTTCATTTTTCAGTCTTTGATTGTTTATGGACATGTGCTTTTTGTGTTATATTCTGTAGAGTTATTTTTATTGTTTATAGCCATGTTCATGTTTTGGCCTTGTGTTTCACATTTGGAGTTTCTCGTCAGTACCTTGTTTGAGTCGTGTTATAGAATGAGTACGTGTAATTGAACTGCTAAATCCTTGATATTGTTTCCTTGGCACCAGAGAGTCCACACTCGGGACGAAGGTATTTTTCTTGATCTGTTTACATCCGTGAGTCCACACTCGGGACTAGGATGTCGATTATTTGTACCAGAGAGTCCACACTCGGGACGAGGGTGTAGACTTGACTTGACTTAACTTGCACCAGAGAGTCCATGCTCGGGACAAGGTTGTTTACATCAGAGAGTCCACACACGGGACGAGGATGTAGTATTCACACCAGAGAGTCCACGCTCGGGACGAGGGTACCTTGCCGTGAACTAACTAGAGAGTCCACACTCGGGACGAGGGTTAGTACTAACCAGAGAGTCTACACTTGGGATGCGGGTTAGTGTTTTGGTTCAAACCAGATGAGGGTTTGATTCTTCCATTGATCTCGTGATTATCGTTCATCCGGCAGTTCATTTACGCGTAGCTGTTCTAGTGTTCGTGTGTCCGTGTTCATGTTCGTAGTCATTGTCGTATCCCCATCTTTTTTGTTTATTTTCTTGCGCATGATAAAACTGTTAGATAGGCATGTATATTATGTATCTTGCTATGTCCTCTGAGGACCTGATGATCTCTTCAGGTTTAGCGGTTGCATGGAGTTAGCTAGTAGTTCTGGATGGCAGACGTGATGATACATTGCGGGATTCAGGTATTGTTATTGTGTTTATTATCCGCTCGTGCTTTTCATTCCTTATCATGAGATATCATGTTCCTTGTTTCAGTTGTAGACTCTTGTTATATTCCTTAGAGTCTTATCGAACATTTATGCTAGTGGGCTGCAAACCACGACCCATAGTGTTCATTCATGTTTCATATTCTTATTGTGGATTGAGATATAGATTGCATTGCCATGATTTGGCAGTAAATCATAGCCTTGACAGCATTTACGTATTCGATATGGGCTGGAGTCCACTCGATACGTAGGTGGCTTGCTCACGTGCTCGCGTCCGAAAAGCGGGTGCGGGTCGTGACAACAACTGGTGTTGAGAGTTTATCAGTGACATGCTTACTCATCTGGCCGTAACGTAAGGCCTCCAAACCATAGTCACAATTTTGAAGGGCCTTCCATAGTGGCAGCTTCTCATTCAAAAAAAAATTTAGAAATGCGTTCATAGATTCACATCTATTTGTTGCAGTAGAACCACCAAAATAATTTCCACGTAGGAATGTGTCCGCCCATCGCTGCCTCGTTCTGTACAATGCAGTGGTCCACTCATTATTCTCTACATTATAATCCGTTAGCATCTGCTGCCAACGGTTTTTAAATTCTTCGACTGAATAGTACCTGTTTAGAAAACATGGACAGTAACTAATGTTGTAATATTGTAACAACAATATACTTCAAAGTAAAGTAGCAAGTGTGCGATGTACCTTTTAATCAGAAGACTCAATTTATTTACAAGACCCTCTCGATGTACATGTTTGGCTGCATTGTTTTGGATATGCCATGAGCACGTTCGATGAACTACGCTGCACATTAAATCCTCAATTGCCTTATTCATGGATCTGCAACCATCCGTGAGAACTGTCACTGGTAATTTGCCATTAATACACTCTTAGAATTTTTCTAAAACCCAAGAATATGTCTCTGCAGTCTCATTATGGATCATTGCAAATCCAAACACACAAGTCATTGCATGATTGTTTGTATCCACTAGAACCACCAACGACATTTGACTTCTATTTGTTTTATATGTTGAATCAAATGCTAGTGAATCTCTAAATAATTCGTAATCGAAACGACATGCACCATCAGCCCAAAAAAGATGGGTTAATCTGGAATCTTCGTCTACCTTGTACGCATAGAAGAAATCTGGGTCAATGCTTTCCTTAGATTGAAGAAATCTAAGTGTTGTCGTAGCATCAACATCGTCTAGTGCTCTACTATCTTGAGCTAGAGCGTTGTATAAATCCTTTTTCGTCCATCCAACCTTATCCCAGCCACCTTTCTTGTGGACAATTAAATTCCATATCTGTCCAGTCTCCATCCCTGATTGCTTCATAAGCTTAACTTCTTCCAACTCTGCGAGTGATATCTTACGATGGGATCTCAAAAAAACTGTTTCATAATCATTCGCCAGGCTATGGTTGTGAAGTACATAAAAATTTTTGACGACCCACATCTTTATAGAATTGGTGTACCCAATACGAAAAATTGCTTTACAACCACTTCTGCTTTCACTTCTTGGCTCACGAACCCTGTTAGGAGTTTCATTGTATTTTTTGTGTCTGAATTCCGCATTCGAACAACACCAACTACAGACCACCACCATCCCAGATTTATTTTTCTTTACTTCGTTCTTTCTAATACTGAAACCATATGCTTTTGAATATATCCGGTAGAATGTCTATGTTTCTTCAATAGAGTTGAACTGTAAGCCAATAATATCTTCTTCTAAGAGTTGTTTTAGATCTTTGTTAATGTTGGCAGACTGCAATATTTTTTCATCGTCGCTGCATCGAAATCCAATGGAGATTCATCGTCGTCCCTAAGAACAGAATAAAACAAAATAAATAGGAGAAATAAATGTAAAAATATAATACATTTCTTAAATCCATTAGAAATGGTGATGCAAAATAACATTTTGTTGTTTGCGTTGATGTCGTCGTCATCATTATGATGCATTCTTTCGTTATTTTCTTCATCTTGTTCTTTGTTGTCTCCTAAGTTAACAGCTTCCAAACATTGATCATCATCCAAATCATCTGACACTGCTCTTGAAATGAAGCTTTCTTCATCGACTAAATCTTCCACACGATGATCATTTTCTCCATTTGAAGTCGACATTGAAGAAAATAGAGTGTGTTAGAAACCAACAGAAGAAACGAAGGACAAAAAATAATACAAGAAGAAAGAGTAATGCTATTCGTACCTCCAAATTATTCCTCTAATATATAGCCCTCCCATCTGATGTGGTATGTTAAATAATATTGTGTGTCATCTGACATGACTGATAACATAGCAAATTTTAATCCAAAAAGTTAACTACCCAATTTTCTCCATAATAAGTTAACGTTAATATCAATGTTAATTTAATGTTAATATTAATTTATGATAATATTAATATTAATGTTAATGTTAATGTTAATATTAATATTAATATTAATATTATTGTTAATGTTAACGATAATATTAATTTTAATGTTAATGTTAATGTTAACATTAATTTTAATGTTAATTTTTATTTTTATTTTTAAAAAAATTTGCCTAGTCAGCTGCCAGATCAACATATCACGTCAGCTGTCACGTAAGGATGGACAGTTTGAAAGTACAATTTGGAGGTACAAAAGTATTATTCAGAAAGAAACAACTTCCAGCAAGGCAACAACACAACCTTTTCGTCTTCCTTGTACCTCCGATACGTTGCCCTCTTTTGATGGCTCATGAAAATTTTGAGTGATTCTAGGAGCAAGCATAATTTTAAGGAAACAACTTCCAACAACACAACTTTCTCGTCTTCTGGGTACATGTATTATTAAATTGTGTAGCTAATAACGCATGAGGAAGCATGCAGCAGCATTCTCCACATGGCCCTCTTCTGTAGGATAACGCATGCAGCAGCATTTAATGCTACGCAACCCTATTGTCTTGTTATGTGTTGTGTATCCTATGTGGCATGAGGCACATGACAATATCTTGTATAGGCGGCAAGATTATATTCACAAATGACAATAAGTTTAAAAAGTCATCTCTAATGCAAAAAAAAGTATTAAGAAGACAATACAAAGTAATTTTTTACAACTTCCAAGACAACGTTTACTCTTCTAATGATATGGTATCAGTGTTTATTATTAAATTGTGTAGGATAACGCATGCAGCAGCATTTAATGCTACGGGATCTGTTGTGTAAATATTTCTAATGATATGGTATTAGTGAACATAACCTGTGAGAGAGAACCCGAGAGAGAGAGAGAGAGAGAGAGAGAGAGTGGGAGATGGGATAAAGAGAAAGGATCGAGCTCGACTTAAAATTCAATTTTTGGTTTTTATTACTAATAACTAGTTCGCACGTACGAGTTTAGACGAACACTAACCGAGCCCGAGCAACGTGACATCAGCTAGGTTTCTAATACCGTGGCATTCCTGTTAATTTAAATTTACAATATTATTGAAACTAATATTAATACTAAAATTTAAAATAGTTTTTGATTTAACATTTACTTCAAACTAGTTAAAGTTAAAATTGTATTCTTTTTTATTTAAAATGTAATTGGAACTATAATTAATATTAACATTCGTTTTTCCGGTAGTTTAAGTCGTATTTCACGGCTTCTTGCTTAAGTCTATGCACCCAAAGAACTTGATTGTTCAAGTCGAACGCATGCATAGCACGTTTCCTCGATGCAAGGCTTGACGTAGCCCTTGCTTGTCAAGTCGTTGCACGAACACATTAGAAAAGAGTTTTATTGGGCTATCGAAGTATAGTAAGCACCGTCCCGTGTCACGTGCATTTGTTAAGCAGTGAAAGGGTGTGAAGGCCACTGGCAATGTCAAGCCATCACGGACTATAGCTGGGTTAGACCGCGACCCTTTTGCGGCGGGCCGAATCGGTCCCTTGGCCTTGGAATGGATTGGTTGAAGGAGCAATACACAAGAATAGACTGCCATATTGGCAGGATTATTTTTGGTATTCCCAGTGAGGCAGAATTTTTATTTTTCGATGAGGCAGAGTTTTTACCATCGACTTGATTCTAGGGACGGCACCAGTATTGGAAAGAGTCTACAGGATGGCACCTTCAAAGTTGGAAATCTTGTACAAGATGATTGAAGAACTCAGAACCAAGGGATTCATTCGTGCTAGTGGATCACCTTGGGGAGCACCGATGCTTTTTGTGAAGAAGAAGGATGGTACGTCAAGATTATGTGTTGATTATCGTACAATGATAACTTATTTGATCAGCTCAAGGGAGCTGCTGTATTCTCGAATATTGACTTACGGTGAGGGTACCATCAGATCAGAGTCAGAGAGCAAGACATCCCGAAGACAGCATTTAGATCGATGTATGGACATTGGGAGTTCCTTGTTATGCCATTTGGAGCGACCAATGTGCCAGCCGTATTCATGGACCTCATGAATCGTATCTTCATGCCCTATTTGGATCAGTTTGTGATAGTGTTCATAGACGACATCTTAGTCTATAGCAAGAGTGAGGCAGAGTAGCAGCATCTTCGTGTAGTTCTTTAGATACTCAGGGAACACCAGTTGTACACAAAGTTTAGTAAGTACGAGTTTTGGCTGGATCGTATCTCGTACTTAGGTCACATCATCACCAGAGGTAGAGTGAAAGTGGACCCCCAGAAGATAGTGGCCATAGAGTCAATGGCCATTACCTAGCACCGTCGCAGAAGTTTGGAGTTTCTTTTGATTCTACACTATTATGAAAAGCATTCATTTATTTCACATATTGATTTTGAAGTAGAGGAACGAGGCGAAGGAGGTCAGCCACTCGCCTTAGACTTGCTTCAAGCGAGCGACTGGTTGGCTGCGCTGACGTCGCCTACGTGATCACCTGTAACCCGCTGAATATGGGACTTGGTTCCAAAGAAGCCATTCCATAACGTGGAATGGATCTTAATTCAACCATTCCCGTTCGATCGACCCGGCCGATTCTGACCTATCGGTCCCAACCGAATCGGTAGCGACATTGTTCCTTTCTCACGCACCCCATGGACGAAAACGGGGGTCGATGTAGGGACGGAGCACTACAACAATCTCAAAGCTCGTTATATAAAGTATGACTTGGGCGATGGAAATACTGCGCCATGTACCGAGTTTGCGCTACAACTTGGTTTCGGTAGGGAGGCTGGCAGATGATGGCATTCCCAGTCTGTTTGGGGACAAAGATGCAAGAGTTACGTTAGCCAAAGGTAGGCTTTGAGTCGATTGGAATCTATGAATCGAATCGATGCAAAAGATAAGTCCCGTTTGAGCAAGTGCGGATTTTAGTTGATCTGGTGTGCAGGCTATGCTTTTACGCTGGAATAAGAGGTCGACATTTTGCCTTATTTAGTAAAGTGTCCGCAAAACCAAATCGTCGTCTTGCAACGGAGTGTGGCATGGGCACAGTAGGCCAAATCAACCGAGTAGTTCAAAGGAGAGAATTATGTATGGTATTTATGGTACATATCATTAGGACGGGTTGCGACCGTCCAGTGTTGTGATAAGCTATGATACCAGTAAGTTTGGAATCCTTCGGATATTGGGCTAGCAATCCGTATCGAAGCGATCATAGGCTTACACATAAGGATGGCAAAGATGCATTACGGTGCGAAACACCGTGACCTTCATATAGATAGGGCCGGTGGGCTGAGATTAGCGCTGGGTGCAGACGCAGGACCTGTCACGACCCGCACCCTAGGGTTAGGGTACGAGAACGTAACAACGCCCAGCCTACGCCGCAGTATCGGCGGTAGAACGCTGTCCTAGGTCACAATATCTAACAATATAATGCTAAGCAGTTTATACTCCCCGAATGGGGGTGACATAGCAGGATATAAACTCAATCACATCTAAGGTAGAGCATAATGGAAGATAGATAAAACATGAAATCCAAAAGAGATACAGCAGATAGAAGTCAAATTGTCTAAGATACACAACCCAGAAATACGTCTCAAAGTTCAAATACAGTAATCCATAAAGTAAATACAACTCCAGACAACTGAAAATAGCTAACTAAACAACCTCTAATGTGTCTTCTCTAGGCTAGCAGGCAACCTCCAAGCTATCTGTAAAATTTATCAACAGGTCCAGTCAGGACAGGAGCGAGCACAGTATATCTCAACAGATCATAGCAGGTTAGAAAATATAATCATGCAGTAAAGTAAGATACATGATCTGAAAGAAATACAGTATGTAAACAGAGAGAGAGAGAACTGTAATAGAAATATCTACTATAAGTAGAGAACTAACAGTGGCTAGTGAGTCAGAGTACAATATAAACATGTGAATGGCATAGGAGATTCTGGAAACTATACTATGGAGTGATTCTGGGAACTACACTACTTGGATATTATTCACATGTCTACTTCTACTCCCCCGTACCCCCAATCAATACACAAGGATCCAACCAGGTTATGTTATGATTCCATGCAAAGGCCCACAAGGGATGATACATGGATAGCCCATAAATGGATGATTCTGGGAATGCCCACAATGGGGTGATTCTGGGAATGCCCATAAATGGGGTGATTCTGGGAAGACTCTGTGATCATAAGAGTACATGTCACAAGTGATCGAAGAACCACGAAGCATAGTGATACACCATGTAAGTGAAACGCACAGAACATGTAGTATACGATGCTCCCTGAGGGGATAACATCTCACGAATGGATCCATATAGTACTAATCCATGTTACCAACGTGACAGCATCAAGTAAAGTAATCTAAAGCAGGAAAATAATTCTAACAGGATATGAAATGATCAGAGAATGTACTCGCCTGGTGTCTGAATGTCCAAAGTAAATATAATGTCTGAGGAGAGGTGTCTGGCTCCTAATCAGAACAGCACAAGTCACAACAAGTCCAAAATGGCAATATGTAGTTCTATTATACATTCTACATGATTCTAGGTCAATCTAGACCAAAGTCAACTATTGGTCAACTTGGTCAAACCTGAAAGTCAAACCTAGGTCAACTATGGTCAAACTAGGTCTAACAAGTCTAAATTAGGTCAAACAAGTTATTCTAGGTCTAAACAAACTAAGTATATGCAAATCAAGTATCCAAGATAGCTACTAACTCATAGCCTAAATCACTTGCTAAACCAAGCACAAAACTAAACCATAAGCTAACAAGGCACACAAACTTAGTCATATAATGTATATATATTATTCACATGCACATATTCATATACATAGATATATATAGGAAAGCTATATTATATATATATATATATATATATATATATATATATATATATATATATAGGCACATACATATATATAGAGAGAAAGAGAGGTAAAAGAGTAAATGAGTATGTATGTGTTTGGCATGTGTGTGAAAGGATATGTGTTAATGTTCTAAAATTTAGTGATAGGTAGGTGTATGTGACATAAGATACATGATGTTAAATGGTGTATGAATGCATGTGTGTAAAAGGTTATAGGTTAACTCAGTTTATAGAATACATACATACATACATACTTACCTTGTATACATGCATACATACATATCATGTATATTACATTTACATGATACATACATGTTTACTTGTATTATATTATACTTACATTCATGCATATTAGATACTTGTATTTATATTAACATATTACAAACATTTATTTCATTCATGAATCTATGCATTACCTACATGTTTTATACATTTGCATATATTGTATATTCATATCATTTCATACATTAACATAGAGACATACAAACATGCACACATCATATATTTCATACCTTGCATTACCTTACATATCATGTTATATATTATCATTCATTCCTTTCATATATTACATTAGCTTCAAGTTGAATACATCATATATGGATACAATACATTATCTTGCATGCTTGCATTCATATATTACCTATATACATGTATTTTCTCCATTCATTCATGCTTGCATCATATACTCTATATTACCATACATGTTATCATTATATATTGTATTACAATATTTATACATTATGCATTCATATCTATCATTACATATATATCTTGCATTCATATCTAGCATTCATTATATACTTTTATGCATACATTGTATATCATTCTTTTATTCATGCATTGCTTATATGCATTATATTAATTGCATTCCTACATGCTTGCATTCAACCATATATATACATTAATGTAAAGAGAATATATATCATATATATATCATTTCATTCATCTAACATATCATGCATTACATACTCTATATTCATTTAATATCCATACTACATAGGTTCATAGGTTACACAAAATACATATATCGTATAATCACTCTTCTACTTAAAACCAATATTGTATCAATTGGGCATTCACTAAATTCTAGGATTAAAGTATGTTATACATCTTTGAGTTAGCTTTCCGAAACTTTAAACGGATCGCATTTTCGTGTCCGAAAGCTCCCGAAATCGTAAAAACACCAAAACGCGTTCGTCTTTCATACATCTGACACTCAAATAATTTTACAAAAAGTTTTAGAACGAATTTGGCTTATTAAAATATATATTTGGAAAGCTAACTTTGATACGCTTCTTTTAAAAAAAACGGAAGGTTAATTGGAGTTATGAGCTAAAAGTTATGGTATTTCTAAGTTACTCTATCTACTAAAAATGTGGATAAAAATTATGACGAATTTAGGTAGTTTGAGACAAAAGAAATACAAGTATATAACATAATATATCAAGAACTCACTCTCTACACTAATATATATATATATATGAGACACTATAGAACACATCTCCAATACAAAAATATAAGATTAAACATGTAATAATTCATTCATACATAACAACAACACATAGTGTGTCCAAATTTGGCGTTTTCCTACATGGACACAACCACAACACAAAGGACACTCCTATGACCTCCAAATGGACACGAAATGGACACAAATAGAGATACAACCATGGGGGTCATTCCTATGGGTTCAAAATATTTCTATATGCATGTAGGGATGGATTAGAGAAGAGATTATACCTTCCGGGAGAGAGATTCAAAGGAAAAACCTTCCGATACGGCACCGACACGTAGAGATTCCAAAAGGACACGAACGAGCTCCGAATCCTCCCAAACTTGGCTAGCACCCTCTAACCATGGAGTAGAAGAGAAATAAAGAAGATTTGGTGGAAGAAGGGGTTAATTTGGAGATAAAATCAATGGAGGTTCATCTCTAAATTAATTTGGGGAAGAACAAGAGAGAGAAAGTGGATGAAAACAAATGAATGAAAGAGTGACTCACTCCTTATCCTCCCCATAAGTGGCTGCCCAAAAAGGGTGAGGTGTCCCCTATTTGAATGTCCAAAATGCCCTCCACTAATCTATTTGATTTAAATTAGGAATGGGTTAAAGGTTGAGGTCAATTTAGTCTAGTTTTAAGTCTCTAATTAAACTAAACATATCAGTAAATAATTAGTCTAACTACTAACTAAAATTAATATCATGTGGACTAAAATTAATATCATGTGGGCCATGCCTAACTAGTGTGTGGGTCCCACTAGAGTCAAACTACCCCCCCCCGGGTCCCCGTTTCAAGTCGGATTGAGTTGAAATTCGAACCCAACTCAAATAACCCCAAAACAATATCATAAATAATAAAATAAATTTCAACCCCAAAATAATATCATAAATAATCAAATAAATTTTAACCCTAAAATAATATCATAAATAATAAAATAAATTTTAAAAATATTCAAAATATAAAATGACAAAAATATCCCTGTTTCTGAAAACTGGGGGTGACAAATCTATCCACCTTAAAAAAATCGTCCTCGAAATTAAAACAAAGCAATCACAGGAA
Source organism: Iris pallida (assembly GCA_029216955.1). Classification (NCBI taxonomy): domain Eukaryota; kingdom Viridiplantae; phylum Streptophyta; class Magnoliopsida; order Asparagales; family Iridaceae; genus Iris; species Iris pallida. The sequence continues at coordinate 4,168,828 of JANAVB010008599.1, read as the reverse complement.
ACACATGAAAAAAACAATCTCATTCAAATACTTTTCAAAAAAAATCAGCAATAAAAAAAATTTCTTTGAGGCACATCAAACATTTGTAAATAAAAACTGATACGTGTCCGCTACGGACACAAAATCATTACAAAATCACACCTATCAAAGGTCAAAATCAACAATCACCAACGCAATAAATATCAAAATAATTTAAAGAGGTCAAATACAAAATATTCTTAGGCCAGAAATGACATTAAAACATCGTAATCACATGGTTAGGCTCTCGGTCAAACAGACTATAGAGTTTCACTAGCAAAATATCAAAATCACAAGTCATGATTTTAAATAGTTTTAAAATGATTTAAAAATTACCAAAAATCATATCATGATTTAAATGTCAAATCAATAAATGATTAAAATTACAAAATTTTAAAATTACGCTCATTTTAGAAAACTGGGTGTTACAAGTCTACCCACCTTAGAAAAATTTTGTCCTCGAAATTAAAATGTTCGTACTCCTTCTAGGTCAAACCCCCACAATCAAGTCCCAGAACTTAACAAATCATACCATCAAAAAGGACGGCATACAGGGTCATGGCATACGGTGGCAGTGAAAGTCTTATCTAGGTATACTAGTCATGCTAACCGAAACGGTCATAGGGTATCAAAACACACAAGCAGTCTAGGGTGCTAAACTAGAAAAGATATAGAAATAACAAATCATCAAAACTGTAAGGCAGTCTAACATTCTATACGAAAACTGGTATCATCATAAAAAAATAAAGAAAGGTAACCACCAATTATCTATAAAGGGTTCAGAAAAATCAAAATCAAAAGTTAAGGAATGAAAGTTCCTTACATGGAAATCCAATCACAATATGTATATATATAGAGGGTGTGTTAGAGAGAAAAGCTAGCATTATGTAAAGGTTATGTGGTTCATGTGTGTATGGGTATATATGGACATGTTCATATGGTTAGATAGTAGGCATGGGTGTATGTGAAATATACATGAAGAGTATAGGAGGATTTGGGTTTCAAAACAATAGCTATCCAGTTACACTACTTATGGTATATTGGTTAGACAATCTACAACACACAACCTATTTACTCATAACGTGCATGGCTAACCATATACATATATATATATATATATATATATATATATATATAATATATATATATATATATATATATATATATATATATATATATATATATATATATATATATATAAAGAGGTAGAGATTTAGTTATGTATCTATATACATTATAACATATATGCCTAAGCTCTATATGTATCTATATAGATATATGAACATAACATAGAGGGGAAGGTTAAGTTACATGACAGTGTATACTAAGTTAGGGTGTGTGTGTCCTTGTACAGGGTTATAGCTTAGTATTGAAAGGCTAAATCCAGTTTTAGTTCAGCATTTACATACAAAATCTGAAAATAAGCTAATATTTAAACCAGTGCAATATTAACATAATGCAGTTTCAGAATTTAGGGTTTGAACATCACAACTAACTCAATGCTCCTAACACAACCTAACATGATGGAAATAAAACCCTAACATACTATCCACACATTTATCTATGCATATAGTTCAATATTACATATTAAATCTGAAAGTGAACTAAACATTTGAAATCAATATAAAAATGTTAACATGTATTCAGTTTTAGGATATTAGAGAAATTCGAACATCAAACCAACCCAACGTTTATCACAACCTAACATGTAAGAATATGAAACCTAAATTTATATCCCTACATACCACAATGTATATAGCTCAAAATATTATATTTAAAACAACAAATTGAACTAACATTTAAAATCCAATATTAAGGGTTAATATGCACACAGTCTTAGATTTGTCAAATTCAAACACAAAACTCAACCAATTCCCTTAGAGTTGAAACCCTGTATATAACATACATGTGCAGTGATATGAACAAAACTACTACCATAAAATTTAAATTGAATTACGAATTTAAACTGGAAAAGCAGAAAACCAGAAATATTGGGATTTTGACAATTTAAACATCAACAACATATTAATATGTATTTAGATAGGTGGGAGATCAAGTGTAGCATGCATACGTGTCAGGCAAAGAGTCTGTGTCCACTATATATATATATTCTCATGTCCCAATATAAAAATCGAATTCAACATCAAGACCAACATTTAGATTCCTACCAAAATTACAAAGTAGGTGATTGATGTAATCAAGACAGTTTTATTATTATTATCATTATTTAATACAATAATAATAGCAAGAAGAAATAATAATAAAATTTATTCTGCTTATCTGTTTAAAGGAAGAACCATTTTGAAACCATAGCTATAATATCAAATCCAAGATAAGGTCTAGCAAAATCGTCGATTCATTGTATTAAGAAGAAATCCATAGTATGAAGTTGCACAAGGTTCATAAAAATAGCTAAAGCTACTCCTAAGTTAAATAATGAGAAGCAAAACAAAACAAATTATAATTTTTTCCCTTTTTTTTTGAAGGACTGAAACAAAATAGAGAAAACATGTTCGAACATATTTAATGTTCAATCTGATAATCATATGCGTCTATCCACAATCATGGTACTCTAAATCCTCGTCATATTAATAAGCAAGGCTACGATAATCACAGAGTCCTCGACTTAGGCACATACCTCTAGAATCATGGTATTTAACATTTTCGCGATGCCGCTAGCTTGGCTGCGAAAACCTTAAATTCCCACACCCGAAAAATATATCCAAGTCAGACTATATGTCCTTACCATGCTGGCTAATGTGACTATAGAAGACTAGATTTCATAACTTAGATGACCTAGCCCATATAATTTCATCTTGACAAAAATTAAATTAAATCACAATGAATATCCAAAAATCAAATTTATCAACGAACATCAAGATTCAAAGATGAACAAAATCCATCAAATCATATAAATACAAACTCGGATGCAACTGATAACATCAAGATTCAAAATTCAACAATCATCCCCAAAATCAATAAATACAAACTCAAATTCAACAATAGAAAGTAAAGATAAATCAAATCAAGGGAAGAAGAGTTTTCAAATCGAAGTTAAAATAAGATTCTCAAGGGTCGTCCCAGGAATCTCTCGAGGGATCCTAACTGTGATTGAGTACCTTCAAAATATATCCTAATCCTACGACAGGCTGTAGTGGTACTCTAGTTCGAATACCACTACACAAACTCGACCTGCATGGGCCACCACTAAAAATGTGCCACGACCCGCACCCTAGGGTTAGGGTACGAGAACGTAACAACGTCCAGCCTACGCCGCAGTGTCGGCGGTAGAACGTTGTTCTAGGTCACAATATCTAACAATATAATACTAAGCAGTTTATACTCCCCGATGGGGGTGACATAGCAGGATGTAAACTCAATCACATCTAAGGTAGAGCATAATAGAAGATAGATAAAATATGAAATCCAAAAGAGATACAGCAGATAGAAGTCTAAGTGTCTAAGATACACAAACCCAGAAATATGTCTTAAAGCTCAAATACAGCAATCCATAAAATAAATACAACTCCAGACAACTGAAAATAGCTAACTAAATAACCTCTAATATGTCTCCTCTAGGCTAGCAGGCAACCTCCAAGCTATCTGTAAAATTTATCAACAGGTCCAGTCAGGACAGGAGCGAGCACAGTACATCTCAACAGATCATAGCATGTTAGAAAATATAATCATGCAGTAAAGTAAGATACATGATCTGAAAGAAATACAGTATGTAAACAGAAAGAGAGAACTGTAATAGAAATATCTACTATAAGTAGAGAACTAACAGTGGCTAGTGAGTCAGAGTACAATATAAACATGTTAATGGCATAGAAGATTCTGGAAACTATACTATGGAGTGATTCTGGAAACTACACTACTTGGATATTATTCACATGTCTACTTCTACTCCCCCGTACCCCCAATCAATACACAAGGATCCAACCAGGTTATGTTATGATTCCATGCAAAGGCCCACAAGGGATGATACATGGATAGCCCATAAATGGGTGATTCTGGGAATGCCCACAATGGGGTGATTCTGGGAATGCCCATAAATAGGGTGATTCTGGAAAGACTCTGTGATCATGAGAGTACATGTCACAAGTGATCGAAGAACCGTGAAGCATAGTGATACACCATGTAAGTGAAACGTACAGAACATGTAGTATATGATGCTTCCTGAGGGGATAACATCTCACGAATGGATCCATATAGTACTAATCCATGTTACCAACGTGACAGCATCAAGTAAAGTAATCTAAAGCAGGAAAATAATTCTAACATGATATAAAATGATCAGAGAATGTACTCGCCTGGTGTCTGAATGTCCAAAGTAAATATAATATCCAAGGAGAGGTGTCTGGCTCCTAATCAGAACAGCACAAGTCACAACAAGTCCAAAATGGCAATATGAAGTTCTATTATGCATTCTACATGATTCTAGGTCAATCTAGACCAAAGTCAACTCTTGGTCAACTTGGTCAACCCTGAAAGTCAAACCTAGGTCAACTATGGTCAAACTAGGTCTAACAAGTCTAAATTAGGTTAAACAAGTTATTCTAGGTCTAAACAAACTATGTATATGCAAATCAAGTATCCAAGATAGCTACTAACTCATAGTCTAAGTCACTTGCTAAACCAAGCACAAAACTAAACCATAAGCTAACAAGGCACACAAACTTAGTCATATAATGTATATATATTATTCACATTCACATATTCATATACATAGATATATATATAGGAAAGCTATATATATAGGCACATACATATATATATAGAGAGAGAAAGAGAGGTAAAAGAGTAAGTGAGTATGTGTGTGTTTGGCACGTGTGTGAAAGGATATGTGTTAATATTCTAAAATTTAGTGATAGGTAGGTGTATGTGACATAAGCTACATGATGTCAAATGGTGTATGAATGCATGTGTGTAAAAGGTTATAGGTTAACTCAGTTTATAGAATATATACATACATACTTACCTTGTATATATGTATACATACATATCATGTATATTACATTTACATGATACATATATGTATACTTGTATTATATTATACTTACATTCATGCATATTAGATACTTGTATTTATATTAACATATTGCAAACATTTATTTCATTCATGCATCTATGCATTACCTATATATTTTATACATATGCATACATTGTATATTCATATCATTTCATACATTAACATAGAGACATACAAACATGCACACATCATATATTTTATACCTTGCATTACCTTACATATCATGTTATATATTATCATTCATTCCTTTCATATATTACATTATCTTCAAGTTGAATACATCATATATGGATACAATACATTATCTTGCATGCTTGCATTCATATATTACATTCTATATTACCTATATACATGTATTTTCTCCATTCATTCATACTTGCATCATATACTCTATATTACCATACATGTTATCATTATATATTGTATTACAATATTTATACATTATGCATTCATATCTATCATTACATATATATCTTGCATTCATATCTAGCATTCATTATATACTTTCATGCATACATTGTATATCATTCTTTTATTCATGCATTGCTTATATGCATTATATTAATTGTATTCCTACATGCTTGCATTCAACCATATATATACATTAATGTAAAGAGAATATATATCATATATATATATATTATTTCATTCATCTAATATATCATGCATTACATACTCTATATTCATTTAATATTCATACTACATAGGCTCATAGGTTACACAAAATACATATATCGTATAATCACTCTTCTACTTAAAATCAATACTGTACCAATTGGGCATTCACTAAATTCTAAGATTAAAGTATGTTATATATCTTTGTGTTAGCTTTCCGAAATTTTAAATGGATCGCATTTTCGTGTCCGGAAGCTCCCGAAATCGTAAAAACACCGAAACACGTTCGTCTTTCGTACAGCTGATACTCAAATAATTTTATAAAAAGTTTCATAATGAATTTGGCTTATTAAAATATATATTTGGAAAGCTAACTTTGATACGCTTCTTTTAAAAAAACGGGAGATTAATTGGAGTTATGAGCTAAAAGTTATGGCATTTCTAAGTTACTCTATCTACTAAAAACGTGGATAAAAATTATGACGAATTTAGGTAGTTTGAGACAAAAGAAACACAAGTATATAACATAATATATCAAGAACTCACTCTCTACACTAATATATATATATATGAGACACTATAGAACATATCTCCAATACAAATATATAAGATTAAACATGTAATAATTTATTCATACATAACAACAACACATAGTGTGTCCAAATTTGGGGTTTTCCCACATGGACACAACCACAACACAAAGGACACTCCTATGACCTCCAAATGGACACAAAATGGACACAAATGGAGATACAACCATGGGGGTCATTCCTATGGGTTCAAAATATTTTTATATGCATGTAGGGATGGATTAGAGGAGAGATTATACCTTCCGGGAGAGAGATTCAAAGGAAAAACCTTCCGATACGGCACCGACATGTAGAGATTCCAAAAGGACACGAACGAGCTCCGAATCCTCCCAAACTTGGCTAGCACCCTCTAACCATGGAGTAGAAGAGAAATAAAGAAGATTTGGTGAAAGAAGGGGTTGATTTGGAGATAAAATCAATGGAGGTTCATCTCTAAATTAATTTGGGGAAGAACAAGAGAGAGAAAGTTGATGAAAACAAATGAATGAAGGAGTGACTCACTCCTTATCCCCCCCATAAGTGGCTGCCCAAAAAGGGTGAGGTGTCCCCTATTTGAATGTCCAAAATGCCCTCCACTAATCTATTTGATTTAAATTATGAATGGGCTAAAGGTTGAGGTCAATTTAGTCTAGTTTTAAGTCTCTAATTAAACTAAACCTATCCGTAAATAATTAGTCTAACTACTAACTAAACTTAATATCATGTGGACTAAAATTAATATCATGTGGGCCATGCCTAACTAGTGTATGGGTCCCACTAGAGTCAAACTACCCTCCGGGTCCCCGTTTCAAGTCGGATTGAGTTGAAATTCGAACCCGACTCAAATAACCCCAAAACAATATCATAAATAATAAAATAAATTTCAACCCAAAAATAATTTCATAAATAATAAAATAAATTTCAATCCAAAATAATATCATAAATAATAAAATAAATTTCAAAAATATTCAAAAATGTAAAATGATAAAAATACCTATGTTTCTGAAAACTGGGGGTGACAGGACCTGCCACCCTTATGCATATATTTAAGTTTACAGTTGGTTGGTTGAGTAAAATGATATGATTTCTTATGTAAAGTTCTAACCTTGCAGGCTAGGCAAAATGGGACAGAGATGAGCACGATCACTATATTTATGTTAAGATTATGTCTAACTGTATCTACCGTAGGGACACGGTAGTGGACAAGTTCAGGATATGTTTGGCTCGAGGAGGGGCTCGGCTTGGACGTGCCGAGACATGGAGTCCTTAGCGTTCAAGAGGAGCTACCGAATTAGCGTTCGGACTTGCGACATGGAGATATTCAGCCGAAGACTACTTGTTGGCTATAAAGAGACATAATGTATGGAATAATGTAATCCTTTGTGAGCTAGAGAGATCATGAGCGTTGTAGCCAATTGGCATGTTAAGTTGGACTATTCAGAGCCATTGTAACCTTCAGTTCATTATCAATAAAAGGGATTCTTGTTGTATAATATGTTTTCCTTCCGCTGCTTACGTTATCAATTTGAGCTATAAAGACTATTGTGAATCTGTTATCTTGGCTTGCAAGAGCGCAACTCCAGGCTCGTACGACGTCACGCCCCAGCAAGGGCGAGCGATTTTCCGGATCGGGGGGGTGACAAACGGTTCCCAACAGTTGGCTCATCCAAGTCAATGGGGACTCCTATGGCAACAACGACAAAACTTGATAATGATGAAGACGGTATCTCGGTCGACATTCGTAAGTATCGAGGTATGATCGGGAAAATTTAACAGTAGCATTAATATTAAATCTACATTGACTTTTTTGTTAATTTAAAATTTACAATATAATTGAAACTAATATTACGAAAATGCTATTTAGCTCCCAAAAAATTTGGGTGATACCATCTTCCATTATGTGACATATGACATGGTTGCTAACATAACAGCTGACATGGCAAAATTTAACAATAAAATTAATATTAAAATTAACATTAATAGTAAATAAATAATTTAATATTAAACTAACATTAATTAATATTAACATTAACATTAATATTAACATTAATATTAATATTAACATTAACATTAGCATTAGCATAAACATTAATATTAATATTAATATTGACATTAACATTAACATTAAAAAAATTAGGTAATTAATTTTTGGGGTTAAAATTTACCATGTCAGCTGTTATGTCATCTGCCATGTAAGATGCCACATAATGGAAGATGGCATCATCCAAATATGTTGGGAGCCCAAACGACTAATTGCTAATATTAATACAGTGGCATTACTGTTATTTTCTAATAGATTTGTGCCTTGTTCGGTCACACCCCTCTATGAGCGGGTTACACCCCCGAAACGAGGGGTTAAATAGCTTTTTTCTAAACAAAAGAACCCATCCGACTAGAGAGAAACAAAGGAGAGAAGAAGAAGAAGAAGAAGAAGAACAGTCGCAATGGAGAGGAGCAGGAGCAAGATCAACTGCAGCGGATGGGCCGTCATCCCTACCGAGATTCTCTCGATAATACTGGTAGTATCGGGGATGCCGGCGGACGAGGTAATGTGCAACGTGGCCCCAGTTTGCGATTCGTGGTGGAAGGCGCCCAACGGTCCCTTAGACTATTGGTCTAACGTCGACTTGGTACAGTGGTGCCGGAGGACCCAGCAAACCGCTGAGATTAGTTTGACCGTAAAGAAGCTCGTGGCTCGCAGTGGGGGATATCTAGGGTCCTTCTCCGCGTACAAGCTCGACGAAGCAGCCTTCTATTTTGTATGTTTAAGGCCTGTACAAAATTTTATTTTGTCTTATTCTAATACTTTATTTTTTTTATTAAAAAAATTTTACGTATACTTTTGTTAATTTCTATTGATGTTTTCCCATTTTTATAATACAGTGGAAAATTTCTAAGGGTGCTGCGCATTCCGAAGTGCGACGTGAGTGATGAAACTTTCGTGAGACACTTAGAGTTTCTTCCGGTGCTGGAAGAACTCGACATTAGCTACTGCCTCTATATCACGTCGACTGGAATATTTTCTGCCCGAAAGTATTGCCACCGTCTGGTCAAGCTGAGGAGGAACATGCCCCCTCCATATTTTATGCTCAGGAACAGATTCGTGCTGAATACGCAGAACGAGACGGAGGAAAAGATCGTGGCTGATTCGATGCCGCATCTCGAGCACCTACAGATGGGATTCGGCATGTTCAATGGAGACACGCTGCGATCTATCATATGCAACTGCAAGGGTCTTCGCGTGCTCGACATACGTGGGTGTTTCAATGTGCACTTCGACGACGACCTAAGGAAAATTTGTGATTTAATACAGACGTTTAAATGACCCTTTGATGGTGTAATCCCAGGAGAACCTGGATACAAGATGTATAGTGATTTAGATATCATCAATCATTCCTGGGATGAATGGTGAAAACATTAGCATGCATGCATTTCTTTTTATTTTTCACTAGTCTACATATACGTACTTTGTACGTATTTTAATTAGAATATTATAAAGTCAGTTGTCATCTTTTCGTCTTTTTCAGGTGACTATTTATATGTCAAGAGATTCGAAGTACAATTTTTTTAATTTTTATTTTCTATTGAGACTAATAACCTTTAGAAAATGGTAATGAAAAATAAAATTTATTACCATTGGAACATAATGTTATATGAAAAAATAAAACTTGCATGCAAACTTTATTCCTTTGACTCTTAAACATAAATGACATGCAAGTTGACATAATAACATCATGTTTATAAATACTCAAGGGTATTTTAGGAATTCAAAAGTTTTACCACCAACTTATAACATGAATTTTATCCAATTATAGTTAAATACGCTTCTAACTCATTTCGTTAAGGTGCAAGATATTTTTTCTGAGTTCGATTCTTCATTTTGACAAAATTTTACTTTTGTCAATAATTTTTTACATGATTAATTTTTTATAAATAAAATAGACTGTGATATAATGACGCCTAAGACGGCTCACTTCTGAGCCGTTTTGAAACCTCATTTATAGTGGATGATATGATATCAGTATCTTAACATTAATACAACATCTCAGTGTAATCATATCCAAGAGATTTCGACATTTTTCAACACAGATTTTACCTTCTTCAAGATGAATTCCTGCGGTGCAAATTCCACTCATATTAGTGGTATCAGTGCCATTCACCATAATTAATGGTGATCGATACGAAAATATTGGTTTCTTTTTCACAACCCTTTAAAATCTATTTATACAGCCAAACAGCCAAACTATTCATCTTCATCAGCCTTCAAAATCAATTTATATAGATTCAAAACAAAACTAAACAGCCAAACTATTTAAAATTCACAACCCTACAGAACAGTCTCAAATGTACCATTCTCCGTCCTAAATGTACCATTCTCCGTCCTAAATTTATCATTCTTCGTCCTACATGTACCATTCTTCGTCCTACATTTACCATTCTCCGTGTTAGAGGAACGGAGAATGGCCATTACCCGTCCCAAATTGTTCCATACTAAGTTAAAAGTATATAATAGCACCCAAGAAATGTTAACAATAGAAAAATTATACAGAACCCATACATCAGACTCAAACTAGGCCTTCCATGTAAAAGCCAAACAGCACAACCAACTAAGCTTGGAATAAGAAGAGTTACTGGAGGTCATTGAATATCCCCAACTTCCAATAAGGAATAAGAAATTGAATATCCCCAACTTCCAATAAGGAATAAGAAGAGTCTGTTAGGAACGTGTATATATATACATAGGGGTCCCCATTCATTTGAGTAGGTTGCACATTTAACATGGCTCCAAAAAGATCATCTCGTTGGGAACCATGTTCAGAGTCTTCTTCCAGTCGTCGCCGAGCCTCTCCGCATGCAGCACCCTCTGTGCCGCCTCCGGCCCATGACTGGCTGGCAGAGGCTGCAGACTTCCTGACCTCCTACGGGTTGTCAATGGAGGTCATCGCTCGACATCTTCATCCCGCGCCCAACTTTGACCTGTTGTCGATCACTCCGGAGGAACGGACTTCTCTGGAGAAGAGGGAAGGGTTGCACCGTCTATTCCATAGGGCGGGTGTGCGCACCCTGCAGGACTTTGCGGAGATCCTCCGCGAGGCTAGTGAGGGGTAGACCCCTTATTTTTCTATTTTTTTTAGTTTTTACAATTTTTTTTCCTCCTTTTGTATCCTTCGCCGGAGAATGTTTCGGCGACGAAGCTGGGATTTAATGCAACATAATATTTTGTTAACTTAATTTGATTTCGGCTACAAGCGACTAACTATTTTATCTATTTTTCAATTAACAAATCTTGTTACGTCAAATCCATATATCAGCGACGATATCCCCATCAATGACTTGTTACGTCATAGAATTGATTATGCTGCCAGCGTCAATCTTGCCGTCAAATCCATCTTAAATATGATTACAAAGTAAACTAGAGGACAACTTTGAGGGTTTCAATTTTACTCTTTTCAAGTACATAGTCTTCTTACCAAGTCGTCAAACGTGAAATATTCGGGATGGCAAAAATACGAGTATATAACGGCTCAATGCAAAAAAAAAATACGTTCAAAAATTTAATCAAATATTCAAAAAATAGAAATGTTGAGATTAGAAACTTCACATTCTTAAATATGTTGTCAAAAATAAAATAGAATGTTCATTCTTCGTTTTAATTTAAACGGAGAATAACATTCTCAGTGTTAAAAACACATTAGAATGTTCATTCTCCGTTTTAATTTAAACGGAGAATGATATTATCTGTTTCATTTGAAACGGAGAATGATATTCTCCGTGTTGAATTACACGGAGAATGTCGTTCCCAGTATTAAAACGATTGAGAATGCTATTCTCCGTTCAATTTGAAACGGAGAATGACATTCTCCTTGTTAAATTACAATGGTCCAGATTTTGGATGTATCGATACATCCGTTTTTTGTGCCAAATTTTTTAATAATTTATACGAAACACGAGGATATATACTAGTAATAATAGTAATAAATTTAATTTTAGAAAGTAGTTTTTAAAATTAGGGTCTCAAAATTCCAAAGATTTATGTAGTCATTTTACATGGATAAATACTGGTAATAATAGTAATAAATATAATTTTGGAAAGTAGTTTTTAAAATTTAATAGTAATAAATTCGACCGTCTTATAATAGTAATAATAGTAATAAATTTAATTTAAGACTCAAAACTATTCTAATTTTTTCCACTTCCCAAGGTCATATAAAGACGGTCGAATTTTCCCTCTTCTTCTCTCAAACCCTCTTCGTTCTCCCCAACCCTCTTCTAATCAAAATGCCGCCGAAGAAACAACGACCGTCTCCGAAGGGGAAGAATCCACAAAGGGATACGATACAGGTCCGAAGGGCACAACTTGCAAGGGCGGCAAAAATCAAGATTATGGTCGCTAGGACAGAGGTCGAAAGGGCAGAGACGGAAGCAGCGGCTGCAGCAGCGACGATGAAAGCGGAGGCAGCAACCAAGCCACCTGTAAAAAATGCTAAAAAAACTCATTGCTCGACAAAGACCGAAAAATCTATCTTCGATACAGAGCCGTCAGAAGACTCAACTTATGAAGATCGAAGGCGTACTCAAGCGAAGGCTAAGGTGGCAACGGATATAGAGTCATCAGCATACTCTGAGGATTTTGAATCCTCATCAGAAAAGAAAAATGAAGAGGAAGAGCAATCATCAAATAAGTTCCAGGATGGAAAGGAGGTAAAAAAATTTAAAGACTCTAAACCTAAGAAGATTTACAATAAATATTTCAAGAAAAAGGCTATTATGCCTGAAAGATCAATTAAGATGGATGATGTCGAAGACGAAGCTTTTTTGGATATATTAAAATTCTACCAATTGGAGAAACTGAACAAATCCTGTCTTGAGAAAATCTTCCAAACAATAGTAAGAAAATTTTACTCAAATCTTCCGGCTGAAATTAAAGAAAAAGAAGAGGATCAACAACCGGTGTTTCTGAGAGGGAAACTGATTAGGGTAAATGCTGCTGTCATCAACGAATTTTATGAATTTGATCCAGTTTCTGAGTTTGATATGAAATATATTAATAATATTTCCATGAGGGATGCAATTCATGAGATTACAGGTGTATCAGTGGGTGTCATGACCCCTCAAAATGTATACAAAGATCAGTTAAAAACTTTGTATAAATTGTTGCATGCCTACGTATCTCAAACACTCAACCCTACTGGACATGAGTTTTTCATCCATCCCGAGAGAGTAGAATTTTTTTATTTTATGGGAAAGAAAAAAGGATAGATATAGGTTCCTACATGTTCAGTAGAATGATGCATCTCGTGGGAAAACCAACTGCAAGGACAGCTCTCCCTTTCGGAGAATTTGTATGCTCGATGGCTAGTAAACATTCTGTCCCAAGCTTAGCAGGGGATGTTTATATTAAAAACGAAAGGCCCCATGAGAAAACTAACCTTCACTCGAATGTTTGGAAAACGGGCAGCAGTTGCAAGCAAACAATCAACATCTGGAAAACCATCAACTTATGGAATCAAAAATACTAAGGATAGGGTTGATGATCTATACAATTTTGTTGCTGCAAACTTTGAGAATGTTTTCAAAGAGATGAAATTCGACAACCAGAAATTGGTTCTGGATAAGATTAACCAGATAGAGGTTGAATTTGCTGACCAAGAATAAGATTTCTCTTCCCTCGTGAAGAAGGTAAATGGGGCTAGTCCAAACTCTTATGTAAAAATACACACTGTGCACATTGACACTTTAATGTTAGCCATCACTTTGATACTTCTATTTATGTTATCGGATGTCATTTCTACGTATACAGTGAGTCCATACTGACTATAATTTTTCTTATTCCGTCCCTCAAGGTGTAGGTGAAGAATATTTTGAGGAAGAAGAAGAAGAAAAAAAGATGAAGAAGAAAATGGAGATGGCTATGAAGATTCATATTTTGAGTTTTAAAGCTTCTATTTTAATTTGGAAGTAATATTTGAATTGTAATATGGTTCTGAATATTTGTTGGTCTTGACGGTGTAACTAAATTTTGTTTTTGAAATATTGTAAGACTAAACTTTTCGCTTGTACTAAGTGCATAGTTCATAATTTGTTTGGAAATTGTAATATGGTCTTGAATTTATAGAAGGTCTGATATTTATTTAGATTATTGTATTGCGAATCATGCAGGTTCTATGTTGAATTACTAACGTGGATTGGGCAGATTACTGTAACATGGATTATGCAGTTTATTGGACTTGGAATGAAGTATACTTAATTTGATTATAATTTTTTTGGTTGAAGCATTTATTTGATTTGTTGTTGGCCTTCACAGATGATATTGATATTTTGGTGTATTCCTTTGATTTGCAGATGTCCTTTACAGATTTTATGAGTCCTAGGTGCATTCCTAGGGTTTACAGATGGCCTTATTACAGATGCATTCCTGGGATCACTAAAACTTTATTTGATTTTAATGTGTTTTGCTTTCTGTAAAAAATTATTACATCGATGCCATCAGTATGAATTTGATGCCAGTTTAATGCATAATGTAATCATGCATGTTCATCCCTTGTTATTGTTGAAACAAAATTGTAATCTTGCTTGTTCATCCCTTGTTATTGCTGAAGCAAAATTGTAATCCTGTCGGTTCATCCTTTGTTATTGCCATCAGTACATTGATGCCATCAGTATGAATTCGATGCCAGTGTAATGCATAATGTAATGTAAGAAAAAATCTCTTGGATAGTAGGTTAATTATATTCAAACACTCGCAAGAAATTTTGTGCAGCCAAACAGTGGAAGCCTGATAAAATGATATTCAGATTTTCTTGAACATGATTTAATATTAAATGAATATACTTTGGTAAATGATATTAAAAGTACTGTAAATATTTGATGAAAAAAATATGAGATACTTGAACATTTCCAGTCCTAAATGTATCATATTTTGTTAAAAGCACAGAGAGTGTCCATTCTCCGTTTTCAAAGAACGAAGAATGGCCATTCTCCATGTCAAAGGAACGAAGAATTGCCATTCTCAAGGAGAATGGCCATTCTCGGTGTTAAAAGCAAAGAGAATGGCCATTCTCCGTCCATTCGCCGTGTTAAAAGCAAAGAGAATGGACATTTTCCGTGTTAAAAGCAAAGAGAATGGTCATTCACCGTCCAAAAAAAATATATTCTCTTCGAAAATATTATCATTAGAAAAGTAAAAATATTTCGTCCGATCAATACAGATTTTTTTTAAAAATATGTGAGCAGCTGATCCGCCCGATCTCAGAAGCAGGTTTCCTCAGTTCACCACCACCACCATGACATGTAGCTTTATTAACAAAATATTAAATTATTAGATAAAAAATAAGATTTCTGACAATGGCATGGACAGTAAAATTAGAGCGGCGCCGCCGGTACTTCTTCTTGTTCGAGAAGGTTTCGACGACGTCCGACGCGAACCGGATCGATTCTTCTCGGCGCAACTGGTACTCATCGTTGTTCTAGGAGGGCTCGACGACGTTCGACGCGATCCGGACCGATTCTTATTTCCTTCTTCATCTCCGTTTCTCTTTCCACCACCACCACCACCACCACCACGACCTGTAACCAAAAAAAATTACGAAATTTATACGTTGATGTACAAAATATCAAATTGGATGGACGAAAGAGAGAGTAAATATGAGTTAATTTAGGGTGTTCATTGAAAAAATTAAAGTGAAGAATGACCTGCTAAAGCAAGTTACCAACATGTCAAAAGTCTAAATCAGCATTAAATGATGTTTCTACTCTATTATTCAATCCGAACCATTGGATCAACATCCAACGGTCCAAATTTCGGATGTATCGATACATCCTTTCCAGGGGATGTATTGTAGAACGACTCATATATATATATATATATATATATATATATATATATATATATATATATATATATATATATATATATATATATATATATATATATATATATATATACAACGGTCCAAATTTCGGATGTATCGATACATCCTTTCCAGGGGATGTATTGTAGAACGACTCATATATATATATATATATATATATATATATATATATTTTTATATATATATATAAATATATATATATACATTTTTTTTTATATATATATATACATATATATATAAATATATATATATATAAATATATATATATACATATATATATATAAATATATATATATATATATATATATATATGTATATATATATATATATATATATATATATATATATATATATATATATTCTCGCGGAGTCCCTCCAAAGTTACGTCCACTGCACCATCGGATCATTGTATGATTTGTTATCCTAAATTGTCTAACATTGAACCCTAGAATAGGAGAGAGCATATCTGTTGTCCCATTTAATTATGTCCATTTCTGTTTCTCTTCCTATTACATGTGGACCATGAACATAGATATATAGATGGTGGCCCACATATATAGAAACGGGTACAGAAATAAACATAATTAAATGACACAGTAGACATGCTCCCAGAATAGGGTCCGACTATTGACACCCCATGTATTTCTAAGGACACCCCATGTAACTTAAGTGAAAAAATAGATTAATGTGTAAAGACGTTAAGACCCCCCATCTATTATAGCACATTCCATCAGCCTCCTTCATTATTTGGTCTTCTTAGTACACCCCACTTTCTCTCCCCAACCCAAAAACCCTCCATTTCCCCTCTCCAAGCCAAAAACCCTAAATTCTTCTTACTTTGAAGGAAGTTGAAGAAATCATGATGGAGGGACAAAATGCACATGAATCTTCCAAGGTACGTTCCTCTTATGTTGATTTTTTTCGTTTGTAATCGTGTGATTCGGTTTTTTTCGAAAAAAATTTTCAGAATTCGTGATCTGTTCGACCTGTACAAGTCGAACAGATGAAGATATGTTCGACCTGTAAGAGCCGAACAGTAGGGGTTCGCACGACCTGCTCTGGTCGAACAGTATGGCTTTGTTCGACTATTGCAGGCCGAACAGTTTAAGTTAGCACGACCTTCTCTGGTCGAACAATATTAGTTTGTTTTTTTCACCTTATTCAGTTGTTAAATTTTTTCACTGTAGGAAAACACCTCAAATGACAATGAAATTAACACTGAAATGAGCATTATCAGGCATCCAATGTTTGAATAACAACCTAATTTCGTAGACGAATTTCATACGGATGCTTTATTTGAGAATCGTGAATGTTTGGTGAATTGGGTACGTATGGTAGGAAACCGTCATAATATGGTTATTTTGGTTAAACGATCAGATGGCGGAGATGGAAGGCGAGCTCGAGTAATTTTGGATTGTGAGCGCGGTGGTAAATATCGGCAGAAGAAGCCAAAAGTCGATGAAAAAAATTCGACTAACATTGCCAAGAAGCGGAGACGTGAAAGGCTTACGGGCACGAAGAAATGTGATTGTCCATTTCAGTTGAAGGGAGTGCAAGCCAATGACGTAGGACAATGGTCATTGAGGGTTATATGCGGGTCACATAATCACCCACTGGGACGAAATTTGGTTGGACACTCATATGCCGGTCGACTGACCCCTGCAGAAGATCAACTTGTTAAAGACCTGACGAAGAACAATACAAGGCCAAAAGATATACTGAGCACGTTGAAAGATAGTTTTAGTGGGAATGAGTCAACATTGAAGACTATTTACAATGCTCGACATAAGCATAGAGTTGTCGAGCATGGAGGACTTTCTCAGATGCAATATTTGTTGGGAAAATTGGAGTCGGAAAAGTACTACTATCTGACTAGGAGATGTGAGCAAACCGATCGAATGAAGGATCTTTTTTATGCTCACCCGACTAGTGTAGACTTGTTACGTGCATTTCCATATATTATATTGATGGATTGTACATACAAGACTAACAGATATAAGATGCCACTTTTGGAAGTGGTAGGCGTTACGTCCACAAATATTACATTTTCAGTGGCATGTGTTTATATGGAGGCAGAGCGGGAAGACAATTATATATGGGCACTTAGTACGCTTAAAGGATTAGTTGATCAATCATTCTTACCCAAGGTGATTGTGACCGATCGTGAGTTAGCACTAATGAATGCCATAAGCGTTACTTTCTCCAGCTCCACTCACTTGCTTTGTCGGTGGCATATTAGCAAAAATATTTTGGCCAATTACAAAAAGATGTTTCGTACCAAGGAGAAGTGGGATAGTTTCAATAATTCATGGAATTCGTTGGTTCTTGCTGAAGACCAACCTAGATTCAATGAGTTGCTTAGAAGATTGAAGCAAGATTTCTCCGATTATCCGAAAGCAGTTGAGTATGCCATCAATAATTGGATAGAGCCCTATAAAGAAAGATTTGTTTCGTGTTGGACAAACAATGTCATGCATTTTGAGAACACGACAAGTAGCAGGTACGTGACTTGAAACAATACTTTGCATGTGTAAATGTTAATTATCTTACAAAGTATGATTCTCACTCTATAATTTTCATATTCACAGGGCGGAGAGTGCACATTCAAAATTAAAAAAACAATTGGGCACGAGTCAATCAACTTTTGAGATCTCATGGACAAGGATACACGACTTGCTGACAACGTCACACAACCAAATAAAAGCCTCATTTGAGATGTGTCTTAATGTTGCACCACATCGTTATAGTTCTCCGCTATTCAAGATTATCCGAGGATTGGTGTCTCATCATGCTCTTGGTAAGATTTATGAAGAGATGAAGGGTATAGAAACTACCGGAGTAGATCCTCTCCTTTGTGGTTGTGTGTTACGGAGGACTTGCGGGTTACCTTGTGCACATGAACTTGCACAGTTGAATCGGGATGGTCAGGTAATTCAGCTCGATATGGTTGACAGATTTTGGCGGAAGTTGGATTCTGAACCCTACAAAACAGACAGTGTAGCTGATGAAGATATCTGAAGCCGTTGGGTGGAGACCATGACTGATATTAATTCTAAGTTTGAGGCGGCTACCGATTCTCAAAGGTTGTTGTTGCTGAAAAAACTTCGGAAGATAGTTGTTCCTTCAACATCTTCGTTGCTTGAACCGGTGGTCCACAAACGAGCTCGTGGTAGGCCAAGCAAAACGAAAATCCGCCATGTAAATTCGACGAAACGGAACCCAAGCAAATTCAAAATTGTAGAGTCTGCTCACGATAGTTGTTCTCCTTTGGATGAAACTATCATTGTCGGTGCTCATCCTTCGGCAAAACCAATGTTTTCTTCCATCCGAAGGAAAAAGGATCCGGTCCAACGCAAGTCATCACGCAACGACTCCGATTTTGCATACATACAACAAGTTCCATCTCATTTCCATCCCTATGTGTTGAGTACGAAAAATGTACTAGGGGATGGACATTGTGGTTTTCGATGCATAGCCCATGCACTTGGGTTGGGGGAGGAATCCTGGCTGAAAGTTCGTACTGACCTGATTCAAGAACTAACAAACTTGGGAGATTTATACGCCAGATGTAACTTGCTTAAGGGGTCTCCCGAAGATGTACGAGCAGCTTTGAATTATTTTACAACACCCATTTATGACAGTAAGTACTGGTGGTCATACCCAGATATGTACTACTTGGCGGCGTCGGCCTACAATATGGCCATCGTCCACATGCACAAGAACGGTTCCTCGTTGTTTCTACCTATGAGGACTGAAGTTCCAACACTTCCTCAGCTTGTATGCATGGCATTTGTTAACGAAAATCATTTCATCTTGGTAATTTTTAGTACGAACATCATTTCATCTTGGTAAATCATTTGTTAACGTAAATTATAGTGACATGTTATTAATTGTATGCAGGTAAATTTGGCCGAAGACGTACCGCTACCATCCATTATCACCAGGTGGTCTATTCTGCGTCTTCCATGTGCATCCGGTTGGGAGGATATCTACAAAGAACGAATCGAAAAGTATAAGGAAATTGTTCCATCCAGTAGCTCACCAGGTGGTCTATTCTGCGTCTTCCTTGAACTATCATGTATTTGTACCAACAAAAATGATGTATTGTGTATATTACAGTTTTGGCAATTGAAATGGGCTTGAACTTGTTTTTTTGACTGGAAATGTACTGTTCGACCACAATTTGTCGTCCAGATACATACTGTTCGACCACAACAGGTCGAACACTTGCAAACTGTTCGACCTGTAATGGCCGAACAGTTTGCAAATGTTCAACCTGTGGTGGTCTGTCATGCCCCAGAACCAGAATACTGGAGAGCGGGGGCAGACATAGCCAGCTACGTATATTAAAATAAAATACATCTCAACTATACGGTCACGGCTGTCTAGATATGAGGGTTTACTACAAGCCAGCAGTCTCTTAAGGTCAAGCCTATTGTCTCAATCTCAAGCAATTAACAGAGTTACAAGATATTAGAGCATCAAATATATATATATAAGGCGTCCCAAATATTACATATTGGATGATCATGAAGCTAGTCGTACAAAATGATAGGACTAGCAAGAGTTCAGTCATACATGATCAACCCTAGGATTTGTTAATCATGTTTACAGCCCGTAGGCAGACAGTAAGTAAATGTGCATCGAGCTAACAGGTGCTCGTCGGCTAAACGCCTCAAAAGAATAATTTATATATAAGTGGGTGAAACAAAAAGGAAAACCCACTCTTGGCCCGGGTTCCGTCTAGTTGTCACCATTGGGCTGGAAGCTCGGTAGATCCTCGGGAGCTGCTCCGAAATCTGGCCACACAAAACCAGCTGGGTCAACCCCAGAAAGAGCAAGTGCCACAAAGGAGGCCACAAATAAGAACAAAAGCCAGCATATCAGAACATAAAGAATAAAAGAAGTACAAGTAGTAAAGTACATAGGGCGATAAACGACTAGGGACGTAGAACCATTCCGGGAGCCAGGTTACAATCCTTAAACCAAACAAGGACCGGGATTGTACCCCTTCGCCTGAATAGCTCACTGTCTCTACCCATTTATCGTTAGAGATAAGTAAAACAATCATGATCAAGAGTTCCAGGTACAGGGGCTAGACAAGACTTAGACAGAGCTGGACACCATTCATTCACAATCGGCCAAGCAAGTACTACGGCTTACTACTTTAACTAACTAAGGTTATCACAAACCTAATTACTAACAAGATGCAAGTGAGAATTCCAGTCCCAAGTCCTGCAGACTATCCAGTTATCCTTCCGCGGGTTGAGAGTTATAGGTGGGTACATTGCCCGGGAGACAAATGTACCCTTAGGTGACTTAGAGGGTGCAACACATGACAGTGTGCTGGAAACGTGCTCTACTCGTCGGCAAGCTACAAGTCCATTAAAGCGCCCAGATAACGAGATTGCCTGTGACTGGGAATTCTCCATGTTCTAGTTTGATCTAATCATTAGCCTAATCCAATTTAGCGCGAGTCCCTGGCCATGGTACCCAGAAAGTCACGTCCTAGACATGATGCGAGACAAGACAAGTAGATTGTACAAGCAAGCAAGCAGGAGCACCCACGGTGTCAAGTTGATTATACGAGTCAAGTTACAAGTTACAAGTCAAGTCAGGAGTGCGCCGCCACGGGCCACTATCAAGTTATCAAGATAAATCATGTCAGGATACTGTCAGGAGTGCTCCACTACGGGTCACTGTCGTGTTATGCTAGTTCCTTGTCATACCATGCTATGTACAATAGTCATTCCCAACATATTAAGCAAAATCAAGTTTCTGTCGAAGGGCGTAAGGATATAAAATGGGCATAAAATATCTAATAAAATACTAATATAATTAGGATTATAGAAGAGCCAAGATCAAGAAATAACAAATTCATCATAGACAAGTAGGTTGTGCAGGGTATGTACTGCGCAGGGTGCCAAGTGCGCAGGGTGAGCTGCACAGGGTACCAACTGCGCAGGGTGCCAAGTGCGCAGGGTGAGCTGCGTAGGGTACCAACTGTGCAGGATGCCAAGTACGCAGGGTGAGCTGTGCAGCAGATGGATTGCGCTGGATCAGGTTGCGCAGGAATGGATGGCGCAGGGTCAGATTGCGCATGAGTGGAGTGCGCAGGGATAGACTGCGCATGAGCAGACTGCGCATGAATCCATGCGCACTCGGGTTGAGCGCAGTTCGCCAAGGGGCAAGCTGCGCGGTCGGTGCTGCGCTAAAGAGCGCTGGCCGAGGGGGATGCGCAATCCAGCCCTGCGCTAAAGAGCGCAGGCTGCTGTCTTCTTCTCCAGGCCGAGAAGAAGACTCCAAGAACTCTAAGGTTCAAAACTTCATATCTTGGTAAAATTAAAACCAAATCTAGATTTTCAAAGGTCTAACTTGAGTAAAATTGAATTCTCTTCCACATAGGAGCATCAAAACCCACAAAAATCCAACCAAAATAGATCAAAACCATGTAAATCCGAAAATAGTCAAAACCTAGATCTAGAAAAATGAAAGCTCCAAATCACAAAATGTCAAGTTCTAAAGTTGTTCTCCATGGCTTAATCTAGTTAATGGACAAATAAAAAAGTGGTGCTTATTTGATAGCGAGGTGCACTTGCCTATGGGTTGGGGAGTTGTGTGGAAGAAGGAAGAAGATGGAGAAGTTAATGGAGAATAAAGAGGAGAGAGAAAGGTTGGTGGAGATATAATGAGGGTGGGTGTGTTGTGTTGAGGGTAGAGTGTAGGTTAAAGTGTACCAATTCATATTAAACCAAACCTAATCAAACCAAACCAATTCCATAAAATAAAACCAAGTCGTGGTCCAAACCCATTTACGAGAAACCAAATCCGTAAGTCGAGAAAATAAAATACGTACCAAAAATCAAATTACGAGTACAAATACGAAATACAGGAAATGGGGGTGACAACTCTACCCACCTTCAAAGAATTCCGTCCTCGGAATTTAATCAAGGAGCTAGAGATTGCCACGACAAGCTATACTAAGCACAGACAAGCTACACTAAGCATTTCAATCATACAATCATACAATGCAAGCAAGGAAAGGGAAAGCGTAAGGCATAAGAAAGACATTATACCTCACGAGTCAAACAGGTAGAGATATCGCGATCGGATGTCGTCCTCACGCTCCCACGTTGACTCACCTAGAGAGTGATGACCCCAAGCAACACGGACTAAGTTAATAGTCTTGTTCTTGAGCGTCTTTTCTCTCCGGTCCAATATAGACACGGGCCTCTCCTCATACGAAAGGTTGGTACCAACAACCAATTCCGAATGATCTAGGATATGGCTCGGGTCCGGGATGTACCGTCTTAATTGGGATACATGGAATACATCATGTACCTCACTTAGCGACGGCGGAAGAGCGAGACGATAGGACACATCGCCTACTCGCTCTAGAATATCGAACGGCCCTATATACCTAGGACTAAGCTTTCCCCGTACGCCAAAACGAATGACGCCGCGGGTAGGCGAGATCCTAAGGAATACATGGTCGCCGACGGCAAATTTTAAGGGACGCCGATGAGCATCGACCCAATGGCGCTGGCGATCCTGAGCAACTCGGAGGTGATCTCTGACTTTTCTGACCACTTCAACCGTCTGAGAAATCAGTTCTGGACCGAGCATCTGCCTCTCTCCGACATCGTCCCATGCTAACGGAGATCTGCACTTCCTGCCATACAGAGCCTCGAAGGGTGCCATCTGGATACTGGCCTGGAAACTATTATTGTACGAGAATTCCACTAGGTGCAGGTGATCCTCCCATGAACCACCGAAGTCAAGGGTACATGACCGCAACATATCTTCGAGAGTTTGTATAGTACGCTCTGACTGCCCATCTGTTTGCGGATGATACGCTGAGCTGAACTTGAGACGAGTCCCCAAACTTTGATGAAGACTGCGCCAGAAGTGCGATATGAATCTCGTATCCCTGTCTGATACTATGCTGACTGGCACTCCGTGAAGTCGGACGATCTGCCTGAGATACATCTCTGCTAGCTGCGCCGTCGACTGTCCAACTCTAAATGGAAGAAAGTGTGCCACCTTGGTAAGCCTGTCCACAATGACCCAAATAGCATCTCTGCCTACCGGAGATCTGGGTAGCCCAGTCACGAAATCTATGGTAAGGTGCTCCCATTTCCATTCTGGGATCGATAAAGGTTGAAGAAGTCCAGCTGGCCTCTGATGTTCAGCCTTGACTTGTTGGCAAACCAAACATCGAGAGACATACCAGGCTATCTCCCTCTTCATACCATTCCACCAAAAGTGTTGACGAATATCTCGGTACATCTTCGTGCCGCCTGGGTGAATGGAATACTGCGAACTGTGAGCCTCTGCCATGACTTCCTGTCTGATATCTCCACTGGGTACACAAAGACGCGTGCCGTGTCAAAGTGTACCATCCTCATGAATACATAACTCTGGCCTTCTCCCTGCCTCGCACTCTGCTCTGAGCCGCTGAATCTTAGAATTGGTTAACTGTGATGTCCGGATCCTCTCAACTATGGTAGACTGAATCTGTAGGCTGGCCATCAAGGCCACATTAGAAGGAAGAACCACTTCAATACCCATCTTCTGAAGATCCGACAATAACTCTGGTTGCGCCGTCAGGAAATAAACTCCGGCTCAACGCATCTGCTACAACGTTGGCCTTCCCTGGATGATACTGCAAATCCACATCGTAGTCCACCAGTAGCTCGAGCCATCTTCTCTGCCGCATATTAAGGTCCTTCTGGGTGAAAACATACTTCAGGCTCTTATGATCAGTAAATATCTCCACTCTGTCTCCGTACAAGTAGTGCCTCCACAACTTAAGTGCAAATACTACTGCTGCTAGCTCTAAGTCGTGGGTCGAGTAATTCTTCTCATGATCACGGAGTTGACGTGACGCATAAGCAATTACCTTCCCATGCTGCATCAAAACACATCCCAATCCTCTGCCTGAAGCGTCGCAATAAACTGTGAATCCTCCGGTCCCATCTGGAAGGGTGAGAATGGGAGCCGTTATCAAACCTTGCTTCAACTTCTCAAATGATTCCTGACATTCTGCTGTCCAAACGAACGGCACATCCTTGCGGGTCAACTGGGTCATCGGCGCTGAAATCCTTGCAAAATCAGAGATGAACCGCCGGTAGTAGCCGGCCAATCCAAGAAAGCTGCGAACTTCTGCCACTGAGCTGGGTACTGGCCATGCCTCGATAGCCACAATCTTCTGGGGATCCACTTCCACTCCTCCTCTGGTAATGATGTGACCCAAGTAAGAAATGCGATCGAGCCAGAACTCGCATTTACTGAACTTGGCGTACAACTGGTGCTCTCTGAGAATCTGGAGGACAATTCTGAGATGCTGCTCGTGCTCTGCTTCACTCTTGCTGTAGACCAGGACGTCATCAAGGAACACTATCACAAACTGATCCAAGTAAGGCATGAAAATACGGTTCATTAGGTCCATGAACACTGCCGGCGCATTGGTCGCTCCAAAGGGCATAACTAGAAACTCCCAATGCCCGTACCTAGATCTGAACGCCGTCTTCGGGATGTCCTACTCTCTGACTCTGATCTGGTGGTATCCTAACCGCAAGTCTATCTTCGAGAAAACTGAAGCCCCCTTGAGTTGATCAAACAAGTCATCTATCCTCGGGAGAGGGTATCTGTTCTTGATTGTCACTGAGTTCAAGGTACGATAATCAACACATAGCCTGGACGTACCATCCTTCTTTTTTACGAGAAGCATCGGGGCTCCCCAAGGCGATCCACTAGCACGAATGAATCCCTTGGTTCTAAGTTCTTCAATCATCTTGTACAAAATCTCCAACTCTGAAGGCGCCATTCTGTAGACTCGCTCTGATACTGGTGCTGTCCCGGGAATCAAGTCAATGGTGAACTCGATCTCCCGCTCTGGTGGCATCCCTGGAAGTTCCTCTGGGAAGACATCTGGAAACTCTTCAACTATCCGGGGCAACTGCACTGCTGCTACTGCCATCCGTAATACTGGAGGAGATGGCTCTACTGTGCCTCTGGAAAATGAAAACTCTGGCTCTCCGGGAATACTAAAGACGACTCTGCCAACATGGCAGTCTATCCTAGAATAATGGTTCCTCAACCAATCCATGCCTAGGACTACATCATAGTCTGCCATAGGGAACTCTATGAGCCTAGCGGGGAACTCTCTACCGCTAACTACGATCCGACACGAGGAAAATACTCGATCTACTCCCACAAGACCATTACCAGTAAGTATATTGAGCCTCACTGATAATGACTCGAGCTCCAATCCTATCCGTGTCGCGAATCGTGCAGACATGAATGAATGCGATGCGCCAGAATCAAATAATACAGATGCTGGAAAGGTGTTGACGAGAATAGTACCTGCCACTACCTCACCTGGTGCAACTTCTTCTTCCATGGTCATCATCATAGCCTGACCTCTAGCTGCGGGTCCTCTCTGCTGGAAACCCCTCTGTCGGTTCTGTGCTGGAGCCTGGGTGAACTGCTGCTGGTTCTGCTGCTGAAAGGCCTGGGCCTGAGGCAACAATGGCCTCGGGTACTGCTGCTGCTGCTGGGCTGGAACTGGGGCTGGTCCTCTCACCGAAGAACTAGAAAGGTTGGATGATGATGGACCTCCCCTATTCGGGCAGGTCCCTATCTGGTGGTCTGCTCCTCCACAAGCCAGGCACAATCCCTGTGCCCTACGACACTCTGCCACTACATGGCCCGGCTTCCCGCAATGAGAACATCCCACCGCGGAAGACTGCTTCTGCTTCTGCTGCTGCGGATACGTCGGGGTCGAATGCTGAACCGACGTCACTGAGGCCGCCCGCCTCGGAGTTCCAATGGTCAATCCCCTAGCTGCCGAGGCTGGAGCTGATGATTGGTGCATCTGACTGTGGGACCGCTTCCTGCCTCCGGTCCTGTCCACAATTCTCCGGGAGGTATACTCATGCCTCCTTGCTGCCTTCAACACTGTATCGAACGTCTGGTGCTCGAACTGTTCGACAGCCAATAATATCTCTAAATGCAGCCCTTGCTGGAACCGCTGAGCCTTATCGAACTCGGTTGCCACCAAGGTGGGGGCGAACCTACTCAGCCTAGAAAACTCGGTCGTATAGCCATCGACCGTCCTGCCTCCTTGCTTCAAGTTGGTGAATCTGGTCTGCAAGTCGTACCGTGCCACCGCATCGAAGTACCTTATCTGGAACCTCTCTCTGAATGTCGCCCAAGTGACTGGTGCCGCTAACCCCATGGCCTGGGCTGCCCACCAATCGCGAGCCAAGTCTAACAACTGTAGACGTACCACCGCCACCTTCTCATTCTCGGGTGTCCTAGCAGCTTCTAGAACCACCTCGGTATCCTGAAGCCAAGCGTCCACGGCAATCGCATCTTCACTGCCGTCAAAGAAGGGAGAGTTCAAGCGCTTAAAACTGTTGGCCGCCTGATTCCCTTGGGGACCTCCTCGGTTTAGTGCATCATGAACTTCCTGGTGCAAGGCGTCGCCTCGACGATCTTGGGATGCAAGCAGTTCTCTGATAAGCCCTACCAAAGGTCCCTCATCCTGTCTAGCTGGTTGAACGGGCGGAGCTGCCTGAACTGGAGGTTCTGAGCCTCCGGGAAGCATAACTCGGGAGGCTACTCCAGAGTGCTGAGCTTGATCTTCCTGGCGCTGGGGTGCTTGTCGAGCTTCCTCTGGCTGGTTGGCAGGTCCGGGAGTAATACCGCTGAAGAAGACGACATAGGGAACAATAAGGAAAGGACCATGACAGATCAATGATACAAGCAATGTGATCAGGTCGAGATTCTCAGGGATTTGAAGATACGAGCAGAGATCAAGGACGAATATTGATTGAGACATCTATTCGGTAAACCCTCACATTTCTTGAATGCCAAGACCTGCATGGGCCACCACTTAAACCGTGTCACGCCCCAGAACCAGAATACTGGATAGCGGGGGCAGACATAGCCAGCTACGTATATTGAAATAGAATACATCTCAACTATACGGTCACGGCTGTCTAGATATGAGGGTTTACTACAAGCCAGCAGTCTCTTAAGGTCAAGCCTATTGTCTCAATCTCAAGCAATTAACAGAGTTACAAGATATTAGAGCATCAAATATATATATATATATAAGGCATCCCAAATATTACATATTGGATGATCATGAAGCTAATCGTACAAAATGATAGGACTAGCAAGAGTTCAATCATACATGATCAACCCTAGGATTTGTTAATCATGTTTACAGCCCGTAGGCAGACAGTAAGTAAATGTGCATCGAGCTAACAGGTGCTCGTCGGCTAAACGCCTCAAAAGAATAATTTATATATAAGTGGGTGAAACAAAAAGGAAAACCCACTCTTGGTCCGGGTTCCGTCTAGTTGTCACCATTGGGCTGGAAGCTCGGTAGATCCTCGGGAGCTGCTCCGAAATCTGGCCACACAAAACCAGCTGGGTCAACCCCAGAAAGAGCAAGTGCCACAAAGGAGGCCACAAATAAGAACAAAAGCCAGCATATCAGAACATAAAGAATAAAAGAAGTACAAGTAGTAAAGTACACAGGGCGATAAACGACTAGGGACGTGGAACCATTCCGGGAGTCAGGTTACAATCCTTAAACCAAACAAGGACCGGGATTGTACCCCTTCGCCTGAATAGCTCACTGTCTCTACCCATTTATCGTTAGAGATAAGTAAAACAATCATGATCAAGAGTTCCAGGTACAGGGGCTAGACAAGACTTAGACAGAGCTGGACACCATTCATTCACAATCGGCCAAGCAAGTACTACGGCTTACTACTTTAACTAACTAGGGTTATCACAAACCTAATTACTAACAAGATACAAGTGAGAATTCCAGTCCCAAGCCCTGCAGACTATCCAGTTATCCTTCCGCGGGTTGAGAGTTATAGGTGGGTACATTGCCCGGGAGACAAATATACCCTTAGGTGACTTAGAGGGTGCAACACATGACAGTGTGCTGGAAATGTGCTCTACTCGTCGGCAAGCTACAAGTCCATTAAAGCGCCCAGATAACGAGATTGCCTGTGACTGGGAATTCTCCATGTTCTAGTTTGATCTAATCATTAGCCTAATCCAATTTAGCACGAGTCCCTGGCCGTGGTACCCAGGAAGTCACGTCCTAGACATGATGCGAGACAAGACAAGTGGATTGTACAAGCAAGCAAGCAGGAGCACCCACGGTGTCAAGTTGATTATACGAGTCAAGTTACAAGTTACAAGTCAAGTCAGGAGTGCGCCGCCACGGGCCACTATCAAGTTATCAAGATAAATCATGTCAGGATACTGTCAGGAGTGCTCCACTACGGGTCACTGTCGTGTTATGCTAGTTCCTTGTCATACCATGCTATGTACAATAGTCATTCCCAACATATTAAGCAAAATCAAGTTCCTGTCGAAGGGTGTAAGGATATAAAATGGGCGTAAAATATCTAATAAAATACTAATATAATTAGGACTATAGAAGAGCCAAGATCAAGAAATAACAAATTCATCATAGACAAGTAGGTTGTGCAGGGTATGTACTGCGCAGGGTGCCAAGTGCGCAGGGTGAGCTGCGCAGGGTACCAACTGCGCAGGGTGCCAAGTGCGCAGGGTGAGCTGCGCAGGGTACCAACTGCGCAGGGTGCCAAGTGCGCAGGGTGAGCTGCGCAGCAGATGGATTGCGCTGGATCAGGTTGCGCAGGAATGGATGGCGCAGGGTCAGATTGCGCATGAGTGGAGTGCGCAGGGATAGACTGTGCATGAGCAGACTGCGCATGTATCCATGCGCACTCGGGTTGAGCGCAGTTCGCCAAGGGGCAAGCTGCGCGGTCGGTGCTGCGCTAAAGAGCGCTGGACGAGGGGGATGCTCAATCCAGCCCTGCGCTAAAGAGCGCAGGCTGCTGTCTTCTTCTCCAGGCCGAGAAGAAGACTCCAAGAACTCTAAGGTTCAAAACTTCATATCTTGGTAAAATCAAAACCAAATCTAGATTTTCAAAGGTCTAACTTGAGTAAAATTGAATTCTCTTCCACATAAGAGCATCAAAATCCACAAAAATCCAACCAAAATAGATCAAAACCATGTAAATCCGAAAATAGTCAAAACCTAGATCTAGAAAAATGAAAGCTCCAAATCACAAAATGTCAAGTTCTAAAGTTGTTCTCCATGGCCTAATCTAGTTAATGGACAAATAAAAAAGTGGTGCTTATTTGATGGCAAGGTGCACTTGCCTATGGGTTGGGGAGTTGTGTGGAAGAAGGAAGAAGATGGAGAAGTTAATGGAGAATAAAGAGGAGAGAGAAAGGTTGGTAGAGATATAATGAGGGTGGGTGTGTTGTGTTGAGGGTAGAGTGTAGGTTAAAGTGTACCAATTCATATTAAACCAAACCTAATCAAACCAAACCAATTCCACAAAATAAAACCAAGCCGTGGTCCAAACCCATTTACGAGAAACCAAATCCGCAAGTCGAGAAAATAAAATACGTGCCAAAAATCAAATTACGAGTACAAATACGAAATACAGGAAATGGGGGTGACATGGTCGAACAGTACGTACCTGCACGACAAATTGTGGTCGAACAGTACATTTCCAGTCAAAAAAAATAAGTTCAAGCAAGAATTTCACCACAAAATCCAAGCCACATTTAGCAACCAACTAGTGTGGACTTTCAGCAGTTATAAGGACATTGCTAGGGTTTCACCACAAAATCCAAGCCACATTTAGCAAGATTCACCACAGAATTTCAAAGTAACATTTAACCAAAGTCAATGTTGGTTGTAATCAAGATTCACCACAATTTTTCTAAACAACCACAAAATAACAAAAACCACATCAAAAAACAACATAATAACAAAGTCAACGTTGGTTGTAGTCATAGTCTATGACCTACGACGACGCCTACGACTAGTTTCCCTCCTAGAAGATTCAGGTTGATCTTGGGGCTGGAGCTTTAGTGCGCCATATGCGCCAATTATGGTTGACTCGACGATCGACGGGTCTAGTGGCTCTTGACTGTCCATCAATTGCTGGTACGCCGGTTGTAGATATTCCAATGCATTTTCGATCATGGCCCATGGGTCTAGCCCAGTCTGGGTAGATGTAGTACCAGCGGCGCTAGAGACGTTATCTGGATTTTGGACGATAGGGTGTGAAAACTTCCTATACCAAACCATATAATCATTTGTACACTCCCATGCAGGGTTGGCAGCTCTCCCACGGGCTTCGGGAGACAGTACATGGCTGCGCCAGTATTGGAAGTAGCCTCCTAGAACATTGAACGCCAGCTTGTACTGCTGGCTCGTGCTTCCCCGACGGACCTCACTTGGAAACAAAGGATCGTAAGGAATTTTTTGTCGTAGCCCAAATTGCCGAAGGACACGGTCGGGATGATACGGCTCTACAATGTCGAAGGCACGTATACATCCATGAAAGAAAGTCACGTCGTCGCGAGGAAAACTGTTCCTCATTCCGTGGTAGGGAGTCCAATTCACCTACATCATAAATTGAAACAATTAGTTATGGGTAGAACAAAAGTTATGAGTAAATGGATAAATTAACACTCACATTGTGGACTTGAAGATTGTCCAATACCTCCCTGATAGATGAGACCATGTTGGTACCTGGTCCAGCATGGGGTCTATTGGCCCACCTCATAGCAAGTGGGTCCCCCATCTGATAGTTGACGTTATGTGTAGGCCTCGTGAAGGGAAAATACTCGAATATCCATGCCTACAATACGAAAATATGAAGCATATTGGTCGTTGTATAACATTAAAAAAATGCATATCACGGGCTGAGATATAGATACCTCCAGTAAAGTCAAGTATCCACATATTTGGCGGACCCCACTCCGAGATGCTACTCCAAGCTGTCGGTATAAGAAAGCTAAAGCAGCAGCTCCCCAGGCATAGTCATTGACGTTGTTCAAATTCTCTAAAAGGCTGAGAACTTTTGTATCAACACGTGTCCCACTTTTGTCAGAAAATATTGTGCATCCAAGTACGAACCATAAATAGGCACGGACAGCATGCCTTCTTTTCACATTATCCGTGCTACTGACGTCTGACTCAAATTCAGACCGGAGCCACTCCATCCGGACCGAGCTACCTCTCTGGCCCAGAAGCTCAGTATGTGCATCCCTTTCTGACACCCCCAACAACCTATTAATCATCTTCTTTGGCTCCTCCCGTCCCCTTGCTGACAATGGTTCAACCACTGGTAGCCCACTGACCGGGAGTCCGATGAGACAAAAAACATCATCCAGCGTAATTGTCATCTCACCTAATGGCATATGGAAAGTGTTAGTCTCTGGTTGCCAACGCTCGAGAAACGCACAAATTAGATTCTTATTTGGCGTCTTGTACGAAACCGACCTTAATTTCGCAACTCGAGAGTTCCGAAGCAACTCGCTTATATTGCCCTCTAAATTCCATGTATCCATCTTGGTTGTGTGGCACCAACACCTCAATACGGGCCTCTCAATTTCGTTCCAAATCTCGTACGCCACATGAGTTTTGAAACTTGGAATAAGTCGGGGATCCTCAGGTCCACCGGGACAAGGGCCCGTCAAAATATCAGCGTCTTCTTCCTCTTCTTCATCTGTGCGCCGCTCTTCGTCTGCGTGGCCTTCTTCTTCGTCTAATTGGCCGGTCGGTTGAGTCGGAGCAACGACCGTAGCTTCTTCAAGACGTGCACGTTCTTGTTCTTCAAGACGTGCACGTTCTTGTTCTTCGGCACGACGTCTCCTAGCAGAAGCATGAGTGGCTTCCCTCCGCCTAGTGTTTCCTGCAAATTTAATCAACAACCATACATTAAGGAGAAAATATATGTTTTGCCTTAAAAATGTACTGTTCGACCAATACTTGTCGTACAACCACATACTGTTCGACCACAACAGGTCGAACAATCGCAAACTGTTCGACCACAACAGGTCGAACAATTGCAAACTGTTCGACCATTACAGGTCGAACAGTTGCTTTTTGCTCGACCGACCAGGGTCGAACAGTGCCGCGAATTCCAAAAAAAAATTCGAACAATTGTCTCGTTGTTGTCACAATCGATCGGTTTCGAAACATACACAGAGATCCTAAACGAAGATAGATACTAATTTCGAACAAGATTACTCATCTACAGGTCGATTTGCGGAAATTTACCTTCCGATTGAACTTGTTTTCCTCTATCCATTGCGAAGCCGAACAAGGGAGAACTCTTCGACGAAGGGGAGGCGACCGGGCAGTGACTGGAGGGACCGGAGAGTGAATGTTAGGGTTTTGTGAGGGAGGAGAGTGAATGTTAGGGTTTTGTGAGGGAGGAGAGTGGAGTGGAATTTTAGGGGTGTACTTAGAAAGCTTTGAGATGGGGGTGTAGAATAGGTAAGGGTATTTTTGTCAAATATTGGGGTATACTTAGTATTTTTATAAGCTTAATCAACTACATGTGGGATGTACTTAGAAATTGGGGTGTCCTTAGAAATACATGGGGGTGATGACCCACTCATATAAAAAAAAAAAAAAAAAAATCATTATTGTTTAGGCACCCCCAATCCACAATGGCTCCGCCTCTGAATACGAGGCAACAGAAGAGCCTCGTTTGACACAATTGTGCACAACTTTTTCCATTCCTAATGCTTTAGCCCAAAGCATACCAACCAGTACTTTCTCAATCGAGTTGTGCAGACTGTCATTGGTATTTGGCAGTGTTTGCTTTATCAAGTTTGTGGCACTATGTTTTGTTGCACGAGTGAGGAAGTGAAGTGTAAAGACCATATTCAGAAAGGACTTGAGAGCATGTGACATCCATGCTACTTTGTTGGTGGGTGAGAAAAGATGAGAAGGAGCTGAGTCAACCAAACATCCTCCTTCCCCTTCTCTCTCTCTCTCTCTCTCTCTCCCCATGAACGAAGCCACAAGTGACTTCCTACTTGGCATGTGGGGATAGATTAAAAACTAATTAAAGACAAAAAGGTGTATTCTTATACAATTATTTCCTCATGAATTGAGCTTCTAAAACTTTTCTTGTAGGGCTAATTAAGTGTTTCATTCAACACAAAATAGGTCTCCAACTTCAAGTGACAAGTGTGATAAATTGTCATATTATATGGGAAGTTTGTTTATAATATTGTGTGAATGGATAAGAGTTTCCAACAGCAGCTTAGGGTTAGGGTTAGCTTATCCATCTTGTTGTATTTTGATTGGATATCCCATGATATGTTGTGTGTGTTTGAACCCACACACATGAACCACTAGTTATGATTTACTTTTAGGTAAATATTATTTGGCCCGCAATTTTTTCCTGTTGGACATGACCGTGGGCCATGTGTCCAAATCCCATCAACGCCCCCTCCCCCCCCCCCCCCCCCCCCCCCCACCCATTTACTCAGGTCCGCCACTGTTGACCTGCCAATGGAAAGGCGCCACGTGGACAGCGGACCAAAACTGTGATCCATTAAGCATTAGGGGTGAACATTATTCGATTTTGGACCGAAAATCGAACCGAACTGAATAAGAGATTCGGTTCGGTTTAAAAAAATTCGGTTCGATTTCGGTTTCGGTTTTGGATTTCGGGTTCGATCCAAAACTACAAGCCGAATAAAAAAATTTAATTAATATTTTTTAATTAAACTTAGTTTATATATATATATATATATATATATATATATATATATATATATATATATATATGAGTCCGGATCGGGAGCCCCCCAAAAGCCTCCCTCTTACTGCACCGTTGGATCGAGGGGACGCGTCCACGGGGCCCACGTAGCCCGCTCGATCCAACGGTACACTAGGGGAGGGGACTTTTTGGAGGCTCCCGCTGGAGGGCTTTTGATCCGAATTATATATATATATATATATATATATATATATATATATATATATATATATATATATATATATATATCTCGAAAATCAAACCAATCTAATTCGGTTTTATGGGACATTTCGGTTCGAATTTGGTTTTACTTATTCGGTTTCCGCTTCCATTTAATTTTCGGTTATTCGCTTCGATTTAAACCAAATTAACCGAATGTCTCCTACGTAACATCGTCATTTTTCTCTCTCTTTTATACGTAAAGAAATAAAATATTTAAGTACTGCTACTATGCACACTAACTAATATGAAAACAACATATCTCTTGCATGATATAGATTTCAAACATTAATGATCTACATATAAATAAGTTCAATCATAACGATTGATCACCTTTACTTAAATAATTAAAATGGTCCGATACTTAACTGTTTATTCGATTATTAAAAACAATCAAAGAGTCTGAATGATGCTTCTGCTATGTTTTGATTGGATGCGCTACATCTGTGTAAGGGCTAATTTGACCATACAGCCGTAGTTTATTTAAGTTTATCGAAACAGAAATTATTTTCCGACTTATGTTAACACACTTAGACCTCGTTTGGTATGTAATGTAATTGTAATCCTGATGTAATCGAATAAAAAAAAGATTCATTTGATTATATTGTGATAACGATTACAATTTTTTTTTCATTCGATTACATTGCGATTACAATTATATTACATTAAACCAAACGATGTCTTACTCTAGATACGGTATAGGATGTCGGTCGATTTAGCGTAGCGATATTTGTTTAACCGCTAGCAAGATAGCAAAGGTAAACCCAGTTCGATGTATGTATTCATTTCTTTTGGACCAAACACCCTTTCAAGCACCCAACGTATATACTAAAACGTCGTTATTTACATAAAAGACCATTTAGGTAAAAGCGTGTAGTTAAATAAGCCCTAGAAATATCTTCCTATTTGTAATTAATTATTCACATTTTGGAGAAGAAAACAAGAAAGAAAGTTTAATTTATTCCCTACCCACTATGAAATGGGCTTCAACATGGCCATGTTTCAAATGTGTTTTGAGCTTAAGAAACAAGTCCGATCCGCCTTAGTGAACATTATAATTAGTGAAAAATAATGACAATATAATAGGGATCGGCATTGGGCCGGGCCGTCCAGGCCCATAAAGTACGAGCTCGGGCCGGATATGGGCCGAACTTTTTGGCCCTAGATAAATTTCGGGTCGAACCAAGTCGGACTTAATTATTATCTATGAAGCCCAAGCCCGCCCACAAGGATCGGGCTCTTCGGGCCAAGTCGGATCGGATCGGGCTAGCCCTAAAAAAAGTCCAAATGGACTTTCTCGGACCTAATAAGTACATATATGTTCACAAGAAGAATGTATCGACTTTTTGCACTTACTATCATCGGTAATTAGAACTTTATTATTTGTTGTTCCATTCACTTCACTGTTCACCTGCTCTTTCATGCACAGGTAAAGAAAAATTTCCAGGTGGGATCGGCAAAACTTCCTTTTTCCGAAAACGAGGTGTAACTGTTGGGTATATAGCCTTTTGTTTTGGTTTTTAGTCCCACATCGGCTAGAAAGGAATGTGTATCTCCATATATATGAGTCTTTACTCTTTATGGAGATGCACATGTAGTGCACATGGGTGTGTGCCATGTGGGATTAATTATTAATGGTATAAAGGCTTAATCAACAATTAATAAGCTGTAAGCTTTTTGCTCTTGGGAAATTTATTTCCATAGGAGCTAAGCCCCGTTGGGGCTTAGCGACTCGGACTCGGACTCGGACTCGGACTCGGACTCGGACTCGGGCTCGGGCTCGGGCTCGGGCTCGGGCTGCGCGAGCCACTTGCGCGACCACGTTGCGCGGCCAGTTACGCGAGCCCAGTTACGCTGGCCCAGTACGCAGCCCAGTACGCGCAGTACGCGCAGTGTGCGCAGCGTACGTAGAGTGCGCAGTGTGCGCAGCGTACGCAGCGTACGTAGAGTGCGCAGTGTGCGCAGCGTACGCAGTGTGCGTAGAGTGCGTATGTGCGTATGGCCGGCTGCATATAGAGCGGAAACGGTTGCAGCAGTTGCTGCATGTTCAGGAGTGGTTCTGCCACTACCCTGAAGTTCAGGCAACTGCTTGGCAACCGTCCCGTGGGCTATATATGCAGGTTCTCTCCTCTCTCTCTCAGTTGGAAGAAGTAATCAGAATTCCAGAGAGAAAACTCTAATTGTTCTTTAACACAACAGAGTAGTGAGCGTGTTGTTTAACAAAAACACTAGTACTTTTTAGTACGCGTGAGTTCTGTTACTTCAAACAGAGAGAGAAGAGTACCATTGCCAGAGAAGTTCGCCGTCTTCCGAGGAGTCAGAAGAGCAGGAGTGTTCCAAGGTTTTCCGTCAACCTTGCTGGTTCCTGGAAGCTGTTCGCAGAGGGCGAATAAAGCTTTGAGCAACGGTGATCATTCACCCCAGCAATTCCATCTCTCGCCTGTCATCCTTCTGTTGCCTTTAGCAGTTCTGTCAGTATCTTCTTTTTAGAAGGCACTACTGCCAGTTTGCTACGATCACGAAAATCTCTTTAGATTATTCGTGTATTACGATATCTTTTTAGATCTCGTAATTTGCAGAATTCTTCTGGATCTCTGTTGCAAAACCTTCTTTAAGGAGTTGCATTAGAAACGTTGTCTTTACAACTGTTTCATTTTCTCAGTTTTCCATCGAAAAATTGTGCCCCGGCGTTTCCGGCAATAACAATCTCAAAGCTTTATTGCTGCGATGGAAAATATTAATGCTTCACTCCTAAACACTGACTTCTGTAAGTTAGAGAAGTTTGATGGAGAGCATTATCAAGTCTGGAAGAGGAAGGTTTATCTCACTCTTCAACTCAGAGACGTGGATCACGTATTGCTTGAAGAGGAACCTACTGTTCCAGATACTGGGTCTGCTGCCGCAATCACCGCGGCTACTAAACTTCAGGCCAAGTGGAGAAGGGAGAATAGCATTTGCAGGTTGCTTATCCTGAATGCTATGGAGGATTCCCTAGCAGAATCATATTCTAAGAAGGATATCGCTAGAGACATATGGGAGTCTCTAGAAAAACTCTACGAAGAAGACAAGAACAGGAGCAAAATATTTGTGGTTGAAAAATATCACAAATGGCTCTTTGAGGACGAGAAGTCCATGCTGCCGCAGGTCAAAGAATTTCTGAAGCTGCGACAGAAGTTGGAAGACGAGGTGTCACGACCCGCACCCAGTGTGAGGGCACGAGAAGTAACGAACGCCCAGTCTACGCCGCAGTGTCGGCGGTAGAACGCTGTCCTGAGTCACCATATCTAACACAATCTAAGCAAGCTATGAATAGAGTAAAAATAATACGTAACTCAATCACAATACTAAGATGGAACAGAAGAATAATCTCAAGAAAGTCACTATAAAGTCTAGGTGTAAACCACCAGAAATATCTCAAGTACAACTCATAAAAGTCTCAAAAGAAAATACAAAATAAAGTGCTAAGTCTCAGCTAGACTATGGGCAAGTCCTCAGCGACTGTGGGATCCTCCTGTGGGTCCACGTCGCCAGTGTCATCTAAGCCAACGCCATAATAAGTAGGACAATACTCCTCATCATCACCTGTAAAATTTTTAACATGTCCAGTCAGGACGGAACGAGCACATATCTCTCACAACAGTTCATATCAGGAATGGACATATAAAGCAAGCTATAGAAAACTATACATGAATCGCTGTAAAGAGAAATCAACAGGAGAGAAGATATAACTGAGATATAAATATGATAAATAAAGAATATAACCTTCTACGTGAAACAGAGCATGAATTGGTTATGTAAACAGCTTGGGTCGCACATGGATACAACTACGGAAAGAACATGGATAACAACTACTGGGGATAATGATCACATAACCAACTACACTCTCCCTGCCCCCAACCAATACACAAGGATCGAAGCATGTTATGTTATTGCACATGGATAACAACTACTGTATACATGGAGCTCATATGGTCATGAGTGTACATGAATAACATATGAGTGCACATGGATAAAAGTGAATACATGGAGTACATGATGAACATGATAAAGTACATGAAACATGACATACTCGATATATCCGAGGGGATAACATCGCATGAAAAGATCCATAGGGTACCGATCCGTGTGAACGTCGTGTCAGCATCAAGTACACTAGTCTATAACAAGAGTACATGTCCAAAGAAGCATGAAAAGTTCAGAGAAT
Source organism: Iris pallida (assembly GCA_029216955.1). Lineage (NCBI taxonomy): Eukaryota > Viridiplantae > Streptophyta > Magnoliopsida > Asparagales > Iridaceae > Iris > Iris pallida. Next base: position 4,129,652 of record JANAVB010008599.1, on the reverse strand, counting down.
GTACTCGCCTGGCAATCCGAACTGCTGATGATGAAAAGTGACTGGACTGGAGTAATACGATCCTATTTAAAACAACCACATGTCATAATACAGCCTAAAATATCACAAGAAAAGTCTTCAATGCAAATTCTACATGATTTTGGTCAATCTAAGTCAAGTCAACCTTGGGTCAACTTTGGTCAACCAACTTAGTCAAACTAGGTCAAAGTTGGTCCACTAGTCTATAAGTCCATTTTTAGGTCAATACTAGTCTTAGAGTTGATTTTGGTATGGTTGGTAGTATCTTAGGTTTTCAAGAAGTCTAATCTCAACAACCAATGTATCATCACAATACTTTATCTCATAATACCCTATCTAGCATCTATACCTTAGACTAGTATATATATATACAACATATCAACATATCTCATCCTCTAAGATACCTCATTATGGTATAACATTCATACACCTCTCACAAAATCAGTCTTCTATTCTTTGCCCAACACAAATCCTTAACTAATTACTACCAACTAACTTTGGTATACCCAACTCTCTACCAACAAATAATCTGAATTTGTAATCCTGAAATCAATCCTAGCACAACCCAATTATTAGTATAGGCATGATACCCTACCAATACCCACAAAGACTGGGACTGTTTGAAACTATAATGAACTAAAAACTGAAACCAGAGAACAACAAGAAAACTGGGACTGTTTGAATCACCAACTCAACATAGCCTATCCTCTTGCTACAAACAAATAGGTACTTGCCTAGATATAATATGGTGTGATATGTAGGTTTGGGTTTATACAGGATTTAACATTGAATTTACTCAAAACAACAGGAAGAGGGAGGACTGAACAGTACAGTATTGCATTGTATAGGAACTGAACTTGATGTCCAACCACTACCCAAATTCATTTCAGCCATCCCCTAATAACAACTAACAGGTATAACTCATGTATAGGTCTCCTAGGATCTGTTGGCTGAGCTAAAACAGGAATCCAAAGAACATATTGCTATACCTGAACAATCGTATTAAACAGGTAAAAAAAAAGACTTAAACTGGAATTCTAACCAATACACAATACCCATGGCTAACCCAACATTGATCCCAGTCTCCTCCTCGATACAAACCAACATGTAATCTCTATATGGGTTAACTAGGAACCTGTGGGCTCTGTTTAAAACAGGAAACACTATGCAAACTGAAACTGGAAAGAATCAATTACTGCACAGTACAAAAAAAACTGGAATTAAGAAATCATCTAACCTATGGCTACCCGATTTCGGATACAGCCTAATCCTTGATTCATACTAACATGTATCACCTAGAGGGGGTCAAATAGGGTCTGCAGGTTGGGTTTTTGATCAGGAATTACATTCGAAATCATCAAAACAAAAAGGGAAAACTGAATCAGTAGAACAATCCTGAACCTAAACTCGATACTCAAAACATACAACCTAACATGACCTAAACATCCACAAAACCTCAAGATAATCAAAGACCAAAGGTTGGTAACGTGTCAAGGGTTTAGACATGAGGTGTAGGTGCAATCGTGTCCAAGAAAATAGGACACGAAGTGTCCTGGACACCAAGAACCAAAACTGAAACTTAATCATCGTGCACGCGTGTCACTCATCCTAGGGCTCGACACAGAGCGAAATAGGACACGTGGTTACTCGTACACGTATCCCAACTATAGGGCTACACGACCACGTGTCTGCACTGGACTCTCGCCATGTGTCCGTGTCGCACGAAGTGCGTATCGGACGTGCGTTCTTCACGCGCGCGCGACAGGCTGCGAGCGATGCCGTCTCGATTTCTCTCTCTACGCTCCATGAAATCCCACGAAACTTTACGAGTGTGTTGTCAGTCGTGGAGCCTAACTACCTACCAAAAATATCGGGTTGAATCGCCGTGTCCAAGGAGAAAGGACACAGCAGTAGTAGGACACGCGCGCTGTCCTCGTGCTGCGCGTGCGTGTCCTGTTTTGGACACGAAATCGTGTCGATTCAACCAAGAACCTAGGGTTTGGGAATCCACACATATAGGGCTACTATTTTGTGAAATTAGATTACAAAAATAACATAATCAAAATCTAAGAGGAATTTCATCGAACACCCTAAAACCTAATCCGATACGTGTCCGATACACCTATCAAACGGACACAAAACTTAACCAAACTTCATGGGTGGGTCTAGGGTACCTAGATGCATGATATTATGAAGAAAAATTAGAAGAAACTATGGAGTTTAGGGGTTTACCTATTGCGAGTTGAAAAATCAAGAAACTGACTCCTCGATCGATGAGGCGACCAGTTTCTACCGAGAAAATGCCTCCAACTCCTTGCTAACAATGCTCCAGCAAATTCTCCTCCTTCCCACGATCACAACACACTTCGTTTGGGGTAAAACGGAGGTCGGATGAAAAAGTTAGGATTTTGGAGAGCTGGAAACTAGGGTTTTGTAAAGGGGGTGTCCATACCAATGCAATACTTATATAGGAGATGGGGGTTTCCTGTTTTGGCCGGCCATAGGAGTCCTAGTAGGGTTAGGGTTGGTTCATGGGTCCCACTCCTCTATTTAAGTTGAGTTTAAGCTCATTTAACAAAAGGCTAAAAGGCCAATTAATTAAATAGCCTAAAAATAGTCAAATGGCTTTCTAAATTAAACCAAAACCTAAAATAAAATCTAATTAGCTAGATACTCATCATAGGTCATGGTTAGTCTCTAATGTGAATTTTCTAAAGTTAGACCAAAGGCTAAATCAATCACAAGTCAATAATATCTAGAAAATCACAAAATGACTAAAATGACTTAAATGACTAAAATACCCTTATTTCAAAAAGTGGGTGTTACACGAGACGATGCCCCTCCCCGACAAGTTTGTTGTTGGAGGGATTGTCTCAAAGCTCCCCGCTGGGTGGAGTAAGTTCTATGCAAACATGCATAGGAAGAAGCTGGAGATCACCCTTGAAGATCTCCTGCAGGAAATTTATGTTGAAGACCAGATGAGGGCTCAACATAAGGTTGACACGCTTTCCAAGCAATTGGCTAACGCTAATCTGGTTCAGACCAAGGAACCAAAGGGAAAGGGAAAGCGTGCAGATTTCCAGAAGAAGAAGAAGAACCCTAACAACTTGAATGTTAAGGGAACTTCTTTCAAGTCAAAGAAATCTAAGGCAAAGATGCCTTGTTTCAAGTGTGGCCAGTTGGGCCATTTCAAAAGTGAATGCACAGCACCGACCAAGAAATCAGAGCAAGGTGAGCCTAGCAAAGTCTCAATGATTACTGATGTAATTGCTATGATTGGACAGGTTGATGCTGTAGGATCTGATTCAGACTGGTGGGTAGATACTGGAGCCACCTGCCATGTCTGCTCCAGTAAGGAGTGGTTCACCACCTACACACCCACTTCTGAAGCGGTTGTGATGGCGAACCAAGCACAAGCTGAAGTTCTAGGGATCGGGACGGTTATTCTGAAGCTGACTTCTGGCAAGTCTCTGACGCTTCAAGGCGTGAAGCACGTACCTGCTATCGCCAAGAACCTGATCTCGGGAGGTTTACTCTGTAATGCAGGCCTCAGAATGGACATCAATGCTGGCCAGATGGTGATGTCTATCAAGGGAACATATTTCGGAAAAGCTTTTTATACCGAAGGAATGTTCAAGATTCAGCTTGTAAATCAGTCCAATGTAATTAATATAATTAATGAAATCTCTCCTTTTGCTTATACTCTTGAGTTGTGGCATAATAGGCTAGGACATGTTCATTGTAAATGAATAAACAGAATGTCTAGTCTAGGACTTATCTTCAAGTGTGGGGGTAAGGTAGAGAAATGTGAAGTTTGTGCTCAAACAAAGATCACAAGGAAATCCTTTCCTCGGGTTAATCGAAGTACAGATCTTCTGGAGTTGGTACACTCAGATATCTGTGACTTCAAACAGTTCTCTAAAAAGCCGGGATGAAGTATTTCATAACCTTCATCGACGACTTCTCAAAGTATGCGTTCGTCTACTTGCTGAAGGCTAAAGACGAAGCATTCGAGAAGTTCAAGGAGTTCAGAGCCGAAGCTGAGTGGCAGACTGGACAACAACTCAAAAGGATAAGAAGTGATCGAGGTGGAGAGTACAGGTCTCATGTATTCGCATCGTTCTGTAAGGAACATGGAATTGTCAATGAGACTACGGCTCCGTACTCTCCTCAATCAAACGGAGTAGCTGAGAGGAAGAACAGGACGTTGACAGAAATGATAAATTCAATGTTGTTGACTGCTGGTCTTCCTAAGTGCTACTGGGGAGAAGCTGCATTGACGGCCACTTTTATTCTAAATAGGGTGCCTCATGCAACTTCTGACATTACTCCTCATGAACTCTGGTTCAAGGTCAGACCAAACTTGAATGTCATTCGAGTGTGGAGGTGTCTGGCATATGTCAAGCTTCCAGATCTAAAGATTCAGAAGCTTGGGACAAGGACTACAAAGACGATCTTCTTGGGGTATGCCGAGAAGAGTGATGCTCGGAGATTTCTTGATATTGAGTCAAATCATATCATTGAATCTCGCGATGCAGAATATTTTGAAGACAAGTTTGCAAGGCACAAGAATATTGTTCTTCCGGATGTTCCAGAGAATAATGAGGGTGCACAAGAGACTGAAGTCTTTAATGAAAATGTGGTCCAAGAAGATCTTGTTGTTGAAACAACGGTTGAACCAGAACAAGCTGAGCCATCAGCTAAGCGTGTGAGGAGGCCGAAGGACTTCGGAAGTGACTTTGTCACCTATCATGTGGAAGCAGATCCGCTTACCTATGATGAGGCGATGAAGACCAGAGACGCAGTTTTCTGGAAGGAGACGATTGACAATGAGATTGATTCCATCACCTCAAATAACACTTGGGTGTTGGTTGATCTTCCTGAAGGAGCGAAACCCATCGGATACAAATGGATCTTCAAGAAGAAGATGAAAGCAGACGGAACTATTGACAAGTTCAAGACTAGGTTGGTAGCCAAGGGGTTTTCTCAGAAGCAGGGGATTGACTACTTTGACACATATGCTCCAGTAGCCCGGATGACCACCATCAGAGTGTTGATTGCTCTCGCAGCAATAAATAAGATGGTGATACATCAGATGGATGTGAATACGGCTTTCCTAAATGGTGAGCTGACCGAAGAGATTTACATGCAACAGCCAGAGGGATTTGTCATCAAAGGTCTTGAAGACAAAGTCTGCAAATTGGTGAAATCCTTGTACGGTCTTAAACAGGCTCCCAAGATGTGGCATGAGAAATTTGACAAAGTTATAAGGTCAAATGGCTACATGGTCAGCGATACGGACAAGTGTGTTTACACGAAGTTCGCTGATGGAAGAGGTGTGATCGTTTGTCTGTACGTGGATGACATGCTTATCCTAGGTACGGATATTAGATGTGTCATGGAGACAAAGAAATTCATCTCAAGCAAGTTCAGTATGAAGGACTTGGGAGAAGCTGATGTGATCTTAGGGATCAAGATCATCCGGACAGACACTGGACTAGCGCTGTCACAGTCTCATTATATTGAGAAAATGATCACTCGTTATGGGTATCGGGATCTTCCAGGGATCGATACGCCGTACAGGTGTGATCTGAAGCTGAAGCCTAATTCAGGAGAAAGCGTCAGGCAGCTGGAGTATGCAAGCGTAATCGGGAGTTTGATGTATGCTACTACTGCCACAAGGCCTGACATAGCTTTCGCCGTGGGAATGCTGAGTCGTTTTACGAGCAATCCAGGTGTTGAACACTGGAAAGCTGTGGAACGGGTTATGAGATATCTCAAGAAGACTCAGACATATGCACTGTACTACAGCGGAGATCCGTCGGTAATGGAAGGCTTCAGTGATGCCAGTTGGTGCTCAGAGGTGGAGAGCGAGAGATCCACAGGTGGATACATTTTCACAATGGGTGGAGCTACTATATCGTGGAAGTCGAAGAAGCAGACTATGCTCTCGCGGTCATCCATGGAATCTGAGTTCTTTGCACTTGATACCGCAGCCGAGGAAGCAGAATGGCTTCGGGAGCTCATGTATGATCTTCCAGTGGTTGGGGCGCAAGTACCGGCGATACCGATATACTGCGACAACCAGGCGACTGCGGCGGTGGCATCAAATGATCTCTTCAACGGGAAGAAGAGGACTGTGCGGTTGAAGCACAGGGCAGTACACGATCTTATCAAGAGAGGTGTTATTGCAGTGATTGATGTTCGGAGTCAGGAGAACCTGGCAGATCCGTTCACCAAGGGCCTCAAGCGCCAGCTGGTCGATGACACAGCTTGTAAAATGGGCTTGAAGGCATTCTGATATTGTATTATTGTATTCCTACCATAAAGTTTTATGCTATTAGTTCAAAGATTTATCTACTAGGCATCTAGCTTTTGGTTCAAGGGAGGACCACTAATCGAAAGAATATCAGGAACGGTGGGTACATGTTCTATTGGGCATGGAGAGGTTACGGACCTATAACCATTGTTGTCTACTGTTGTTTTCTGCGGAAAACAGGTCCTGTGGGAGGTTGGCTTAAATGCCTTAATGAGTTCTCAGGCATTTGGAATATCTGGTATGCTTTACAGGAAGCATGGTAGCACAGCACTACAAGGAGTGTGACTCCATGCTATGTGTGGCGGTGACTCCACCATAAGGTTCTCGAAGGAGGTAAAACCTCGGCTATGTTAGCCAAGTCACAGCGGCGTAGCACCGCATATAGGCAGTTAGCCTAATGCTGTATATTGAATTAAAGAGGGATGTAGTCAGCACTACAAAGAGGAGGTGTTCCTCATGTTACGGGTGGCACGACACCACAATGAGGTAAACCCGGCTAGGGATAAAGCCTCGGCCTTGCAAGCCATGTCGTAGCGACGTAACACCGCACAGAAGCGTAAGGCTTCATGCTGGGTAGTTTGGCACTACAAAGGGGCTAGTCCTCATGCTACGGGTAGTATGACACTACGATGAGGTTCCCGGTGATTCGGGGTAAGGTCCTCGGCTTAAAGCCATGTCATAGCGGTGTAGCACCGCAAAGGAAGCGTTGGACGTTTCATGCCATGTCTCTTTAATAAAGAACTCACCTATAGTGTATGGACAAAGAGATATCAGGCCGTCTCTTGAGGGTAAACTTGTAGACGCCCAATATTATACACTGAAACCAGGCTGGCACACGGCCTTAAATGTGCAGCCAGAAGCACATGTAACTACATTATGTGAGTGGAAAGAATTTCAGCTATGATGCAGAATTCAAGGCTTAGTCCATTCTTGAATTATAGTTTGATTTTTGACTCACGTGGGAAGATTCAAGTCTTAAGTGGCATCTATCCTAAAAGCATAATGGACAGTTACTGTGGGGAACACTCGTACTCATATATATAGAGATATGTGGGGGATTGTTGGGTATATAGCCTTTTGTTTTGGTTTTTAGTCCCACATCGGCTAGAAAGGAATATGTATCTCCATATATATGAGTCTTTACTCTTTATGGAGATGCACATGTAGTGCACATGGGTGTGTGCCATGTGGGATTAATTATTAATGGTATAAAGGCTTAATCAACAATTAATAAGCTGTAAGCTTTTTGCTCTTGGGAAATTTATTTCCATAGGAGCTAAGCCCCGTTGGGGCTTAGCGACTCGGACTCGGACTCGGACTCGGACTCGGACTCGAACTCGGACTCGGACTCGGGCTCGGGCTCGGACTCGGGCTCAAGGGCTCATGAGGCGTAATGTGGCGTTTTGTTGGCGCACTTTGCACTTAGCACGTCAGCATCGTCGCTAGGCGCATAGTGCGCTTAAGTTGCGCTCGTTGCGCGAGCCACTTGCGCGACCACGTTGCGCGGCCAGTTACGCGAGCCCAGTTACGCTGGCCCAGTACGCAGCCCAGTACGCGCAGTGTGCGCAGCGTACGTAGAGTGCGCAGTGTGCGCAGCGTACGCAGCGTACGTAGAGTGCGCAGTGTGCGCAGCGTACGCAGTGTGCGTAGAGTGCGTATGTGCGTATGGCTGGCTGCATATAGAGCGAGAACGGTTGCAGCAGTTGCTGCATGTTCAGGAGTGGTTCTGCCACTTTCCTGAAGTTCAGGCAACTGCTTGGCAACCGCCCCGTGGGCTATATATGCAGGTTCTCTCCTCTCTCTCTCAGTTGGAAGAAGTAATCAGAATTCCAGAGAGAAAACTCTAAGTGTTCTTTAACACAACAGAGTAGTGAGCGTGTTGTTTAACAAAAACACTAGTACTTTTTAGTACGCGTGAGTTCTGTTACTTCAAACAGAGAGAGAAGAGTACCATTGCCAGAGAAGTTCGCCGTCTTCCGAGGAGTCAGAAGAGCAGGAGTGTTCCAAGGTTTTCCGTCAACCTTGCTGGTTCCTGGAAGCTGTTCGCAGAGGGCGAATAAAGCTTTGAGCAACGGTGATCATTCACCCCAGCAATTCCATCTCTCGCCTGTCATCCTTCTGTTGCCTTTAGCAGTTCTGTCAGTATCTTCTTTTTAGAAGGCACTACTGCCAGTTTGCTACGATCACGAAAATCTCTTTAGATTATTCGTGTATTACGATATCTTTTTAGATCTCGTAATTTGCAGAATCCTTCTGGATCTCTGTTGCAAAACCTTCTTTAAGGAGTTGCATTAGAAACGTTGTCTTTACAACTGTTTCATTTTCTCAGTTTTCCATCGAAAAATTGTGCCCCGGCGTTCCCGGCAATAACAGTAACATCATCAGAGGGTTGCATGAAGATATTGTATCTTTTCAAGCATTTCTTCAGTCAAAAGAGTTGTAAAGTTGAGAGACTGTAACATCATCACAACTTGTAGTTGCTTCTTTCACTTCTAGAGCAATTTTTTCCTGCACCAGAGGGTGTTTGCAGAGCATGTACATGAACCAGATAAAGTTTATCCTTTCCCAGCAGTAAGAAAGTTCAGTATAATTAATGTCTCTTAAATATATTTTTTCTTGTCATGTTCTCTGGATCCTTTTCCATCTCGGACGGAAATCTCGTCAGAAAGTCTTCCTTCTTCTCCTGCAATACAACTAATATGACATGAACTCATTTCATATGTCAAACAATTGGCTGAGATTTTAACTCATTGAGTTGTTTGTTTTGTTGGACGAATTTTTTATTTTGGTTTCAATCAACTTGTAAGCAAAATCGTACAGATTTTTCGGGCCTCGGGCCGGACTCGGGCGGGCGGATGCTTAGCCCAGGTCCTGTCCTATACCAATATGGACCGGGCCGGACTACCCTAATGGTCGGGTCGTAGCGAACTTTGGCCCATCGGGCCGAGCGGGTTTTCCGGACGCCCATGGACATCGGGCCCAATGATGATCCCTACAATATAAGACAATGGGGTTGTTGTATGTGGGTTGGGTTGTTGGGTCTAGGTTAAGATAAAGAGTTGGACTAGGCTGGGATAAGTTCGGACTAAGCTGAAATTTGGGCTGAGGTGTGCGCTGGTATCATATGGAATATAAAAAAATTATGTTGGTTGGACTAGAGACTAGAGAGGACCTCAGCCCGTGGGTTGAACCAGGGGCGGATCCAGAAACTATAACTAAGGTGGACTACCATATATTTGGGTTGGCTAGAAATAAACTAACCCGTATAAAAAAAAATATGAAAAAGAAATGTAAAAGATTTTTTTTTTTTTTTGGGTGTGCTTGCATCTGCCCCTGGGCTGAACTAAAAATAGGAGCCACCTTGGGATGAACTGTAATGTGTTATACTTGGTCAAAAAAAAAAGTTGACAATAGAAGACAATGGACTGTTGTATACGAATCGGATAGCTAGGCCAGGTCGAGATAATAGTTGGACTAGGCTTTAATAAGTTTGGACTAAGCTGAAATTAAGGTGGGTTCAGAACTGGTGTCATATGAAAAAAGAATTGATTGACCAGGAGACCACCTCAGCCCGTGTCCGTGTGTAGGACTGCCTTGACAGTGACGTCGAGGTGAAGGCGGAAGATGGTATATTTCACAAATTAAGTCAGACGTTGACAAAGACAAAGATGATGTTCTCTGTCTTCGTCTTCGGAATATCTGATGCAACAAACATCTCTTGCAGACGAGTGCACCCTATTTACATAAACTGGTAACATACATGTGCATTGTCGGCACGTAAAAAAAAATTATTGAAAAATAATTAAAATTTGTTATATATAACGCTACCTCGTGAAATTTTCCACCCAACCAAAGAGAATGTAACCATGAGTCAGAAATATTTGACTATAATTAGATAATATTCGGTAATTAAATAATTAGTTAAAATTTATTAAAATTTTTAATTTTTAATTACGTGAGTGTATATATACATACGACTTAGATGACTAGCTATTTTTAAGTCTCCTTAGAAAGAACGAAAATTTTCACCTAAAGTATGCAAACTATATAAAATTGTACCCAAAGCATAACTTTTGAAAATTTTGCATATCAAGCACAAGAACGTCCTTTCGAAGAACGTTTTACTCCTTAATTTTAAAAAAAAAAAAAAAAACGTACGTTCCAGTTAAAGGACCGTTAAGCGACAAAATAAAAAATACATATTTAAAAGAAGAAAGACCTAAGGAAGGACATTATCCCTGGAAAAAACGCTCTTTCGAAGGACATTCTCCTGCGCTGACGTGGTTTGCAGCCTTTGACTCAGCGTTGGAGAGTGAGCTTTTTTGAGAGTGTGAGGATGGAAGATGTGAAAGTAAAGAGGACGGATGAGATTGTGTGCTGAGTTGGAGGAATAAAAGGAGAAGAGAATGAGAAGAAAGAAAAGTTCAGAAGAAGGAGAAGCGGAAGAAAATTGAGGTAGGAAGAAAGAAGGAGGGGGAAAAAAATATATAAATAAGGAGAACTCCCTTAGAAAGGACATTTAAAAAAAAAAAAAACGCTCTTCCGAATGACGTTTTTCTCATTTATATTTTTTTTTTCCATTATCGAAAGAGAGTTAACTGACGCCACATAAAATAATTTAAAAAAATTTGAAAGGTCCTTCGTAAAGGCGTTATGCTATTTTTAATTTATTTTATAATAGAACATCCTTCGGAAAGACGTACTTATGCTTCATGTACAATTCTGATAAAGTTTATGCTTTTGATATAATTTTTAATATTTTTTATGCTATGGCTGAAAATTTTAGTAGAAAAAATGGAGATACGCGATATTAGCAACGATTTCTTTTTATAATTTTTATATAATACTGGACAGTTGGTTTGGATTTTAATGCACAAATTGACGACGTGGGCTTATGGATTTAATGCTTGTCATTTTTATGTAAAATCATCTTCAGTTCAACCACAAGCTCATGAGCCTATCTTCGGTACATCCTTCCTATTCCAAACTATAGAAATATATTATGAGAGATCAAACTTCAAATATTCCTGACATCAAATAAGGGTGCTGAAAAATATGTAGAAAATAAAATAATTTTACGGAATTATTTTACTAGAAAAAAAATTCATAGATAAAATTTCACAAAATTAATTTGGGTGTTTGATTGTCTTTATTTTTCATGACAATTGATATTTTTAATGAAAAATATTTTTAATGAAAAATAGCTCAATCAAACCTGTTCTTCTTCAATATACGTAGCACACACAAATTTAGAACTTGTTCAAAATTTTGGGTTCAGGTCCGACCCAGGGGTAAGACAATCCTCTTCTGCTTAAGAGAACCTCCAGGTTTGACGTGATCCCAATAGAGATCAGAATCGTAGGTGATCCTCTAGAACCGATCTACAATAAATATCAAAGACAACCATAATTAGCTTCGGATAGGACAATCTAACCTCCAGGTCCGGCCCTGATTGAGTTCGACCATAATTTTTTTCCTCTTTTTCATAGTCTTCGTGTAACTAATTTGATAAAAAAAAATGATAAATGAACATTCATTCCATGTACAAACTTTCTTGATACTTTTTTTTCCCCTAAGCCAAGTGTCCGTGGACTAAGCCCTCGGACTAGAGTCATCCAGTGGGCCAGGAAATCGTGGCCACTGCCATCCAGTCATTTCTGTAGGAGTTCGTTCTCACGACCTCACATTTCGATACAATGATCTTATCGTTACACTAACGCGCCATTGGCAACTTTCTTGATACTTAATTTAGAGATATAAGGAGTTGAAGGAGTGGGAAAGAGCCGAGTTAGTTAACTGCCGACAGTTATGAACAGTCTTTTTCCCTCCATAAAACTTGGTCAAAATAAATATTACACATTCAAAAAATGACCAAGTCCCCTCCTCTCTTTTCTCTCCACTCTTCACTCTTCTTAAACACTACCATCTCCTCCTCGTCGATCATCCTCCTCCTCTCCAATGTCGACTGCCATCGTCGCCGTCGACGACGCCCCCTCCTCTGACCTCTCCCCCGCCCCCACCATCCGGCAGTCCAACGAGCGCGCCCACTCGGCCCTCCAATCCCTCTCCCAGATCATCACCCCTCCCCTCCTCCCGGCCGACTCCCCCTCCGAGGACCCCGCGTTCGACCTCCTGCACGACCCCCGCGTCGCCTCCGCCGTCTCCCGCCGCCTCTGCATGCCCGGCTCCGGCGCCGGCGACGACAACCTCTGCCGCTGGCTCTACGACACCTTCCAGTCCACCGACCCCTCCCTCCAGCTCGCCGTCCTCCGCTTCCTCCCCACCCTCGCCGGCCTCTACCTCTCCCGCTGCACCGGACACCGCCACTACCAGCCCCTCGCCGGCTTCGAGGCCGTCCTCCTCGCCCTCTACGCCCACGAGACCGTCGCCCGCGGCGCCAACCCCTTGACCGTCGACCTGCCCAACCTCTCCGCGCCCAACCCCTACCAAGATCATCAGACGTCCAAGACCCCCGCCACCGCCGCCGCCGCCGCCGCCGCTTCCAAGGGCGCCAGTAAGAACGCCGAGGAGCCGGTCGCCGTGACCGCCGTCCTCTCGCACAAGCTGGAGCCCCACGGCACCATGAGGTCCACCAGGAGGGCCCGGGTCGTCGGAGTAGCCCTCGAGCTCTACTACAGCAAGATCTCCAGCATGCCGAACCAGTCCAGGCTCGAGTTCTGCGACTTCGCCTCGGCGTGGTCCGGCCGCTATGCCAGTCCCGTCGAGGAGCCCAAGGACGAGAAGGGCGAGGAAGCCAAAGAGGATGGCTCCAAAATCTCCAAAGAAGAAGAGGCGGGCTTGCCGAAGCCCGAAGAACCCAAGGAAGAAGAAGGGGAAGGCCCCGAAGAACCGAAGGAAGGCTTGCCGAAGTCCGAAGAAGCTAAGGAGGAGGGGGAGGAGGAGGTCTTGCCGAAGCCCGAAGAAGCTAAGGAAGAAGAGGTAGGCTCCCAGGAAAGCGAGAAGTTCGTAGACTGTCCCGAAGACGAGGAACCAGGAGAGAAAGGGGAGAGGATCCCGCTCCCGTGGGAGCTCCTCCAGCCCACGCTGAGAATCCTCGGCCACTGCCTCCTGGCACCCTCGGCCGACGACGAGCTGAAGGCGGCGGCGTCCGCGGCGGCGAAGTCGCTCTACCAGAGGGCGGTCCACGACATGAACCCCCAGGCGGTGCTCGCGACGAGGAGCCTGATCAGGCTGGAGAAGATGGCCGACGCGGCCTACGAGCCCCCACCCCCGGCCTCCGCGAGCGAGATGTCGGAAACCGCCATCGTTGCGGTGTAACTTTCGGTTAGTGTCAAATCCTTCCGGCCCTAGTGGTCAGCACGTGGAAACATAGCGCATCCTGGCTGGGATCCGATTAGTCATAGTTGTGATTTTGTTTCGGTTCGTTTGTTGTTTGTTGAAAGTTGTTTCAGTACTTGTGTCAACGAAATATATAGAATTATCACGGGAGGATTATTATTATTTTTTTCTCAAAACAATTATCAAGGGAGGAGGATGTACGTAACCATTCCGACCTACGTTACACGAACACAGATATAAGTTCACGGACACGGATACTGAAACCGACACACTTTTATGTGTTAATTTGTGCTACAGACATAATAATAGCAAATATGAGAAACAATCTTCAGGTTCGCGTCCTCTTCTTCTCCGTATCCTTATTCATGCAACATAGGTTACATTTATGTAACTAATATGCCGATTATTTCGAAAACTACTCAGCTACAACTCGGCACACAAGTACGACAGAGCCTTGCTATTTAAGTCACCAGTTTTTATAAAGCATTGACGAGAGTAGTTTATGATATTCTAAGAGTCTAGTACAAATACTTTAAAAAGGACATGTTTTTAACCAATATGAAAAAAAAATTGACATTCTAAAGGTTATGTTACTGTAGGTTTTTAAAAATAGAAAACATAAATCTAAAAATAGAGATTTCATATTAAGTAATATATACGGAGGTTAAAATTTTAGAACATTGCAATTTTTGGAGCCTTCTATGATGGAACGCCTTGTACATACTCAGAAACGGTCCTAATTGACGATATTTCCATAAGGTATTTGCATGGAAACATCGTCTACTCAAAGAACCCACAACCAGAATTTAGGAGAACACTTCGCGCGCAAGTGTGTTTATCCGCATATTGTCCTTTGAAGTGTGGGTCGAGTAATTTGTGAATCGGATGCATTGCACTCAATTGCCTCCTTACAGCCAAGGCCGTCCAGGAGGTTGGGTTGTCCTAGCCGGAACTAATTTTGGTTGCCCCTTAACCCGGCCTCTTGTGAGGTACTTCTTTATGTCCTGAGGGTCGCCCACGACTCCGACATCTTGCAGGTCATGCTGGACCTGGTAGGTTGCCTAAGCATAGGGGGTTGTCCAAACATAAAGTCGTGTCGGGCTTATGCATGGACCGGCCCTGCTTGTAGCTACGATGAAGGGCTCGACTGCAACATTGCGTATGTAGACTTAAAAGTTTTAAGTCGTGAGAAAGGAAATATTGAACAGATGGTAAAACTTCAGGTACTCCTTTCATCAGCAGCAGGTAAACCAATTAACTTCAGGTATTCACTATTCTAGAAACAGCTCATATATAACACACTTGGAGCACTCAATAATTTGTTATTATACAGATATTCAGAAACTTGTAAGTTATAGATTTAAAGATCATTTTTGTTATGGGGAAACTGAAGGAAGAGTGAAACAATCAAACTTTTTTGGTTGTTTCCTTACTACCCAAGGTTGATATCTTGCTGGTGTTTGGCAATACCCGATGGGGTATATATATGGGACTATATTCAGACAGTCGTATCTTGAAATTGGTTTCAAGACGTTAAATTAGGGGTGAGCATTCGGTTTATTCGGTTTAAATCGAACCGAATAACCCAAAATCGAATTGGACCGAAACCGAATAAGCAAAACCGAAACCGAACCGAATTGGCCCAAAACCGAATCAAACCGAACCGAATTAAATCGGTTCGGTTTTCGGTTTATTCGGTTTATTCATATTTTGTTAATTTTTTTGAGCTTTTTTTGTTAATATATATAGTAACTAAATATACATAGACATATTTAGTATATACCTATATATATTTAGTATATACCTATATATATATATATTAATACTTATATATATAGTACACACACACACACACACACACACACACATATATATATATATATATATATATATAAATTAATTAAATTTTTTTATTCGGTTTTCGGTTTTGTTCCGAAATCGAATCCGAATAAGAAAATTTAGTATTTTCAAAACCGAAACCGAACCGAATTTTTTTAAAACCGAACCGAACCTCTTATTCGGTTCGGTTTTCGGTCCAAAACCGAATAATGCTCACCCCTACGTTAAATAGTTATCTTGAACTGATTTCGTTTATTGTACGGAGAATTATGAGTTGATGGTATCCTGAGTCGTATAACCAGGGGCATAAGGCCACGTTTGGTTTGCGGAATCAGCACTTTGAGAAATGAAAATCATTTATTTTATGTGTTAATTTGGATGTCAAAGAAGATGAGCTCGAAAAAAGAACAAAAAAGAAAAAAAAAAAAAAAAAAAAAAAGGGGGGGGGGGGGGGGGGGGGGGGAATGGTTTCCTCATCCACTCCAAGGATTCACTTTCACACCCTACAAGGAATCACTTTACCTTCCTATTTTCTGACCTTTCCAAACATTGGAAAAAAAAATTTATAAGAATTGTTATTTTCCAAAGAAAATGAAAGAGTAAAAAATTGATTTATTTTCCTTCGCTTTCCAAAACAACACAGATATCTCCGATACGTGCTAAATACAGCACGAGGTAAGAGCATCCACAGTTGAAGAGATTTCAAGTGCTACATTTTGATTTTAGTTAAATTTTGTAGCACTTGAAGGCTGCAGTGGGCACTTGTCCATACTTGCTAGAAAGCTAAAAGACACTCCAAATTTGGAGTGTGTCATAGCTCTGCTATATTAATTTCTGGGCCTATCAAATTTATCGTTCTTACCAAACAAGGAAGAAAAATAAAGAGAAAAGAGGAAGTAAAAAATCTTACCAAACAATGAAGGAAAATAAAGAGAAAAAAGAAGAAGGATGTTAATTTGGAATATCTGTTTGGAGTGTACCATTTTGTGCCAATATCAGGAAGACATTCCAAAAATAATAATTTATACAATTTCTAATAATTTATAGTATGTGTTTGAAGTATATCCACTGTGGATGCTCTAATCATGATGATCCAAGATGAAGATCCTCGGATCATAAAAAAGCGCAACTTAATGAACGTCTATTGGTTAAATCGAAAGAAATGGCATAGTAAAAGCGTTCTTTGAGTAATTGTTTGATAACTATCACTTGGCAATGTTAGTGGCCTATATGTGAGGATAAATTTCCTCTTTTGACAGAAGCTAATGATGTGCAATCTTCTATCATATTGAGCCAATATTTTCTGGTTATATATACCTAGAGCAATTAGTAGTCAAATTTAAAGTGGAGATTGATTTTTCCTCGAACAAAATGAACATGAATAATCATTTTTACTGGATAATCTTCGATTAAATTCAATTTAACTTGGGAAGCAGAAAAAGAGGTTTTGTATGTTTTTTTTTTCCCGAAGAAGGCCTACAATTGAGCATGAAGGCCTACAACCTAGTCCAAACGTCACATCTCAATCCAAGGACTGCATCCCGACTGCACCCGCACAGCGCCTGGGTCGCACCACACCTTTTTTGCATAATTCTTCCATAAAGAAATTAATGCGCTTTCTTCTTTGCTCGAACCTACAACCTAGATATGTCTCAATCTAATCACTTGAGTTCTGTACGTTGTGTTCAGTTCAAGATAGATATTGGAAGAAACACACCCGTTGCATAGTTAGGCCGCCAAAGTTTCTCTCTACATGATTACTAGTAATGGAGCTTTTCAACCCTCCGCCCCCACATGTGGAAAAATAAAATGGAAAAATCAACTTCACCAAATGTCAGGCTTTAGCAGATGATGTCGAAATCAAAATTAAACGATGGATTATTTAGTTTTAGGGTCTTTTATAGTTTTCAAAATTTAGGTTTACGTCTCAATATTGTCTAGAAGAGAATTGAAGTCTTGTCATGACCGTTGACTGCGATTAAATTATGTTTATTCCCTTTTTATGTTTAAGAACTTTGACACGCTTTACATTTTTTTTTTCAAAAAATTAACTAATCGGTTTACCAGCTATATTAAAAAAAAAAAAAAATTAACCTATATTAGATTATTATTTATTTTATTTTCATTTTAGATAAATGGAGCCAAAATTTTGAAATCTAACTTTTAACATGATCTAGAAATTCATTGTCCATGACTAGAGCTATAATTTTCTTTATAGAAATCGAGAGATCATTTTTTGAGTGGATTTAAGGAAACGAAGAAAATAGACTTGCACGTTTGAAGATCTTTTATTCCATCTTAACTCAATCTTTTCTTTGAATTTGTTCTCGGATTTACTATAAACTATAACCCTCTTGTTGGTTCTCCTTTTTTATTTTATTTTCATTTCTCAAATTTTATAATATGATAATAAAATAATTTAAATGATTTAAATACTGAAGTAATATAGGAGGTAAATAGAAAGAAGGTAAACTGAAATTCTTTTACAAGATAAATTTAACCAAATCAATCCTTTATTACTGAAGTAGAATACAATGGGGGAGGGATTCCCGCCCAAATGATTTTATTGAATTAACTCAATCTAAATTTTTAAATATACATAGGAAAATAACGTTATTTTTTCCAGATTTGTCTCAACCAAACTCCCTGATCATATGCGAGTACTACAAGTGTCTTCAGATTTGTTTTTTAAAAAGATAATTCAGATTTTTATTTTAAAAAGATAATAGGAGTGGTGGATAATAGGAGTTTGTTGAGAATTCAAAGCAGAAACATTTTTTTTGCGAATGGATATAATTCAGATGGATCGAAAACCTGGATAGATAGAGAGAGAGTGGCGGAAAAGAAGGAAAAGATCGGAGTAATTATTGGAGGGATAATAGGAAATCTTAATAATTAGTGGAGGGATAATAGGAGTTAGTTGAGAAACATTTTTTAACGTAACCAATTGAGATGGAAACCCGGTATAGAGAGAGAGAGTGGCGGAAAGGAAGGAAAAATTGGAATAATAAGTGGAGGGATAATAGGAAATCTGCATTATTAGTGGAGGGATAATAGGAAATCTGCATAATGATTTACTTAAATATTTTTGGATCCTGGTAGTTCTCTTTTTCGTAAACTTAAGGGTAATTATGGATCTTTTTAGTTTTATTTTTTGAATAATGATTTATTTCTGTTTTTAGCATTTTATTTGTTTTTTCGCATTTATTATGGATCTTTCTCTTTGTTCATATTAGGATAGCTATTAGCTATGTCGACTTGGCATATACCTTTGTTCAAGGTTCATATAAAATTTCTATGGCAGATAACTTAAGGGTAATTATGGATCTTTTTATTTTTATTTTTCCAAAAATGATTTATTTCTGTTTTTTTAGCAATTTTTTGGTTTTTTTTTGCATTTTTTATCCTTTTAAATAATGTTTTCATTTTGTTTTGGGGATGCTTATATGTTGCCAAAGATGAGAATATAATTTTTCATAAATAGTATATATCAAGGTCCTATTATATGTGTCCATAAAATGAAGGCCATCAAACTTTGTATTTTCTCTTCTTACTCAACTCAAATTCACTCTAGATTTTTATAAATTTGTTTCCTAAATTCATATGCCATAATATATAGAAAAAACTAACTGTCCTGTATATAATTTAAAAAAACTTTTAAAGTGTGATACTTTAAAATTCCGAAAGTAATATTTTCGAACCATATCTCTACTAAAAGGTGGCTTCAATTGAACCATTCAAACAGTTTAAGATTTTTTTTTTTGGGTTTCCTCTGTATATTTAATGATTTCCTTTTTTCATTTGTTTGTTAGATTTTTTTTTCCATTTTTTTAAGATTCATCATTTCTTTGTTCTTTTTCTTTTCTAAGATTTTGTTTTCAGTTTTTCCATCTTTTCAATTTTTATGAGAATGATTTTTTTGTTTTAGTTTGGTTTTTTTCATATCTTTTTATTTTTATTTTTCCAAGAATGATTCATTTTTGTTTTTTCAAAATTGTTTGGTTTTTTTTGCAGTTTTTTTCTTCCTTTTAAAGACCTATGGGAGATAACTTAAGGGTAATTATGGATCTTTTTATTTTTATTTTTCCAAGAATGATTATTTCTGTTTTTTTAGCTTTTTTTTTTGTTTTTTCACATTTTTTTATCCTTTTAAAAAATTGTTTTCATTTTGTTTTGGGAATGTTTATATGTTGCCAAAAATGAGAATATAATTTTTCATAAATAGTATATATCAAGGTCCTATTATATGTGGCCATAAAATGAAGTCCATCAAACTATTTGTATTTTCTGTTCTTACTCAACTCAAATTCACTCTAGATTTTTATATTAAGATTTCCTAAATTCATATGCCATAGTATATGGAAAAAAACTAACTATCCTATATATATAATTAAAAAATAAACTTTTAAAGTGTGATACTTTAAAATTCCGAAAGTAATATTTTCGAACCATATCTCTACTAAGAGGTTGCTTCATCTCTACTAAGAGGTGGCTTCAGTTGAACCGTTTAAGCAGTTTTAAGATTTATTTTGGGTTTCCTCTGTATATTTAATTACTTCCTTTCAGTCACAAAGTTATTAATCATGAGGAAACTTTTTTATACCTAGAGTTATAGAGGTCAACTTAAGGGTAATTATGGATATGAGATAAGTAGACATATGTTATTTATGCATATATTGTACATGACTACATTCTATATTTATTAGTTCCTTTGAATAAATTATCACTATGGTTATACTTCCTCTTTGTTCATATAAGGATAGCTAATAGCTATGTCAGATACCTTTGTTCAAGGTTCATATAAAATTTATATGGCAGATAACTTATGGGTAATTATGGATTTTTTTTAATTTTTATTTTCCAAGAATGGTTAATTTCTATTTTTTTAGCTTTTTTTTGGTTTTTTTACATTTTTTTATCCTTTTAAAAGAATTGTTTTTATTTTGTTTTGGGAATGTTTATATGTTGCAAAATATGAGAATACAATTTTTCATAAATAGTATATATCAAGGTCCTATTATATGTGGCCATAAAATGAAGTCTATCAAACTATTTGTATTTTCTGTTCTTACTCAACTCAAATTCACTCTAGATTTTTATATTTTTGTTCCCTAAATTCATGTCATAATATATAGAAAAAACTAACTTTCCTGTATATATAATTAAAAAAAAACTTTTAAAGTGTGATACTTTAAAATTTCGGAAGTAATATTTTCGAACCATATCTCTACTAAAAGTTGGCTTCAATTGAACCGTTTAAACAGTTTTAAGTTTTTTTTTTTTGGGTTTCCTCTGTATATTTAATGATTTCCTTTTTGCATTTGTTTGTTAGATTTTTTTTTCCATTTTTTTAAGATTCATCATTTCTTTGTTCTTTTTCTTTTCTAACATTTTTTTTTCAGTTTTTTCATCCTTTTCATTTTTTATGAGAATGATTTTTTTTTTGTTTTAGTTTGGTTTTTTCATATCTTTTTATTTTTATTTTTCCAAGAAAGATTCATTTTTGTTTTTCAAAATTGATTTTTGGTCTTTTCGCAGTTTTTTTCCTTCCTTTTAAAGAAATTGTTTTCATTTTGTTTTGGGAATGTTTATAAGTTGCCAAAATTGGGAATATAATTTTTCATATATATATATATATATATATATATATATATATATATATATATATATATATATATATATATATATATATATATATATATATATATATCAAGGTCCTATTATATGTGGCCATAAAATGAAGTCCATCAAATTATTTAGATTTTCTGATCTTACTCAACTCAAATTCACTGTACATCTTCAGCAAATCACCTTATCCTCCATTAGGATAGCTATGTCAATTTTGTAAATCTCTTTGAAGCTTCCATCGATTTCTAATAATTTTTTCTTTCACCCGAGGATTTTCAATAGTTCTTTCTGTACTCTACTACAACTTTATTACAATGGGAATATAATTTTTCTTAAAAATTTGTTACATGGTATTTGAAAAATCATAAATATAGAATTTAGTCGTATAATGTATACCAAACATCTCCTTACATTTTGCTAAGAACACGTTGGCAACTTGCTTAAGAAAATATATCCTCTTCGGGCCAAAGGGAAAATTTTTAGGATTCAATGTTTTGTGTGTTGTCACTTTGTTGATTTTCTGTTGTTTGAGTTTTTTTCAAGGTTTTTGTTTGTTTATTTTTTAGTTATAATTAATTATGTTCAGAGTTCTTTTCCTGTCTATTTTCATGTCTTTATTTTCTAAAAAAATTAAAGTTTTTTCTTTTTCATTTTAACCTTTTTTTTTTTTGGAGTTTTTCAGTTTTTGTAGATTTTTTTTTGCTTTTTTTGTTCTTAGTTTAGGTTTTTTACAGTTTTAATTTTTTTTTTTTTTTTTGGTTTCTGTTTTGTTTTTTGTTTTGTTTCAAATTAAATATTTTTTGGGAATTTTTGTATGTTGCCAAGAAATGGGAATATAATTTATCATAAATAAATATTTGTTATTTGGTATTTTAAATGTCGAAATATAAAATTTAGCCTTCTTCCATACCGACCATCTATTTCAATTTTGCTTAAGGGCAAGTTGAAAATTTGCTTAAAAATATATTTTCTTAACGCCAATTTGCTTGAAAATTGACATAAACTATTTCTCACCTATATGTTACTAGATTACAATACATTTCCTATTATTGCTTTATAATTGAATATGGTTTAATTATACATCTTCCATGTGGTAACATTACATTCTTATTCTTTTGGAACATCTGTTTTTTTTACATCCTTATCGATCATGTTATTTTCATACGTTCTCTTTTGTCTTTACTTAACTTCAAAATCATATTTTTATAAATTTGCAGCTATCAACCTTTAAGTATGGCTCCAAGGATTACTCTTCTAGACGATATTAAGGCCGAAAAGGTTGATTATAGGATCAAAGTTAGAGTTGTACATATGTGGAAGGTTCCTGAATATAATAAGCCCAATGTTACCAAGTCAATGGAGATGATACTGGTGGATGAAAAGGCTATAATCTTTAGTCGTTTTTATCTCTTATTTTAATTAAATTTTTTTATATTTATTTCTTTTCATATCTGTTTCATGTGTCTGCAGTGTGGAAAGATTCAGGCTCCTGTGAAGCAAAACATACTTGAAATGTTTGACAACACTTTGCAAGAAGGGTCCTGCTATCTCATTCAGAATTTATTGGTTGCAGCCAATGTTGATTCAAAATTTTGCGCTTCCCGTCACAAATACAAACTTACGTTTATAAGGACCACTATGTGCATGAAATCAGATGATTCAAGTATTCCTATTTGCGTTTTTAATTTTGTCAATTTTGCTATTATATCATCTGGTCTAGATGAAACCCGTCTGATAGGTATTACTTTTCATAATTTAATTTAAATTCTTTACTAAATTCGCAAATATAAGGTGGAATTTAATTTCTTTGTTATTATTTATATTGTTTAGATGTTATTGGACATGTTAAAGAAGTGCTTTGAGGGAGAACGAAAAAAAAAGTGTTAAGAGCTTGTTGATAGACTTAGTTCTAGAGGACTTAGAGTGAGTTAATTATGGCCCGTTTGCTTAGCCTTTATAACTCACATTTGTGAGTTATAACTGAAGTGGTGGGTCAAATATTGTTTGGACAGGGACCACTCGAAACATCCCATCCGGAAAAAAAATTTCAGGCTCTATGTTTAAAAGCTACTTTTTGGGAGTAGCTGGAGACCTCCTTTTAAAAACTTCTCTGTCCCATTACTTCACTTTACTCCTCCGCTCCTTCAAAAGTCCTCTCCCATCGACGACCCTCTCTCCCATCAACAGACCCAACCCCTTATTTCTCCTCTCCCTCTTCGGTCTCTCTCTCATCAAGAGCTTCAAGGAAGACAACTCCCTCTCCAGTAGGTACGATTCTCTTTCTCCCTCTCCTTCTCCCTTACGCTAACTTCTTGCCCTCCCTCTGTATTTCGAAATTTTTGCTTGGATTTGTTGTCACTTCTCTATTTTAGGTTCCGAAATTAGGGTTCACATGGATGCTCTAATTAAAAAATTTGGACAACCCTAGAAATTTTTGGACAACCCTAGAAATTAGGGTTCATCTGTATTTTACGATTTTTGAATGTTTTGTTTGTCGATTATGTCGGAATTGGTTGAACTGTCCTAGAAATTGTGAATTTTTTTTCCCTGTTTTCATCATCTTCATTAATTTTTCATATATATATATATATATATATATATATATATATATATATATATATATATATATATATATATATATATAGGCATGTTAGGAGGAATTGCAAGTCTGGTTCTCTTGGTTGTGATGCCTGTGTAGTTGTTGTTCATATCGTCGTTGTTATTGTTCATCCCTTTGCTAAGTATGGCTAATGTGAGCTTAGGTCTGTGTCTGAACCTGATATGAATTTTTTTATTTTTTTGGAATGCTTCGGTTACGAATGAATAAAGTTAGAGTTTTGTTTTTTTTTTTACTTTCTTCCTTCAATTCTACTTTCTGGCCCTCTGTTTTCATTCTTTTAATTAGTTTAGGTTGTTTGTATCAATCTGTTTTCAGGACTTGGTCTGTGTTTGAGCTCAGGACTTGTCCTGGAATGGTGTGTGAAACCAGATATCGTTATCGTCTCCGTAAATTAGTTCGTTTCAGAGAATCAGTCGGAGACAACTTCTATCATCATCGATCAAAGGGTTTTTTTCCGTCCACTTTGGAAACATTATTCTTGATAAAATTTCTAAACAGAACCAATTTATATTTCAGTCACTATTTTGTGTAATTTATAGATGTCTATTGGGGAGAAAACAGTCCAGGATGGGGACATTGGTTTATGGAGTTCGTTCGTTGAAAATACATTTGTGTCTATGATGGACGCCGAAGTGGCAAAGGACAATCTAAAGAGTTCTACTTTTAGCTCAAAGATTTGACAAAACTTTGTCGTACAACTTAAATCTGAAGTAAACCGTAACTTTAGTGTCAAACAACTTAAAGACAAACATAGTCGGTTAAGGACTAAGTTTCGGGAATTTGAGAAGCTAAAAGATAAATCCGGATTCGGATGGTATAGTAGTCTAGTTTGCAATGGTACTGCAATGGCACTGCTACTGAACTAGTAGGATTTTGGGAGTAGTAGGATTTTGGGCCTGTGTTGGTTTTTATAATGGTTTTTGTAATGGTTTTTGCAATGGTACTTCTACTGAACTTGTATTAAATGGATCCAGTTGCTACTTGTAGTAAATTTGGAGTGGTACTCCTAATGAATCCAGTTTGCAGTGGTACTCCTAATCAACTCTTGCTTGTATTCAACGTTTCTTGTATAGAAGAATAGAAACCTGGATCCAGTTGTTTTTACTTGTAGTTTTTACTTGTAGTTTTTGTTGTAGAATGAATAGAAACCTGGATCCAGTTTGCCAACATTTCTACTTGTTGTAGAATGAATAGAAAACTGAATAGAAACCAGTTGTAGAACTCTTGCTTAAATGGATCCAGTAACCTGGATTTTCTTGTTTACTGATACTGACAACCTGGTTTTGCTTCTTTACCGATACTTATTGGTTATGGCTAAATTGCTTATGAATGAGATATATCGTAATTGTTTTATTCCCGGTAACAGGTGTCGGTTTAAATGAATAACAACGCAAATACCCAAGCATCGGAAGAATCGTCGGATGATGATGACGAATTAGAGACTCTTCACATTCTTCAGTTCTTATTATCCCAACAAAAAAAATGCATATCACACTTCTGCTCTCACTGGTAGGGAATATATCCAAGAGATACTTGATGGTCCAGTTGATAAGTGCCACCGTATATTTCGTATGAACAAAGAATGTTTTCAGGCACTGTGCGAGTTCATTAGAAGTGGAAACTATCTAGAAGAGTCTCCACACAAGCATCTAATATTGGAAGAGAGTGTGGCTATATTCTTGTACATTGTCGGTCATAGTCACAGACATCGAGTAGCTGCGGATCGATTTCAACACTCAACATAGACTATAAACCGACATTTTAAAGAGGTGCTAAGAGCGTTGGCAAGAGCAGCAACCGTTCTTATTTGTCCCCCCCCCCCCCCCCCCCCCCCCCCCCCCCGATACAACTATTGTTCATGAAAAGATAGTAAATTCCCATGAGTTTTATTCATGGTCTAAGGTATATTTTGTTTTTAATTCACATGATATGTTTGATTCCAATATTGAAAAAACTCATATGCAGGTTTGTTAATAAATTTGTAGGGAGCGGTTGGGGCTCCTGATGGAACTTTGATTGATGCTTGGGCCCTTAGTGTTAGACATAATTCTTGTCGTGCACGAAAGGGCAATATAACTCAAAATGTGCTTGTCGCTTGTGATTTTGATATGATGTTCACATTTGTCTACTCTGGGTGGGAAGGCAGTGCTAATGACTCTCGCATAATCCTTGAAGCCTTGCAAAGTGGAATGTTTCAACGACCGCCGGATGGTAAGCGTGTTTCATATCCAAGAATTGTTCTTATTTTCCACGTCAATAATTATTTGTTTGTTTTTTGGTAGATAAATATTATTTGGTTGATTGTGGATATTCAAACATGCCTGGATTTTTGGCCCCGTATCGTGGCGAGCGATACCACTTGCGCGATTTTGATGGGGTCGGTAATGAGCCAATACATCAAAGAGAGTTGTTTAATCGGAGGCACGCCAGGCTTAGAAATGTAATTGAAAGGACATTTGGGGTGTTCAAGAAAAGATTTCCAATTTTCAAGTTCATGACAAACTACAAGCCAACAAGACAAGTTTTAATGGTAAATGCATGTTACGGACTGCACAATTTCATTCGTAGACATTCAACGGATGACAGTTTTTTTACATTATTTGAAGATGAAGATTTTGTACCTCCTTTTGTTGCCGCACAACATGATCCTAATATACTAGTGTTGGACTTGTCTCAACAAAGTCTTACGAGGATGGCTAGAAGGAGAGATGTTATTGCTCAATCCATGTGGAATGCAGAATTTGGATAGTACTGTGGAGTAAATTTTGTTTGTATTATTCAAGAACAAAGTATGTTGGTGTACTAAACATATCTATGTTAAATTTCAAGCTTCTTATTGGTATAGAGTTCCAATTTTTGTTATTCAAATTATTATTATGCAAACTATTACAATTATCTCTCAATATGCATTATATTAAATAATTCTTATAATATATTTTTTAAGCAAATTTTACAAAAAAAATATTTCAAAAATTATTTTCTGAAAGTATTTTACCAAATAGAATATTTAAACTTATCATTCTAAAAACTATTTTCCGAATGTAGTAACCAAACATAATTTTTAACTTCTTTGTTCAGAAAGCTATTTTTCAGATGAAAGTAACCAAACGTAAAATCAGAATTCCTATACTCAGAAAATAACTTTATAACTTACTTTCATAAAACTGTTTTCAGAACAAAATTTCAGAAAAACTATCCAAACGGACCCTTAATTTTTTTAAACATTCCATTTATGAGATTTTTTTTTTTTATTTTTATCCATTTTTTATTATTAATTATCTTTAGTGTGACCATTATCATTGTCATTTTAATATAGAGGTAACAAGATTGACTGTACTTTGTGGGGTGATTATGCAACTGCTTTCAATTCTTACATTAGAACAAAGGTTTTGAGGGTTCTGTTATAGTTATTTTGCATGGTTGCAAAATGAGGATATTCAATTGTAAGTACTTTATTTTTATTAAAGATTGCATATAATAATTTATGTACATTTACATATTAATGTAATTATTGTTTGCAAAAACAAAATTTTATTTTATTCCAAACTTGTAAAAGAGTACAAAGTACAATGAATTCTGGGGAAGTACAACTTTAGGAATCTGATCAGAAGACGATCACTTTATCCCTTGGACTATGTGAACTTGAAGACTGTAGCCTCTGGAGAATGCAGCAACAATTTTGCTAGAGTTCTTGATCTCTGTCCCTGTGTGATGATGATTGGAAACTCCATTTATAGAGTTCTTGAAATAACTGTTTTAGCAGTTATTCTGATGATGCACGAAGCTGGATTGCACCACATTGAGTTGCGCTGACCTCCTGTTGCGCCAACTTTCATTCAGTTGTCAATCGTGTACTAACTGTATTTAGACGCGTGGCATCATATGATTGAGATGCGCGTGGTCGTGTACAGGATAGTAGACACGTCTTGAGAGATTAGTGGCATGTGCGCCACGTCATCCTGCTTTAGAATATAAGTTGTCTCAACTTTATCAGCTTGCGCGAGCTTCAGTCAACAAGTCAACCTGCGCTTGATTTGGGCTGCGCCTACACACGTGGCAACTTCTGAGCAAGAGTCGTTCAGGTTGCGCCTACACACGTGGCAACTCAATTCTAAACAAAATCCTTAGTTGCGCCTGGGCGCAACCTGAACGACTCTTGCTCAGAAGCTGCCACGTGTGTAGGCGCAGTCCAAATCAAGCGCAGGTTGACTTGTTGACTGAAGCTCGCGTAACCTGATAAAGTTGAGACAACTTACATTCTAAAGCAGGATGACGTGGCGCACATGCCACTAATCTCTCAAGACGTGTCTACTATCCTGTACATGACCATGCGCATCTCAATTATACGATGCCACGCGTCTAAATACAGTTAGTACACGATTGACAACTGAATGAAAGTTGGCGCAACAGGAGGTTAGCGCAACTCAATGTGGCGCAATCTAGCTTCGCGCATCATCAGAATAACTGCTAAAACAGTTATTTCAAGAACTCTATAAATAGAGTTTCCAATCATCATCACACAGGAACAGAGATCAAGAACTCTAGCAAAATTGCTGCTGCATTCTCGAGAGGCTACAGTCTTCAAGTTCACATAGTCCAAGGGATAAAGTGATCGTCTTCTGATCAGACTCCTAAAGTTGTACTTTTCTAGAATTCATTGTACTTTGTACTCTTTTACAAGTTTGGAATAAAACAAATTTTTGTTTTTGCAAACAATTATATAACTACATTGTTTACTAATTTTGTAGCTAAGGTTGGATGCAACGAAACTTCTAGTGAGTTATATTTTATATTTACTAATACAAGAACAGGTGAGTTATGTTTTATATTTACTAATACTTTGAGTAATTAATATATTTGTGTTTGAAGGGAGACGAGATATCGTAGAATAGTATTTTATTCCTCTCCATTTCATCATATGGCAAGGGCCATATATATAGGGATAAGGGGCAACCCAAGGGTCAAGAGTTACATAACCCAAGGGTCATGAGTTACATGATCCCAAGGGTCATGTGTAACTCATGACATAATGGTGAATAGAAAGGGTTTCACAACACTCCCCCTTATTCATCCATTTCCTTGGATCCACTTATGAAATACTTCAGGATTCAATAAGCTAATGGGGTGGTTACTGCTGGATCCAGAGTAAACTTGGTTTGCCTCATTAAAACCTTGGCTGTGGAAAACCCAGTGGGAAAAACCATCAGGCCTAAGGAAAAAGAGTACAATCCTATAGTTTTACTCCCCCTGATCTATACAAGCTTCAGGCTTGCATGTCTTTTAGTTGCCTCATCCCTATTCCTCTTACAAGCTTTACAAAAGTACATCGTGGCAGTGTTTTGGTAAACAAATCTGCTAAGTTATTATAATATTGAATTTGTTGTATTTTGACTTGTTCCTTCTCTTAAAGGTCGTACGTCCAGAAGAATTTGGGAGATATGTGCTTCTTCTTGTCATTCTTTATGTATCCTTTCTGAAGTTGAGCTACGCATGCTGCATTATCTTCAAAAAAGGTAGTAGGCTCAAGTTCACCAGTCTTCAGGCCAGTAGATGCCAAAATGTGCTGAATGACGGAGCGAAGCCAAACACACTCCTTGCTTGTTTCATGGATTGCCAGGAGTTCAGAATGATTGGATGAGATAGCCACACTGGTCTGTTTGACGGACCTCCAGGAGATAGCCGTACCACCGAAAGTAAACACAAATCCAGTTTGTGATTTCTCTGTGTGGGGATCTGATCTATAACCT
The DNA here is from genome assembly GCA_029216955.1 of Iris pallida. Lineage (NCBI taxonomy): Eukaryota > Viridiplantae > Streptophyta > Magnoliopsida > Asparagales > Iridaceae > Iris > Iris pallida. The sequence continues at coordinate 4,100,182 of JANAVB010008599.1, read as the reverse complement.
GCATCTGAATAACCAAGTAAAGTGGAAGACCCACTATTCGGATAATATAGTCCTAGGTCTATAGACCCTTGGAGGTAGCGCAGAAGATGCTTCACTCCATTCCAGTGGCGCTTTGTGGGCGCTGTACTGTATCTGGCTAATAAGTTAACTGAAAACGCTATATCAGGACGCGTACAGTTAGCTATATAGAGTAGTGCCCCAATGGCACTTAGGTAAGGTACTTCAGGACCTAATAATTCTTCCCCCTCTTCCAGTGGACGGAAAGGGTCCTTCTTTACGTCCAATGATCGAACGACCATTGGTGTACTAAGGGGATGACATTTATCCATGTGGAATTGTTTAAGTAATCTTTGTGTATATGTAGATTGGTGTAACAAGATACCACCCTTTAGGTGTTCGATCTGTAAGCCAAGACAATACTTTGTTTTCCCTAGGTATTTCATTTCAAAAGTTGTCTTAAGGCTTTCAGATATCTCAGTGATCTCTGCAGGAGATCCAATGAGATTTAAATTGTCGACATAAACGGCGACTATAACAAATCCCGTTCCCGATCTTTTTATAAAGATACACGGGCAGACTTTATCATTAGTAAATCCTTGTGTAGCAAGAAACTCACTTAGTCTGTTATACCACATTTTTCCTGATTGTTTAAGACCGTACAATGATCTTTGTAACCTTACAGAATAGGCGTCCCGAGGTCTATATGTTTTCTCTGGTGAAATTTTATATCCTTCAGGGAGTATCATATAGATATCTTTATCTATATTGCCATAAAGATATGCAGTCACAACGTCCATGAGCTGCATTTCTAGGCTTTTCAGAGAAGAGAGGCTGATCAGGAATCTGAAGGTATTCCCATCCATGACCGGAGAATATGTTTCTTCATAATCTATTCCCGGTTTCTGGGAGAAACCTTATGCTACAAGGCGTGCTTTGTAGCGCACAACTATGTTGTGTTCATTTCTTTTTCTTGTGAAGATCCATTTATATCCCACAGGTTTTACACCTTTAGGTGTTTGGACTACTGGTCCAAAGACTTCGCGTTTCAAGAGTGAGTCCAGCTCTACTCCTATTGCCTCGTTCCACTTTGGCCAATCGCCTCTGCGTTTACATTCCGCTAGAGATCGTGGATCGATGTCATCGTCATTTTCAGTAACGTGAACGGCAATATTGAACGAAAAATCGTCGTCGACGACTGTGCTTTTTCTGTTCAGTACCTCTCCAGTACGTACATAATTTAATGATATTTCTCCTGTTTGTTCCTCTTCAGGGGAAACTAGGAGGGGAGAGGTAGCTGATCTGAGCTCAGCATCCTGTGTTGGGATCTTCTTAATTTCTCCAGGGTTTTTTCTTTTACGAGGGACTTTGTCTCTCGAACCTGGTGGACGTCCTCTTTTTAATTGAGGTATTGCCATTTATGCTGCCGGCGGATTGCATCCATCTTTGGGAATGTCAATTCTAGCTGGCGTGTTGGCAGCAGGGACGTGTGATCTGACAATCTTCTGGTTGTCAGTAAATGTATCCGGAAGTAGATGTACAGTGTTCTGAAGATGTAATATCTTCAGGATCTCATCTTCACATTGACTTGTACGCGGATCAAAATGAGACAAAGTTTTTGTGTCCCAAGAAATTGTCTTAGAAGCTTCTGGCTTCTTAGACTGTGTGCCCAGTTTAGGAAATAATCCTTCATCAAACTCACAGTCATCAAGACGTTCCTTAAATACGTCGCCCGTCAGGGGTTCTAGGTATCTAATTATAGAGGGTGAGTCAAACCCAATATAGATACCTAATCGACGTTGTGGACCCATTTTGGTCCTCTGTGGGGGAGCAATGGGGACGTAAACAGCACAACCAAAAACTCTCAAATGAGAGATATTTGGAGGTGAACCATAAGCGAGCTGCATCGGAGATAGAATATGACCTCCAGAAGGCCGTATTCTAATAAGTGATGCGGCATGCAATATAGCATGACCCCAAGCTTCCACAGTCAACTGTGACTGCATCAATAATGGACGAGCAATCCATTGTAATCTCTTAATAAGAGATTCTGCTAACCCGTTCTGGGTGTGAACATGAGCTACATGATGTTCAACTTCGATGCCAGTTGCTTGGCAATAGTCTTGAAAAACCTGTGAAGTAAATTCACCCGCATTATCAAGTCTTAATTTTTTGATATGGTTATCGGGGAAATGAGCCCACAACTTAATTATTTGTGCCAATAGCTTAGAAAAAGCTAAGTTGCGGGTGGACAAAAGGTACACATATGACCATTTAGTAGATGCATCGATAAGTACCATAAAGTACCTAAATGGACCACTTGCGGGGTGAATAGGTCCGCAAATGTCTCCATGAATTCTCTCTAAGAAGCTAGGAGACTCTAGTCCCACTTTCAAAAGGGATGGTCTCGTTATAATTTTGCCTTGAAAACAAGGTAGACACGAGTAATCATACTTCTGAAGAATCTTCAGGTTCTGCAGGTTGTGTCCACTGGATTGGCTTATAATTCGTTTCATCATAGCTGATCCTGGGTGACCCAGTCTATTATGCCAAAGTTTAAATTTTGGCGATGAATGACACTTCTGGTGCACAATCATGTTAGCTTCTGTTGATTGAATATGAGTATGATAGAGACCCGACGGAAGTCCCTTGAATCGTTCTGAGATAGTTTTTGAACCATCTTTTAGACGAGTAACATACAGATATTCTGCCTCATTTATTTCATTTGTTTCTAAGTGATCCGTTTAAACGAATGTCCTTGAAACTTATGAGATTCCTACTTGATTTAGGAGAGAATAGTGCATCTTTTATTATTAGTCTTGTTTTATTTGGGAGCAATATAATTGCTTCATCAGATCTTTCTATTATGTTTGATAGTCCTGATATCGTAATAACGGGACCGTCATAATCATATAAGCTATAAAAATAGCTTTTTTCTCGAAGGATTGTGTGCGTCGAGGCGCTGTCCACAAGGCATTCACACTTCATCTATAGATCAGTGGCCGGAGCCGATGGGAGAGGAGTTGAAATGGTGGCTAATTAGTCCTGGGCACGTAAATGGAACTTCAGGTCCACGTGCCAGCTCAAATAATTTTTTTTTTCCAGCAGCGTCTAGTACTACGAAATCGACACTTGCTTTGGCCATTTTATCTTTCTTATCGTACGATGGAAGAAGGTAAAAAAAATTAACGGTACGTCGGATCGGCTAGGGAAGGAGGAAGGATGACGTCGATATCTGGACGTCGATTCTTCTTGCTTCAGCAATCGTGCTGATAACGTGTTTGAAGGGAGACGAGATATCGTAGAATAGTATTTTATTCCTCTCCATTTCATCATATGGCAAGGGCCATATATATAGGGATAAGGGGCAACCCAAGGGTCAAGAGTTACATAACCCAAGGGTCATGAGTTACATGATCCCAAGGGTCATGTGTAACTCATGACATAATGGTGAATAGAAAGGGTTTCACAACAATTTGGAACATTTCAATTACTTTGTCCACATTTTGACTTCACTTTCAATCTTTCAATTTGCAAAGGTTGGAAAATACAAATGGCTCTGGTAGTCAAGTTGTCAGCTATATTTCAAGTCAAAGTGTTATTTCAGTGACTGATGATTTTCTCCAATGTCCAAGACTTACTATTTCTGATGTCATAGATCTGGACAAGGTGCTTATTATTTATATTTTAATATATATATGTTTTACATCACCATTATTTACTTTTGTTAAATTTTTAACTTACATTTTTAACAGGAACTTCAGTGTGTTGTTTACGCATAAATTGTCACAACCCGCTCCCGAATAATCGGATACGAGTCGGACACGTCCAGCCTTCGTCGATGGACACGACGAAGTAAGCTGTACAATTCTAAGAAAAACTCCAAGATACAAGAAATATAAACCATCATAGCTGCTATACACGTTCCCAGAATCACCATAATCCACAAGATATTTATACAATATCATCCGGAGACAAATCTGGTAACATGAATAAAAATTATACAATCCTGAAATCCTCAATACAATACATGATAAAATCCTCTACAATAAATCTAAGAAAAGGCCCAACTATAACTCTGAAATTCTAAGTCCATCCTGAGGTACAACTCTATCCTGGCTTCGGGCTCTGGCCCATGAAGGAGAGACAACATCATCAAGTAAACCTGCAACGTATCCTGTCAGGAAAAGAGCAAAGTACAACCCCGACAAGAAGCTCTAAACAATGTAAACTGAAATGAATGGAAAAGAATCACAATATGAACCATGGTACAAGACAGAAATATGAAACTATAGTACATGAAAAACGATGAACTATAGTACCAGATCCAGAAACAATGAACTATACTATCTATGTAACATGCATTTGAAATAACTATCAGAGTATGTGACCGGCTGGGTAAACAATGAACAGTGAACAATGAATAATGGTACGACTTAGGATCCCACGTGCACGATGTGAGACCTAAGCTATTAGTCAATGCCTAGCTAAAATAGGATTGGTCACATATTTGTAGTATTTTTCCACCCCAATGTACAAGTAAGAACAATGAACTATGAACTATGAACTATGAACTATGAACAATGAATGATGAACGATGAACAGTGAATAATGAACAATGAACAATCGTGTGTACAACGTGTCAATATGAGAACATGAAGCAAGACAGAAAATACAAAGTAAAGAGTTCGAGCCGGTGTACTTGCCTGATGTTGTTGTAGTTGTCAAGTCCAATGTCTAGAGAAAATTTGTGATGAGAAGACATAATATTTCTAAGAATATTATTCTAAAACTTAAAACAAATAAAAAATGCTTAATTTGATCTATGTCTAAATAGCCTATTAACCAGTTCTAAGTTAATACCCATAACTCCTTTATTATAACATCCTAAATCCAACTCCTGCATAATACTGGACTCAAGCCCACAATTCAAATATCAACCTAAAGCACTATGACAGTTAAACAAGAAAATTACCTAAGGGTTAGGTTATCCTTTTATAATAGTAAAGCATATGTTCATATTTCTAGTAAACCTAATTCCAATCTTCCAACAATGAGATAAACCTACTAGCCACATAAACCTAAAACCTTCATTATAGTTTATTTAGGGGTTCTCTTAAGCGACTAATACAACATAGTCTAATAGGTAAATAGCTAACACTAACAGATGGTCTTTAATACATTATCCATTTGGTTTAACTGGAAGTAAGCTCCTGACATTGTTCATCTCTCAGGGTTGCTCAAAAGTTCCTCCAACTTGATTTCAACCCAAAAGCTAATTTTTATTCTATACTATCATATTTCAATACTTGCATCTAGCCTTAAGTCTCAGTCAGATACACCCAGGCTTATAACTATCCGAGTTTAAATCAGTGGCTTAAACCCATGATTTATTGCCCAAAATCCCATATCCACATATTCTTGAATCCAGCACTTCTTTGTTCAGCCATCTATCATAATTCACTGTCCTTCCCATCTCAGTAATGGCATTAACTAACAACAATGGTGCAGAAAATCCCGACCAAATCCTTGTCCATGCTGCTATTCCAACACCTCTTGACACAGGCCATATCCTCAAAACACAACCCTCATTCACCTTACTAATTTTTCTACTGGAATCAGATCCATACAACATGAATTTCAAACTCTCCTATACTATATATTACTTGTAAACAAAACTTACCAGAGATTCAATTGTACCAAAACTGATCCTTAATTAACATAAGTAGAGACCCTGTTGTACTCCAAAAACCTAAGGACAGAAGATTCAAAACCGAACCTGCTGATACCGACACAACGTCCCCACTGATCTCCAACCCTTACATACACACAAAATCCTCTCCAAACGACACCAGGATCAACGTATATACAAATGATGGGAGAACAAGATACCTGCGTGCTCTCAACAGTCGAATGTATCCCCCACAACTCCCACGAGATGGACACCAAAACATCAGACCCACACACACAACACAGAGTACATTCAAAACTCAGATTGAGTGAATTGTCCCTGTAGGATTAATATACACTGGAAATGATCTACAACCCAATCCTAACATGTATTTCTTCATGTCCAGGCTGCAATTAAATCCAGTTCACCCCTGCGACAATCCTATTCGACACGACTCGGACATGACACGCACATCGCTGGACACGAACAACCCAAGTACTCCAATTCTAGATATGCAATATTCCGTTTTCAACATCAAGAGAGGTAGGACGATACCTGAGAAGCACGATCACAACTGAGTGATGGATGCAACGACAGATTGTATCCAATACAGTCCTTCTCACCTCCGGACACGAACCGACACCCGATCTGGACATTAAAACAAACAGTTGATGGGCAGAAAGAATAAAAATGTTTCAGAGTTATGTTTGAATTTGTAAGAACTCCAAATTGGAGAGAAGTTACAAAGATCATACCAATAAACTTCCAAATCAACACCAATAGTCCAGATGCCCAGATCGATCCCCAAAATTTCAAGAAAACTATCAAGAGCTCTCCAAAACACAATCCAATGAAGCGGGAAACCAACCAAATTCTGATCATTCAAATCGTTGAATAATTCAATATAATAACATTTCTACCAAATCGCCCAGGAGAAGATCCACTTCAGTCGAGAGGACTCACCAGTAGGTCGAGCTCGTCGTCATTGTCGTCGTGTTCGTCTCGCCGAGATCACCAAATTCGTCACGGATCAATTCCTTCCCAGTCTCGACGTCGCAACAGGAGATGGAGGTGAGAACATCGATCAAAATTGTCGAAGCTTGAGCACACAGTCGATCTCTCGAATCAGCTAGTCCGCCATGGGTCGATCTCTAAATTCGAATTCCTCCATGAAGAGAAGAATCAATTTAAACGAGATCAACGGAGGAATTTAAGAAAGAATAGGAAGATCAAATACTCACCAACCCAGCGAATTCCTTGCTACGACGTGGTCGTCGTCGTCACTGTGAGGTCCGGCTGGATGCTCTGATCGCCATAGCTATTCTTCTGTGGCAAGATCGAGGAAGAAGAAGAATGAGAGGCTTGCTAGTTCTCCTGGAATTTCCACTCTAGAAATGAAGGAGGAAGAGATTCAATGGTTTATATGACATACGAGTGGCCGACTGTTAGGAATTTGAAGAAGAAGAGATGGAGGAGGGAAAAACAATTGAGAGTTCTGCTCCTTAACATCTTCTGAATATTAAGAAGGAGAGTCTCCTTATAAAGGTTGTTAGAAGGATTTGAGTGACTTGGGAGAGGGGTTACGTTGGAGGGAAATCAAATTGTTGGTGTGGTAATTTGAATTTAATGGCTGAGACATTGGCAGAGAGCAATTGAGAAGAATGAGGGAATTTGAACTTAATAAACGTTGGGGAGAATGGAAGAATGGCTTCTTATTAGTTGGGCTGCCTTGGCTCAATAGCAGTGGGCCAAGTAAGGTGAAGAAAAATATTAGTGTTTAAAGAATAAATGAGATTGGGCTGATGGCCCAATGAACTGTTGGCTAAATAAAAAAACAAATACATTGAGAGTTAAAAGATTTAAAGAAAAAAAAAATCTTGAACTAATCACAGGATAATATATCCAATTCACTATTTTAGAAAAGCGGAGTTACATAAATTATTGATTTTGATACTTCTATGGGTTGGTACTATTATGCTTGCACAAAATGTGCAAAAAAAAGTGACACAGCGTGTTGGAAACCTGTATTACTGTAGTAAATGGGCAAATATGGTCCTTGCTTCCCCAAGGTGTACAAATTTGATTTATTTAATTATGTCATAATATTTTAATTTATATAAGATTTATGTGGTGCTATATGAATTTATTATTATGCAGGTGCGAAGTTCATGTTCAAGTAATTGACGAAACTGGGTCCACTTACTTTACACTGTTTGCTCGTCTTGCAAACAATTTTTGGGTGATGCTGCTGCTCCTCTTTTTGTTGATGTTGAAAAGGTTTGCTTAATTAATAATTTTTAAACACAACGTGCTTAGTAAGATTAAATTAAATAGGTGCAAAGTCATTTTAAAAACATATATTGTACATTATGTGTTAATATGGTACTTATGATGGAAAATGGCCATCTGTTTTTGACGTGCTCTTGAATAAAGATATGCTTTTTTAGATCCTTGCTACGCAAAACAGTATTTATAATAGTTTGCGGAATTATACTGTTAAACGGATTTCTGATAGCAGTGATCTTATCAAAGATTTTAAGAAGCAGCATGGAATTCAAGTAATTTTGTTACCATTTTTTTAATTTGTAATTTGTAATTTTTTAAATCCAATGGTACTGTTCACATCTTTTAAACTGTTACTTACCCAACATGGTCAATTGGATGCGGGTGCGGATGTGCAAACCATAATTTCTCCTGAAGTTGATGATAACATTAAGGTTATTACATTTGAATTTTTTTTAATAAAATTGTTAGATTATTGTTTCATACATATTTTAATTTTTAATATTCAAAGCAGGGCCATATTGTCAATGATGGAATTACAAGTTTGGATAATGATAACAACTTTGAAAAGGAAAATATTGTAAGTACACTATTCTGCAGTAATATAATTTTTACTTTTTGATGGTAATTATGGATTAATTAATCATATATTTTTCTTTTTAGGTTAATAATGGTGACAATACACCCAATTTTAATAAGACCAAGGAAAAGTGGATCAATGTCGATGAAGAATTTGACAGTCCTGTTGGAGGAACGTGTTCGCAGAATTCAAACACAAAGTTTCCAAAAGTTAAGAAAATCAAAACGGAGTCAACCGAATGACAGTGTTTTACCATTATTGTTTTTGGGATGTTATTTCCATTGTTTGTTGATGTTTAAGACAATTGTCTCGGTGTTTTTAAAAAATATGAATATTAACGTCGGATCAAGTTATATTATGATGAATTTAAAATTTTGGTATTTTAATCGTATTTTATTATTTTGTTATCTTATTTGGATTAATTTTGTTTTTAAATTTGCTTGGCAACTTACTTTACGTAGTTAAATAGTGGTAGTTTCATTTATTACATATACAAACTGTACTACTTCCAAGAATAGTTTTTTGCTACTTCCAATAACAAACTACCAATGTAATCACTTTATCGATCTTCACATATTATTTTCATATTAATCTTATGTTATGCAAACTAAACTGCAGGTGTTAGTCAAAAAAGAAAACAACTTGAACTTTACTGCGATATGAGTGATGAAACTGCACATGCGAGTTCCTCCTCAAGAAAGTTTAGAATTGGTCCCGGTAAATTTCAACTGCATGATGGAATTTTGTCCACGAACAAGCAAAAAACTTTCACTCAGAATGATGAAAATGTAAATGGTACTACTTATAATCCCAACTTAGTGAGACCTGGTGCAATTGAAGATATTACTGGGATGTCAGTACCTTATTTAAGTTTAGGTAATAATGAAGGTAACTTATATCAAAGTATTAAGTCATTGTTTATAACTACTATATTTAATCTGTATGATATCATTTTTATCCTTTTGTTTTCAGGAGCATCAATTGATATTGTTTTGGATAAGATGCAGTTCAAAATTGTAGACTAAATGTTACTCCACCCCCAAACTCTTAGTAGAACTCCTTTGAGAAACCAATGGTATATTATAAGCTAATATCATAATTATGCACTCACTTATGATTGAGAATACTATTTATTTATTAATAAATCTAATGTTGTTTTACTATTTTTAATTTACAGCAAAATCAAGATATTTTTCGAATGGCTTAGCCAATGTAAAGTAATCTCGAAAATTTGTTTTCAATAGAAATGACATTGCGTCAACATTGTTGCAGGAAAATCATACTTCTGATAACAATCATTTTGAGCATGATGCTTCGACAGGTATACAATTTTATTCATCTTATAAAGTAACTGTCAAGAAGGTGTCTTTTAATTATTTATTCAATTTCAGTGTTTCAGAACAATGCTCAGTTTTGTATATGTATGATGTCAATTTTATACTTCTGTTTTCAGGAGCATCAATTGATATTGTTGTGGATACGGACGCAGTTCAAAATAACAGAATAAATATTATTCCACCCGAAACTCTTAGCATGACTCATTTGAGGGATATAACCAACAGTATATTATATGCTAATTAACATAATTATATACTCATTTATGATTGATAACAATTTTTATTTATTAATAAACCTAATATTGTTTTATTATTTTAAATTTATATGTATTATGCAGCGACAAAAAGTTGCTTATCGAGTGGCTTATCCAATGTAAAAAAATCTCAAAGATTTGTTTTCAAGAGAAATGGCATTGCGTCAACATTGCTGCAGGAAAACTATACTTCTAATAACAGTCAATTTGAGCATGATACTTCGACAAGTATACAAATTTTTTTATCTTATAAAGTAAATGTCAAGAAGTTATTCATTAATTATTTATTCAATTTTAGTGTTTCAAAAGTATTAATTAATCTTTTATTACTGAAACTATCAGCACTTAATCATTTGAATCCAACAACAACTGCTAATATTCAACGATCGATCTTTCATAATGATGTTGATAGTGATCCAAGTCTTCATGTTGATAGGCATGGTCAAGTAGGTATTGTTAACAGATTTGCAATAAGTTATAGTTTTTTTATTGTAAATTATTTAAACACATTTCTTTATTTGTCAAATCAAAAGTCATGCAAAGTCATAATTATATACTATTTTACAGATTATTTTGACATCGGAGATCCGTCTTGGATTTGTCAAGATTGTGGGACAATGATGTGGTATGGTGAAAGGGGTGAAAAACATAGAAGTGCAACTTTCCCAAAATTTTCTCTATGTTGCTTGCAAGAAAAATTTAACTTGCTCCTTATGAAGATACACCGTTATTGATTCAACAGTTATTTTTTGGTGACGATAATAGAAGTAAATATTTTTTAGAAAATATTTGGGCATTCAACATGATGTTTTCTTTTACTTCAATGGGTGGTCAAGTTGTTAATTCAGTAAACGATGGTAATGGTCACCCTATGTTTGTCATGAGAGGGGAAAACTACCATCAGATTGGTAGCTTACTTCCAGTTCCCGGATCTACGCCAAAATTTTCTCAATTGTACATATATGATACAGAGAATGAAATAAGCAATCAAATGTCTGTTATTGGGTATGCAATACTATAATTTTTTTACATTTATTACTAAAATTAATAAAAAATTGTGGTTTACATAATTAATATTATTTTCTTTGATACAGGATGGAAAGAGATTCTTCTTCCTTGAGAGAATCAATTGTTAGGGATTTAAAAGAAACATTGGATTCGTGTAATCCATATGTCAAAATATATAGAATGGTTCGTGATAAAATTGTTGACGATGAATTTACTAATGTGAAGCTGAGACTGATTGGAAAAAGAAGGTACGATGCTAGAACTCACAATCTTCTTAATGTATCCAAAGTTGCTACTCTAATTGTTGGTGACTTTGATGCAGCAGATTCTGAAAGAGACGTTATTGTTGAAACCCAATCGGGTTTGTTACAACGTGTTTCCATCTTAACAAAGCTTTATTTGCCATTACAGTATCCACTATTATTTCCAAGGGGCGAAGATGGATGGGAGGAAGGTATTAAGTTAAAGCAATCTCCAGAAAATGAGTCAAAGAAACAACAGTCTGTTGCGATTCGAGAATTTTTGGCATACATTATCCAACAAAGGATTAATCAAACTCATCTTTTATTAGTTGCTAGAAGGTTATTCCAACAATTTTTGGTGGATGCATATAGTATGGTAGAATCATCAAGGCTTTATTTTATAAGAACTCATCATAAGCAACTCAGAGCTGATATCTACAAGGGTTAAGCAGATGCAGTGTTGCGAGGTGAAACTGATCCTGCTACAACTGGAAAAAGAATTGTGTTACCATCAAGTTTTACTGGAAGTGCACGATATCTCTTTCAAAATTATCAAGATGCAATGGCAATTTGCAGATGGGCTGGCTATCCGGATCTATTTATAACATTTACTTGCAACCAAAAGTGGCCATAATTACATAGGTTTTTAACACTCTATGGACTCAAACCTAAAGATAGGTCAGACTTACTCTGTCGTGTTTTCAAAATGAAGCTGGATCATTTGATAAAGGAGATCAAGCAAGACAATATTTTAGGACAAGTAAAAGCAGGTAAGAATTAATACAAGTACCACTTTTAAACATTACCACTTTGGTTAAATATTTACTCATAAAGTTTTATTATTTTGTAGTTATTTACACAATAGAGTTGCAGAAAAGGGGGTTGCCGCATGCACATATATTGGTTTTCTTACATCCTGAATATAGGTATCAAACAGCTAATGATATAGATAAAATTATATCTGTTGAAATACCATATAAAGATAGTGATCCTTTTTTGTATGAGATTGTGTCATCACTAATGATACATGGTCCATGTGGAGCTGCAAATAGAAGATCTCCGTGCATGCAACATGGGAGATGTACAAAACATTTTCCAAAAAAATTTGTTGAAAGGACTACAATTGATGATGAGGGATATCCAAACTATAGAAGAAGGGACAATGGCATAACTGTTAAAAAGGGGGAATCTATTATTGACAATAGATATGTAGTTCCATACAACAGACACTTACTTTTGAGGTATAATGCTCATATCAATGTTGAATGGTGTATTCAATCCCGTTCAATTAAGTATCTTTTTAAATACGTCAACAAAGGACAGGATCGTGTAACGACAACCTTTTATCAGAGTTTTGCGTAACATCGTAATGCTCAGATAGTAGATGAAATAAAGTTGTATTATGATTGTAGATCTTCGTGTGAATCTGCTTGGAGACTTTTTGCTTTTGATATCAATTACAGAGAACCTGCCGTTGAGCGTTTGAGTTTCCACTTGCCAAATGAGCAAACAGTAATTTTTTCGGACAATGATGCAATAGATGTTGTGCTTGAGAGACCTAAGTCTCAAAAATCTAAATTGCTAGCATGGTTTGAAGCAAATAAAAAGTTTCCTCAAGCGAGGGAACTAACATATGGTCAGTTTCCTACTAACTTTGTATGGAAAAGAGAGAACGGTGAATGGATGGAAAGGCAGAAGGGACTAACTATTGGAAGGCTACAAAATGTCCGTCATGGAAGTGGTGAATTGTACTATTTGAGAAATTTGCTTAATTACGCGAAAGGAGCATAGTCATTTCGTGATATCAGAACAGTTGACAATGTTGTCTACCCATCTTTCAGAGATGCATGCTATGCAAAAGGGTTATTAGATGATGAAAATGAGTACATTGATGGGATTATAAAAGCCAGCAATTGAGGCACTGGTCACTACTTGCGGAGACTTTTTGCAATTTTGTTGGTATCAAATCAACTTGCTCAACCAGATTTGATTTGGAACAAAACTTGGGAGTATTTGACCGATGATCTTTTGCATAGACAAAGAGAAAATCTTCAAATTCCAGGTAATTCAATTTCACTATACTAATTACTAATCATTTATTGGATTGAGTTCTAATGATATTCTTATTTTTACATATATGATTCTAAGTGCAGAAGAATTGCAAAATCTTTCTTTATTTGAAATTGAAAAATCACTATATTAATTACTAATCATTCATTTGATTGATTCTTAATGATATTCTTAATTTTTACAGCTCTGCTTTTAAGTGCAAAAGAAATACAAAATCTGGCTTTGGTTGAAATAGAAAAATTACTGCAATGCAATAATAGATCTTTGCGAGACTTTCCTTCAAGGACACAACCAGACATGGCATTATTAGACAATACTGAAAATTCACTTATTCATGATGAATTAAATTATGAGAGTTTCTTTGGCCGTTGAACGTGAAAGATTGGTATCTTCAATGACTGATGAGCAAAGACATGTTTTCAACAAAGTATTGTTGCATGTTAATGAGGATCTCGGTGGATTTTTTTTCCTTTATGGATATGGTGGTACTGGAAAAATATATATTTGGAGAGCTATCACTGCAGATTTACGGTCAAAGGGGGATATAGTATTGACGGTTGCTTCAAGTGGTATAGCAGCACTGCTAATACCTGGAGGGAGGATAACACATTCACGATTTAAGATACCATTGAATGTAAATGAAGATTCTACTTACAACATTAAGCAGGGTAGTCCTCTATCTAAGCTAATAATGAAGGCTAAGCTTATTATATGGGATGAGGCACCAATGGCACACAAGCATTGTTTTGAAGCTATTGATCGAACGTTCAGGGATATCATGCGATTCTCCAATAAAATAGTGCAAGTCTTCCTTTTGGAGGTAAAGTTGTCGTATTGGGTGGTGACTTTAGACAAATTCTTCATGTTGTTGTAAAGGGAACAAGACAAGATGTTGTGTATGTGACAATTAATTCTTCTTATTTGTGGGAATTTTGTACAGTCCTGACCTTAACTAAGAACATGAGACTTGAATCTGCTAGTGCGGTTACTGATGTTAATCAACTAAAGGAATTCTCAGATTGGATGTTAGGCATTGGAGAAGGAACTGTCGGTGATGATAGCGACGGTGATGTGTCGATTGCAATTCCAGATGATTTTGTCATCAAAAATTCTGGAGATCAACTTGCCTCAATAGTCAACAGTACTTATCCATCTTTATTGGATAATTTCATTAATGCATCTTTTTTTCAGGATAGGGCTATTTTAACTCCAAAAAATGATAATGTTGACATCATCAATAATTATATCATGTCATTGCTTCCAAGGGAGTCCAAAACATATATGTCTGCTGATATATCGTGTTGAGATAATGAAACTTTGGATGGACCGGAGAATATTCAAACACCTGAATTCTTGAACACAATGAAAGCATCAGGATTGCCAAATCATGAAATAAATCTTAAAGTTGTAGTCCCTGTTATGTTGCTGAGAAACATTGATCAGACAGCTAGACTATGTAATGGAACACGCCTTATTATTACACACATGGGTTCCTACGTTTTAGAAGGAAGGATAATTTCAGAAAGCAATATTGGTCAAAAAGTGTTTATTCCAAGATTATCATTAACTCCCTCTGAACTAGTTGTCATTTTTTTTTATACACATTTGTTATATTTTAAAGTTTGGTCCAAAATTGAACTAGTTGTTAAATTATCAAAGATGGACTTCAAAACATATAGAATTGTTGTTTTCAAAATATACATTTTTATCACAAAATATGCATAAAATAGAAGGCATTTACATAATTGTATAAGTCTTATTTGATTTTTGATTTTTGTCCAAAATCGAAACCCAAAACTGTAACGAAATAATTTTTTTAGTTTTTTTAAAATCGAATCGAACCCTTTTTTTTTTAAATCGAGCCCATTTTTTTATTCAATTTAGTTAGATTTGATTTTGGATCCAAAATCGAATAATGCTCACCCTGAACCCTTCAAAATCCACTCAAAGGAAGGCAGAAGAAGAAAGAGTTTCATGTACCTACAAAAACGCACACCCACACAAAGAAACTTATGAGCCCTGGATCACTCCTTGTGGATAATGTGAGCTTTTTGGATTGGATAAGCTTAAAGCAAGCAAGAAAAGAGGAATCTATGAATGAAACTCACAATAACCAACTAACTTAACTAAAACTTTTCCTTTCCATACAAATTCAAATGACTCTCCTCCCTCCAATTCCTTATCCCTCCTCCACTCCCCATCTTAGCCTCAAACCTCACCCCCACAAGCAACCATTTGCCCTCCCTACCCCCACCACCACCTCCACCGCCACCCCCACCGCCCTCATCGTCGGCGCCGGCCTCGCGGGCCTCGCCGCTGCCGTCCACCTCCACTCCTCCAACACTCCCTTCCTCCTCCTCGAGGCCTCCGACGGAGTCGGCGGCCGCGTCCGCACCGACCCCCTTGACGGCTTCCTCCTCGACCGCGGCTTCCAGATCCTCCTCACGGCCTACCCCGAGGCCCGACGCCTCCTCCACTACCCCTCCCTCTCCCTCCGCCCCTTCTACCCGGGCGCCCTCGTCTACACCGGAGACGCCTTCCACCGCGTCGCCGACCCCTTCCGCAGGCCCCTCCACGCCCTCGCCTCCCTCGCCAACCCCGTCGGCACCCTCCCCGACAAGCTCCTCACCGGCATTGCCCGCCTCCTCGCCTCCGCCCGCTCCGACGCCGACATCCTCTCCGCCGCGGACGAGTCCACCATCGCCCACCGCCTCCGCTCCTCGGGCTTCTCCCCCTCCATCGTCGACCGCTTCTTCAAGCCCTTCCTCTCCGGCATATTCTTCGACCCCGACCTCTCCACCACCTCCCGCCTCTTCGACTTCGTCCTCAAGTGCCTCGCGCTCGGGGACAACGTGCTCCCCGCGGCCGGCATCGGCGCGATACCGGACCAGCTGGCCGGCCGCCTCCCGAGAGGATCGGTACGACTCAACAGCAGGGTTGTCGAAGTGGGATTCGGCAGCAGCGGCGTCGCGTCGACCGTCCGGCTCGAGTCGGGCGACGTGCTTGCCGCCGAGCTCGGCCTCGTCGTAGCGGTCGACCAGCCGGAGGCCGAGAGGCTACTGCCGCGACTCGCAGCAGCAACCACCAGCGGCGGCAAACCGGTCAGGAGCACAGTCTGCATCTACTTCTCTGCAGACCGGGCTGCGGTGGAGGACCCGATACTGATACTGAACGGCTCAGGCCGGGGGATAGTGAACAACATGTTCTTCGCAACTAATGTGGCCCCGTCGTACGGGCCTGAGGGCAAGGTGCTGGTCTCGGTGTCGCTGGTCGGGGCCTACGACGGCAGGTCCGACGATGATCTTACGGCGGAGGTCGCTCGGGAGCTCGGCGGATGGTTCGGCGACCGGGAGGTCGGCTCGTGGAGGCACCTCAGGACGTACCGGATTGCGTTTGCGCAGCCGGACCAGACTCCGCCGACGGATCTGGTCGGAAAGGATCCGAGGGTCGGGGACGGGGTTTACGTGTGCGGGGACTACAGGAGCTCCGCTACGTTCGACGGGGCGTTGGTGTCCGGGAGGAGGGCTGCAGAGGCTCTCGTTGAGGATAGAGCTCTCCTCCACTGACCTTATGCCAGTTCATATGATATCTGTTTTCTTCATACAAAGAGAGCTTTCTTCTCAGTCTATGTAATTTTTTTGTAAAACCACCTCATCCCGTCTTTAAACAAACACATATGAACTATGTTGTACGAGTACGGATACAGACACGACATAAATATAGGATACAAACAACTTTCAAAAAAAAATTAAAATAGAGATACAAACATGTCGTACAGATACAGATACATTATTCACCTCTACCAGCTGTAATTGATTCTTTTCTGCATATAAATAGAAATGTTAACGAGCATTCTACCATGGTTAAAAAAAAAAAGAATTCACCTGTATTGAAAGAGAACCAAATTCTAGTTAATATCAGTTTGTACCACTGTACTGAAGTGTTGTTACATATCAGAATTAACTATTTTTACAACAGTACGACGCACGTCATTTTTTTTCAAGAAATACTTGTTATGATGCTAATTACTCACTACTCGTTGCTTTTACAAAAAAAAGAAGAAACAACTGTTAAGCTTGCAACTCGGCGAGCTCTCTTCGAGAAGTTTCTACCAATGTGGACAAAAATGCGACGGGATCGCAGTTGTAGGGGTTGGCGAGGGATGCATGAGCCAAGAATGGAAGCTTTCTGAGAGCTCTACCACTTAATCCCTGGAAATGTTATCGAGATAACAAATGATTCAGTATATATAGATGTATATTCATTTGTTCGTGAAAATAAAGAAAACGCAAAAAAAAGGAACACTGACCTGACATGCTTCTGCGGCTTCGAGCATCAGTTTGGCAAGATGAAGAGCACCCTGATGCTCACCCGTCCCAGAAGTATGCAGCTTCTCTTTCAAGGTTGAAAAGTTTGGAAGCTGGAGCTGATCTTGATCCTTAAAAAGCACATATTGGGAAAAACTTCAAATCATATACTGTTTGTATAGTAGCTAAATATCCACACGGTACAGTTATTAGTATTTCCAGTATAATGAATTCAACAAATGTGCACTTTAGTGGGTTTGTGTATTGAATTCTGATTGCAAAAATATGATGTACCTGAGAGGATGCAAGGATCCCAACACGCACAAGTTCTTGCAAGCATGATCTCAATATCTCGTATCGTGCATGAAGGCTAGGGTGGCCAACATATGCCTTGATGTCTGCTCGATCGACAAAAGCAATATCTGCAATCTAAATAAAAGTGAGCTTGTACATATTGACAAGGAGGTGATCAAGCGGTATGCGAAAGGAAGAAACAAGTAAAACATGGATCAATCAAGAGAAATTTGGTGAAATGAAGAAATGTGTAACCATGTTCGGTCCAAGAAGAGTTCTGCAGTTTACATCAATTCTAGATAATTATATTTATGCTATTCTAAAAAATTTAGGATATGTGATAACATTAGAGAGACTTCCTTGGAAATGGGAGGTAAGAAACTTGATGTTAAAGGGAGTGGTTGGCATGAGGCAGTTGATAAGGCAGCCCTTTTTCCCCGTAGAAAAAGATCAATAAAGGACTAGCTCGTAATTTATACAAAAACATAATGTTGGTATGCACGCACACATACATAGACCTTGGCAAGGCACATTAGAGTTAAGTTACTAGTGTGGCATTGGGCTCTATGTTGTTCAGGGCATCGCCAGGACACCAAAAGATATATTTTTTATATAAGGCATCCTGCCTCTGTGTTATGGCGCCCCAAAACACCTTTGGCGTCTGGAAGATCCGAAGTTAGGTGTAAATGCAGGTTTTTAGCTAGAATTTAGGTTCGCTTAGTGTTGTTCACTTATTTGGACCCACGGATACACCAGACACCTCGGATGCAGTTTTCGGGTGTCTGATACCAAATCGAAGCCTCGAAGTGTCGTTTAAGCCTACTTTTCAGCGTGTATGTGAACTAACGTAGACTTTACCGAGTGACTCGGAGTAAGGAACAGGAGTACTCTGATGCCGGTAACACAGTGTTGACCTTAGGCCGTGTCAAGTCTAAATTCTTTCGACTAAAAAGGAGCATAGAACAATGTAGGATGGGCCTCGGTCTTATTTAGATATCACTTTTCCATCAATTTCTAGTGCGCCATACTTACTATGATAACCGAGACTGGTTAAGTAGGTGTGTATTGTTTATCGTGTCACAAGGCTGGCCCTGGCTCAGGGCGGCCAGGGCGACCGCCCAGGGCCCACGGATCATGAGGGGCTCAACAAAAAAATAGTTTAAAATAAATATGTTTATAAATTTGTAGCTCAAAACTGAACTAGTATATACTATGGGCCCCCTTAGACACAAAGTCATTGTGGTGTGGTGGTTAGTACTGTAGACCATTATACTAAAAGTCCTAAGTTCAATCCTTGGTTGTAACCATTTCTTTAAGTTTTTTTATACTTTCTACATTATGTATGGGAGCCTTATTTTAAAAGTTCGCCTTGGGCCCCCATGAGCTAAGGGCCGGCCATGTCGTGTCATAAATGTAGAATTTAACCAACTAGGCTAAGGTTTTCCGAACCTTAGTACGCACTTCTCGAATGAGTTAAAAATGATTATTCGAGAATGCAGACATGGGTCAAACTAGTTAACATTGAATTTAATAATTCAACGTATCGTGTCGAAGCCTAAAACTAGGTGACGAAGCCGATTTTTGAACTTTTTCTTAAAATTCAGCTTATAACCAAGATAACTGATTTAATTTAACCTCCAAATACATATAAACATGACTGGACACTAAATGTTTGGTATCATATAGTTCAGACAATATTTCAACCCCCAAAATTAAGCTTTTGGCCCATTTTTGAATGAATTTCTTAAAATTCAGTAAATAACCTAAATTTAAAACGGTAATTTCAACCTAGAAACAATTCTAGAATCGACTATACCACCTATTGGCCACATTGTATAATTAGGTGCCAATATCATAGCTTTTGTAATTTTGGCTTACTAACTTTTTATGTTTTCAAGTCACTATTGTGTTTTAGAGCAACCCAGTGGCATGATTGATATAGCCAGGTATATTGTTTGGGCAAGAATTCTTGCAGCCTCGTCTAAAATTCATGATGTATGTTTCTGGTGTTGTGAATTCCGGTGTGAACAAATCCACCGAGGAGATACATGGTAAATTCTACGGAGAGTTGCCACAATCTTGTATAAATTGTTTCGGAGTGAGAAATACAAAAAAAAAAGACTCATTTTTCTGAAAATACGGGAGAGAACAATTCTCGCCCAGAAAACTATTAAAGGCAATTTCAAACATGAAATTAGAAATAGTCGTACATTCGAAAATCAAATTATGCTAGGTTAGCGACGGGCTCGCAATAACACAAAAAACACGTAGGAGACTGTATTTGGACTATAGGACGAGTAGGACGCAGACACGCAATCACAAGCTTATTTGGAATGTGAAGTAATTTGCTAGGGTGAATAACTCCCTAGTGTAGTGTCCTCGTATAGCATCGTACTTCCGAGCAAACGGATCAAATCGTGTACTTTATTTCGAATAAGATAATAATCGCTAGGCTGTGTGTGTGTGCGCGCGCGCGCGCATCACAGGGAGGGGGAGAATGTTAGAGTCACACTAGATGAAATCTCTGCAATATAAATTAACAAAACATAAGCTGATCAATAGTACCTTCTTTGTATGGCCTTGCGAAGGGAGGGTGCAAGGCTTACCTCACTTTCCTATGTTGGACTTGGGCCAATTTATCTTAACCGATCTTGAATCGATACTTAACTCGGTCGGGCATCGATCAAATATAATAATTAACATAAAATTTGTCTACAGCCTATATGGCATCGATCTAAGCTTTATGCCAAACTTAGCAACAAGCCAACAACTTAGTTCCGGGTAAATAGGTTTAACTCGAAGTATTATCTAAAATTGCATATCATATAGGTATGTGTGTCTATTGTTGTTTGTTTGTTGTGATTGCTAGGTGGAATGTTAGGGTATCTATTAATCTTAGGAACTAGAATTAGGTAATAACATCACCTTAAGACATTAAATAGAAACTATAAATTCTACATTACGAATCATATTCAATTCATATAACCACCATACATTAATTTTCAATTTTCACCATCCTTGAACTGGCGGCTTGTGTCGTTCGCTAGGTGAGGAACGAGCTCTCAACGAAACCATGGCCTTTGTACGATGTGGAAGAAACAAAAGACTAAGATCGAGAAAGGGAGCACAAGACTATATTTTGATTGTGATTGCTTTATTCTTTTATTCATATATGTACATGTTCTAAATGGCGGCCGCCTAGGCGGCAGGCGGTCTCTCTCCGCACCGCTTTTCGGTAGGCGGTGGAGTAGGCGGCCAAAGGAGGTTGGCGGCATAGGCGGAGGTGAGGCAACGTAAGCGGGCGCCTAGGCGGAGCAATACCTAACAAGATATTTTGTCCAAAAAGGTTTTGTAAGCATTATGGACCTATGGTTCATTTTTACAAAACAAATTTTATAAATATTCGTTCTACAACTTAGTTATGCATGGAACACCATTAAAATATGCATACTATGCAAAAAAAAAGTGGTAACATAGTAAAAAAAATGTTCAAAAGTATCAACCGCCTAGACGGCCTAGGCGGTAGGCGGACTCTCTCAGTCTCACACCCGCCTACCGCCGTTTAGAACCTTGTATATGTATAATTAAATACGTTTTGGGAAATAGACTTGTCGGAAAGTACAAAAGCGTGTACTTTATAATTACAAGTTGTCTTTCTCAAATCTTGTAGGGAAGTACAATAGCGTGTACTTTATAATTACAAGTTGTCTTTTTCAAATATAGCTTAGAACTTATTCCATTATGCCATTCTAGAACTATGTAGACGATAATCGTGATTATGGATATTAGAGTATTAGCAGGTCGCGTAGCATGAAATGCTCATTACGCTCTCCACTCGTCATATTCCGAAAACGGGATATGGCACGTATACTCCTAGCTCTCTCTAAAAGTGTCATGTTCATGCACTCTGCCATTTCGTTCTACTCTAGACTCCATGGTAATATTCATTATCTTTGTATACCTTGTTCCTTATAGTAATCATAAAATTATGTTGAGGTATACTCGTCTCCATTGTTTGTCCGTAAATACTTCTTCGTTTGCCCCCTTTTACTTCTCCACATCCATCTTTCACTCTCTGAATCTAGCAAACGCAACTGACTTGTTTTTAGGAAATAGACATGTACCTTCCGTTAGAAGTCGTCAATAAAACTAACGTAGTACTCGACACCTCCCTTTGATCGTAGCAGTAATAGCCCTCTTACGTCTAAGTGGATGTAGTCGCAAAATCCTTCGATCTGCAATACTTGCAGATATGCAGCTTGCGCTCCTTTAAACCTTTCAGCAACGCTCTTTTCCAACTCTCACGCTTTTGTGCAACTCTCAAACCAAGACAAATTTGCAACAATTTTGTTATATCCTCCACCATACCTCTACAACGATGGTTGCACCACCAGTAATCGTGCTCTCGTCCATCCAATACAAGTTTGACGACATCCATCGTCCTTCATGACCAACAGGTTACCTTTACCTATTTAAAATTGAAATGTGTCCGATAAAATTGCATTATATCGCGTCTAATGTGCACAGAGAAATTATGATATTCAATTCTTGAATGTGCCTCGTGTTCAAGAGTATCAACACCTTACCATCAAACATGCAAATTTTGATGTTCCTAGTCTTGTACGACTCATTGTTCCCCATGAGGACAACGTCACTATTGAACTCCTTATAGGTGATGAACTACTCCATGTTTAGGCACAATATGAAGAACATCCGAGTCTGGAATCTGGAATTTACGCTTTGGTAACATCATTCCTGCTATGTCCCATAAGTACATCACACAAAAACTTTCCAGCCTCAGTCAAAAAACTATCTTGACTAAAATTGCTTGAACTGATGCTTTTATCCTTATTTTCTAACCAATGCTTATATTTTGGATATTGCTTTTTCATGTGACCTTATTACTTGGAAAAATACCATTCTTCGCTATATTGGCCTAATGATTTGGATTGGCCCCTTTTGCTCTTGCCTCTCTTTATTTTTTGACCTTTCACTTTCACTGGAAATCAACCTTGATTACTCCTCCTATAAATATAACCTTCTAAGAATCTCATTACTGAGAAGTGTCGTAACGTCCTCCATGTCGAGAGTCTATTTTCTATAAAGGATTGTTGTTACCAAGTGGTCATAAGACTGGAGCGAATATAGAAGCAAAAGCACTGGGTCCTCCTCTAACTTTACATCAATACAAAGATCGCTTACCACCTTATTGAAGTTGTTATAACGGTGTCAAATATGGTCATTTCCTTAATGCGTAAACTATAGAGTTACTTCTTGAGATACTTGTTTGACAAGGACTTTATCATTTAAAAGCTCTCTAGTAGTCTCAGTCATGACCTTGTACATCACCTAGTCCGCCAAACAAAACTCTATCATATATTGTGTCCTCTGATCTATGTCTTCCAATGTACCATATGTCATGTCGACATGTTTCTTTTCCTTACCGTCAATCACCTTATACAACGAGAATTGCCTTTACCCTTTTGTTCGCATCAAGAAGTTACTTTTGTCACTAAACTTCTCTACCTCAAACTTGGTGTTATTAACATTGTTATTATTCATCCCATGGTTTAAAGTATCGGCCGATACCGATCCGATACGGCCGATACCGATACGGTTTGGCATGTTCCGATCCGATACCGACCGATACCCGATACTGACCGATACCGACATTGAGGGTCTCTTTTCCGGTCAATTCGGCAAATAAAATTAAACGAAAAAGACAAATTAGCAAGGTTTAAAGCATAATAAGGTTGTAAAAGCATGTAAAAGAAGAAAATCAATCTATTGTATGTAAACCAATCGGTAAGGGTGACTAATATTTCATTTAATTTTCAAAACTACTAAGAAATAACACTGAAATACTTAAAATTATGCCTAAATGGATAAAATATATGTTTTTAAATGTAAATAATTTATTAATAATTATTTGTTTTCCGATACCAAAAAATCCGATACTCCGATCCGAAACCGCCGATACTACCGATATTGCCGATACCAATACTCATAGGAATAGTCCGATACCGATTCCGATAACGATACTGTGAACCTTGATTCATCCTTTAATCCCGAAGTAGAGAACTCCCTTTGAACTTTATCAACCAACGACTTCAAGAATCACAATCTAAGAAGATATGGAGCAGATCAATGTCGTCACCAACCGTAGACCTAAATCGAAAAACTAAAATCATTTTGGTTCCCTTAAGCTTTGATACCAATTCTAAGAATTCGGACGACGCGGAATGTCACTTTTTATGAAACCATGTTCAAGTATATTTATTTTAATAGTTATATCCCTGTACCCGTACCCGAAATTTGGATCCTTTTTAACTAAGTCTGTGTGTCCTTCAATTATGAGTTTGAATGGCCCGACTCTTGGATATGTACCGTACCCAACACTCAAACCAGAGTCCAGGTAACATAGTTGAACACAAATCATATTACAACAGACCCGATTGGCCAAATTTCATGGATTCTATAGGTTTTTAGACTTCATGGAACCAAACAGCCCCTAGGAGGAAGACATACTAGAGCTGTGTTCTTGAATAAACTACTCCCTAGATGCAACTTCTTAGGATGTTTGGGAGATGCATGCATATGGAGAAGAGAACTATGTTGCTACACATTGAAGCTGAATTTGAATCTGTCATCATAGGCTATTTTTGTAATTCAGGAGGAATACAAGATAGGCTAGATACAACCTTGCAATCAAGCATATTTCTTCGAACCTCCATTATTCATTTTATGATGCACTTTATACCATGTGAACCAAACAGAACACTTGAAAAAATAATGAAGAAATGTAATATGATGTAAATAACCTACTCTTGAAATTAATACATTAATCAAGATACGCATCAAGTCATCAAGTTGAGTGGTCAATAATAGCGTAACAAATATGTAGATAAAACAACTAAAAAGTTGGGAATAATTTGTGCAATACCGATTGCAGCAGTTATGTTTGATGTTGTCAGAATGATCACATTTGGCCAGGATTTCAATTTGTCCATCTGAGTAAGCAGCGCATTGACCACCTGAAAGTTTCAATAAGCAGCAACCTCATCAGGCTGAAAGATTTCTTAACTCAACTATAAACCACATAATTAATCAAGTTTCATTTAATACTAAATGAATATGAGAGGATGAAATTAAGTCTATAAAACTACCCGAATGGAGTCTGATGGCTCAGAACCAGATATTGCAGCTTGTCTAGCAGCAGCAAGGCTTTCAACTTCATCTACAACATAGTTATTGATAATAATCATAAGAAGATATAAATTATATATAAATCAAATATCTTTAGTACATTGAAATTCTTTGATTTTGCTCCGCAAGTACAAAATACTAACTAATCTTTAATTTTGGTAATTCTATAAGGATATTTGAAATCACAAAATGTTTATTCAATAACTTAGCTTAGAAATAGGATTGCAATTTCCTGATAAAATATGGGTGATAGTCTGATCAAGTCATTTGCCATAGCATAACCATAAGGATTAGCAATTCAATGATGGGGACTAGCACCAGATGAATTAGATGATTTATGATGGCTTAAGTAAGAAGGCTAACTTGGCAGAACATAAGTATGTCATTGTCACATGACCTGACATGAATGATCCTTGCTACCATTTCTAATTGAATAATTAGTACAAATAATACTTACCATCATGTATATCTCGGAGGGGAAGTAATTTAAATATGACTAATAACATCCTTAAGGTAGAAAATGGAAAACTAACATCATGACATTTTACTATGAGAATTTGGACGAAAGTTCGAGTTACTTTCAAGCAATAGATTGTCATTATATGAGAATCATAGATCGTAAGGCTTACAAATACCAATATAAGGGATACAGAAAGTAACATATGCAACATAACATGGCATTTGCAACCAGGGTGAAGATCGGGTCAGGTCGGCTTTTGGGTCCGTCAACATTTAGGTTGACCAATATATGCTAAACCCAACCTGATCATGGTTAAACCGAAAAAAGAGCAGAACTAAACCAATCTGAGACTCAAACAGAAACAGCTCAACCGACATAGATAGCCCCAAATTAGTGTGATGACATTGGTCAGGTTTTAAGCACACAATAGGTTTGCGTTGATCCATCAATACATTAGAAAAGTCGCACCTTCACTGTGTCTTTTAAGACTATAACTCTCTCAAGACGATGTGGGGAAAGGAGTATCTACGTGCTTACACTAAAAAATTGAATGTATGATGTTTCTTGTCATGCTCTAAACCAGTTGATTTGCTTGTAGCTCTTGGTTTCAAGAGTTAAGGCATTCAAATCTTATGTATTGCATATTCTTTAACTCTTTCTGATACCGGTACCACGAACCTTGATCAACTATAGTCACCAAGGGATGGCCCAATGTTGGAAGTTGTGAGGGTTATTGAGGAGGTCTTGGGTTTAAGTCGATGCCTCACAAAAAAAGGGGTTTACTATCGACAACATGCTTAAATTATTGTTGAGATATAATATATTAAATATGTATAATTGTATATAAGTATGTTCTCATGTGTAAATATAATTGTTTCCATGTCGCACCCATATTCCAAAGTTCTCTAAAAATGCCAGATTTCAAATCCCTACCATGTTTGCATCCGTATTCGTGTCCATGTTATGCAACCTAGCAAATATATAATATTTACTGAAGGCTTTTATTACTACTTTTTAATTGATATTCCTCATGGATCCCAGGATGGACAGAAGATTTCTGCAATATGGAAATCATGAAATATATGAGAGGTAACCAGAAAAGCATCAAGGGAGAGAGCAGTACAGGAAGTTGGCAAGTTGCACAGAGCTAAAATATATCCTCTGTGTGTGTGTTTGTGGTGGGTTTTCTTTTTCTTTTTTTGGTGGGGGTGGGGGGGGGGGGGGGGGGGGGGGTGGGGGGGGTGTTGATATGATGCTGCATTAACATTATCCATATACAAGTGGTTTTCCCAACCATGATAGAACTATATCAAGTGGTTCCAGCAAAGTTGCTCAAATCCCTTTTCACATGTCATAGTTAAAATAACAAGTTAACACTCAACAAGAACAATGATCTGTTCAAGTTTGTCACTAATCTAATATTGCTCAATTTGTTCGATAATAAGTTTAAATAGTAAATATTGGCAGTATTCAGGGCTGACTTCATGCATAATGGCCATTGTACCATGGTAGTCAAATGCACGCCTCGCGACAACTGCGGCTCACACCTCACTAGGCGAGCCTCCTTTCTCCGGGTGCACCCAAGGCGCACCTTTCAACAAGGTGCTACAAAGAAAAGGCACGCATTATGTGTTTTTTGTTTTTACAAAAAAAATGAGGCGGAGAGAGAGCCCTTACCTCATACAAGTGGGAGGGAGGTAGCCCTTCCACTGTTGCCGAAGTTGGCTACTGTTGAAATTGAAAAACTAAAAGTTACTAAAAGCATGGTAGGGATAAGAACACAAATTCTTGTTAGTTCTGTTGAGTGCTATTGTTTCTCTGCTAGTTCACTTGGTTATGTTTTTAACATGTTTTTTGTTGGTTTTAATATGTTATGTGGTTTTATTTCTTACATTACTAATTTATTTATGTATATTTTTATTATTTTTTTATTTTGTGCCTCGCTTCATTCGGGCATACGTCTTAAGTGCGCCTTGTGCCTTTGACTACCTTGCATTGTACAAGGCATCAACTCTAGCTTCGTCAATCACAATTAGATAACTTAAATTCTAAAGAGTGAAAGGTTTAAAACAACCAAAAAGAGGCCCAACTCACCAATCAAAACAAAGACCAGGTTACTTTCTTCCTCTACCATCTCCTGGATTTTCTGAAAAAGTTTTGCAACCTGGAAATAATAGACAATTCCAGTAAGACAGGCCCACCATGCATCAGTATTTACAAATTTGATCATAAGAAGACAGTAGATACTAGATAATGTGTAAGGCACAATGAGAAAGGAAAGCTGACCAGTTTTCCACTTTCAGAAAACCATTTGCTAAACAAAGAATGTGCATTGACTTCCACCAATTGGCATTGTGAGTATCTATGTTGTACATCACCAAATGTCAACATCCATAAATAACTTCACAGTGAAAAGAAGAGCAAGAGTATATACTGATAAAGATATTTTATACAGACCTTGAACTGAAGCGTATGGAAAGTTTCTGTGCAAGTGCTTTACACAAAGATGTCTTTCCAGTTCCTGGGGGTCCATGCAAAAGGATGATTCTGTACAACATATCAAGATAAAATTTCTCACAACTCCACACATTTTCATTAGATGTATTATGTATATAAGTTTTACATAATTCAGAAGTAGTAAAGATTAGATATAGACTAACAATCACAAAGAACAAAATGAAAAGCTGGGAGCACATATATTTCTCCTATAGAAACTCTACTACAAGTTCAAAGCAGTTGCATAAGAACCAGAAAATGTCAAAGTGAGACAGAAACAAGCCTAACATCAAAGAGTTATTTCATCAGAAAACTAAACTGAAAGTAGGTGTTGCCATTATTTAACTAAGAGCATCCTATCTAAATAGGCATACAAAAGACTTGCAGGTACTTCAAGCCTTCAATCTATATAGAAGATTCCTGCAGAAGAAAAATATGGAGAAAAGTTTGCAATTTAACTTTATTGCTAGGTGCAATCTCATCTATTAGTCTTATAGCAAAAGAATTTGAAAGAAACAGCATGTGGGAAGCAAAAAAACAATTGTGATCCACAAATGATATCAACTGAATCGAGTGCTTTAAATAAAAATAATATATCTCGTTGAAAATCAAAAAACAAAGATATAGCTGTATAATTTAACTCAAGGCACTTCTAATGGGTACCTGTCATCGTCCCAATTCTGGAACAAATGATCTGATTAGTATAAAAATAAAAAGATGTTGAGCAAACAGAAAATGCTACAGCGTAGGAAATTAAGGTGGTGCTACTGATAATAAGGAAAAAGATAGAGAGACCATAGCAGGACCACCAAGAAGAAGTTGAATGGACAACTGTCAAACCCATTTTTCTCACAGACCCTCAACCCCCCCCCCCCCCCCCCCCCCCCCCCCCCCCCCCCTTTTTCTCTCCCACAAGTTCCAACTACTTCCTAAAAACACTCTACACCACCACCATCACTCATTTCCTCTTCAAAGCAAATCACCATCACCATTCCCACTTCCTCCATAACTCAGGAAATACCAGCACCACCATACTTCTAAAGAAAGGAAAAAAAAAAAAGGAACCACACACGGCACTTCCCCCCTTTCTCCTTCCCCTCCTTCCTTCCGGCACAACCCCGCAAGCCTCTCCGCGACCGCCGGCGCCACCCCCTCGCGGCGCCCGACGCGCGACCCCTGTCCGCGCACGCAACAGCGTGCGTCCGCACGTACGCCTGCGCCGTGCGCTCCCGCCGGCCAGCGCTCGTGCGCCCCCGTGCGCGGAAGCCCCGCGTGCCCGCGCGCACACTCCCGCCCTCCCGCGCGGCCTCTCGCGTACGTGCGCCGTCCTGTTCCACGTGTCCCGCGTGCGTGCGCTTTCCGCGTGCGTTCCGAGTCCGAGGCCTCCCCTCGGTACTCCGTCATTAACCATTCGGTAAGCCTGACCCTTCTGTCTATTTTTACATAATGCAAAACTCATTCCTGTTCCGACCGGAATTGACAGAATAAAGCTCTGTCAATTCCGGGATAGATAGATATCTAGTTTCTTAATTTGGACCTTTTGGTTGTAATAGAATTTACAAATTAATTATTGTGGCGATTAGAATATTATTAATATTAATTATGCCGTATTGTATAAATTATATATTATATAATAAGTTTTAGATTAAGTGATTAACTAAAAACGGTTAATTTCGAATATCGTAGAAATCGCACTATTTAGAGTTAAGAGTAATATTGTTATTATTAATTTTTACGTTAATAATGATTAAGTTAGTTTCAAATAGTTTCATATTAAAAGCCTATTCTTAAATCTTAATATAGGAAATAATGATTTTAAGCAAAATCTATTTATTTACTATTTTGGGAAAAAGTATTATTTCTCTTCCAAAAAGGGTTTTTATTACCAAAAGAATATTTTTATGGTTTCTACCTATTTATTATTATCTATTATAGTTAAATTAGTAACTTTTGCGTTATGAACGGATTACTTAAATATTGTTTATTAGTAGTTAATTACCACCTTAATTATATTTCAAAAAAAAAATATTAGTTTTTTCTAAATAAAAGATTCTTGTAATATTATAACTATTGAAATGGTTTTCTTATATAAAATATCTATTAAAATATTCCGGTTAGTCGAATACTTTCCTGTCGTCACCCACAGCACCGAAAAAACACAAGGCAAGTTTCATACTATTCATATTCGTGTTTTATTTAATAATTAAATGTACTCCATCAGTAGGACTATATATATTGTATCGACACTGATTCACAGGGGCTCCCTTTCGGACCCCAGATTGATTGCTTGATTGACTCATTGACTCGGAGATTGTAGTATAGCATCTGTGACCAAAGCCACTATTACCAATATTATCTCTCTCGCGCTAACCCCTATTGCACAGGAGGTTGAGCCGTACCGTATACTAGTATTTAGCCAAAATGTTAGTATACACATTTAATCTACCAGCCGGTCACAGATCTGCTATACGCTCAAAATCACTATTGAATCATTGTAGATTGCATCATTGTAGCTCCTGAGATTTCATTGTCCTGCTGGTTCTTTATTATTATCTAGAAAAATATATTAATGCTTTTTAAAACTGCTTTTGCATCATTTATTATTATTTAGAATGCTGGATATGGATGTATGTTCTTGCTTCCCTCCTAACTGGAGACCAATATTTTAGGTGATTGCGAAGACGAGGAGGTCGCCTTTAGTTCCTACTACGGACCTGATCCGAGTTTTGAAGAGGTAGTTGAACCTAACCAGCGAGCCCAGAACTATTAGTTGTGCCCGTTGCTTAGTTTTCCCATTTTCAGTTGAAATAAAGAATAGATGTATTAACTAAATGTTTATTTGCTTGTATGGTTATTTCATCTAGACATTTAGCTTTAAATTCCAAAGTTCAAATAAATGTTTTTCTTATTCCCGCATTTTAGAAATTATCTGCTTGTTTACTACCGCTTGATACAGCTTACTGCCGCCGTCTCACAACGGTACAGGCTGGGCATGATCCGACCGGACCCAGTATATTAGGATCGGATCGTGACAGCAGCATTCGACATATCTTTGTGTAGCACAAATATACCTAGTTCGAAATGCAACAAACACTATTGCATTGCATAACACTTAAAACGACACATTCCCAAAGACCAAGAGAAACTACACCTTTTGAGCAGTATGTACGCAAATTATAATAAACTAGATAAGGTCGGAAGTAGATATGCATCATTCATAGAAAACCCCTTACCGATTCCATGAAACAAGACAAGGATCTACACCTTTTTCCGTAAACAACAGAGCACTAGCAGCATATCGCAGCAACCGCTGTTTGAGACCAGTTTCATAGATTAAGCTGCAGTAAACCATTTATTAGATTGCTCGAATGTATAATACTAGATTTAACTAGAACAAGAAATGCAAACCTTTCCCACATTCCATCAAATTCTTTGGCAGGTAGACACCATTCATTGAAGCTTGAAAGCATGTCATCTCCGCTTGGTTCCTCACCTGGTCCATCTTCGCTAAGCTGCAGCGTATACACATTATTTGTTATATTATTATTCCTCCAGTGCTAACAATAACAAAATATTGTATTCTAGGTCTCACGTATTAAAACAAAAAATACAAATGCTCTAAAAAACCATATTAAGATGTCACAGAGGAATTGATTGTCAATCAGTATTACCAACTGTTTAGAGAATAACAGTATTTTCAGCCAGACTACTTGTCAACATTACTGCCACTGCCCTCAGTCCAACAATTATTGAACAGCGACAGGTTTCAGGAGTTTCCAAAGGAATTAGTCAAAACTGTGAGTCAATTAAGATTAAAACATGGAGAGAATTAAGAATCTCAAACCACACTTTCCTTATAAAATTCATTTTACACCTACCAAAATCACACCCTAAAACAGTGAGATTTTTAAAGGTTGAAACCACCCAGCTCTTTTTATTTTCATCTCACTCCACAACTATCTTCTTCCTTCCACCGACCACCCTCTTTACAGCCGCCGCCACGTCCCATGGAGGTCACCACTGCCATGCCTCCTCCATCGATTTTGAAACCAAACCCGAACATATCTGGATTTCATATTCTAAACCTGGACATGCCTGAAAATTAATTAAGTTCCTGTTGAACATCCTAACCCAATTTGATTGAAATTTTGGATCAGGTTAAGTTTATATATAAGAAAATGGGTTTCTTATATTAAAAGAAAAACTGAACCCTTACCTAAACATTTGCTTGGTTCCATACTACCAAACCCAACCATGAATTTATTTTTGGTTTCAGTATCGTTTTCGGTCGGTATCGTATTGGGACATATCAAACCATATAGGTATCGCCGATATTGCAAACTTTGCTCTCTAGGTTAATATCAATGGATTCTGTATATATTATATATATGGAGTAATACTATCTGAAATCTAATATAAAGTCAAATTATTAAACATTAAACTTAATATTATATAATTTAATATATATTATTGTTTAACTAGAATTCCAACAAAAAATGTTAATTGCTCTTAAATGGTGATTTTAGAAACATTGGTATGGTTTCAAATTCAAAAGCATGCATCCATTCTGTAATCAGTATGTTTTGTCTGAAATTGAGTTCACACCATTCTATGTTTCCGAAATCCTTTTTGACAAAACCCCTAAGTCTGTTTTGGTTCTATCATATGCGTTAGTAGTTATGTAACAGTGTTATTATAAATTTAATAGAAAAGGTTTCCTCCTCTATTTTCCTCTTCTTCTCACTCCCTCTCTCTTACGAAACCCTAGATTTTTAACTTCGGTGTCTACTTTGTGTTTTTCCATTTTCCCTTTCATTTTGTGTCTTTTTTTCTCTCTTACATCTGTGTACCACATTGGCCTTCTCTAGCTTCTCAAAGTCTACCCTTGCGTTTGTTTTTATAGGTTTTATCACTTCTCTTATATTTATTTATTGTTTGTAATTTTGTTTGCCGATATATAATTTTCAAGTTTCGTGTGAGTTTTGTGTATGCTCTAGTTCCCCCATGCTACCATGTCCTTGCATCTCTTTACTCTTTGGAATCTCTAGTTTGGTCATCCAAAGTAACTATTCGTTCTATACATCTATGGATTCCCAGTCAATAGTATCCTTCTCTCCTGTTTCATCCTTCGCGATCCTTGTCATTGTGAACCAAGTTCACAAGGGCCTAGTTTTCACCCGTTTGTTTGGTCCCGATCCATTTTCCAATCGGATGTATGCAGAAAACCTGTCCTGGCAGAACACAGTGATTTTGAGACTCGTTTCCAGGAAGGTTCTTTGGTTTGTTACACTGTATTCCAGTAGGATTTGATTATTTGCTAGTCTTGTCATATAGGATTCAATTATTTAGCTTGTTCATGGATCCTCAAATCTAGCAATGTCTACTTCCTTGAATGTTGTACCAATTGTTTCTTCGTGGTAATAGGAAATACACAAATTCGGGTTTGACATGAATATAAATAAAATATGACACAATACGAACACGGTGGCAAGGGCACAGTGCCCTTTTTTTGTTTCCTAGTGTATTTTGGAGCATTGCATTCATATTGTATCTGATATGTATTTGGCATGACACTATACTATATGGCTTGAATTTCTAGTTATCTGTGCTTTCAAGGTTATGGGATTCTTGGTGCTTGTTTGTTTCTGGATCTCAAAGCAATCACTACATATTGGTTTCTTTGCCAATGTTCGACTCATGAATCCATGATAGTTTATTTATAGATGTTGTAATTAAGAAATATTTTGTTTGGATTTTCCAAACACATTATTTCACGCCATTTTTAATGGACTACTTTGCAGTTTCTCTCAGAGTTTCAAGATCAATCATGTGGAGATCACATTTGCCCATAGGAACTATTAAGCTTTTGCCATAGAAAAAGCAAAGTTTTAAGTTTGGTTAATCTTCATAGAAATTTGCACTTCGCTGTTTAGTATTTAAAGGCAAGCATGGCATTCGTTACAAGTTTGGAAATGTTTGAACATTTTGGAAGCTTGGCGGTTTGGTTATGAAGTTTTTTTTGAACTTTTGTGCCTCTATTTTTGGGTTGTTACACTTAGGATGTTGATGTAACAAGCTTGATTCAAAGTTTCCCAATCACAATCTTGAGGGTGAGTGTTAAATATTAGTTTCCAGACAGACCAGTCAGTAGGCTTTTTATGGGTCCTGTTGCTAATCCCATCAGCCATACAAAAAGATAACAGTGATTCGACAAGTTCGCTAAGCTGATTTGGACTTCAGCTATATATATATATATATATATATATATATATATATATATATATATATATTGGAACCAGGTAAATTATTTCTGGAATCGCTCCCACTGGGATTCGAACTCCTGACCACTCGGGCCGCATGCATCTCTCTTAACCACTAGGCTAGAGGTCATTTGCTATATATATATATATATATATATATATATATATATATATATAGTTGTAACAAGCTTGATTCCATGTTATCCAAGCACCATCTTGGGGTTGAGTATTAAATATTAGTTTTCAGACAGACCAGTCAGTTGGTTTGTTGTTGGTCCTATTGCCAATCCTATCAGCCATACAGAAAAGGTAGACTGATTCAACAAGTTTGCTAAGCCGTTTGGACTTCAGCTAGTCCATGTAGTTTAGTTTAGAGTTAGTATGCATTATCATCATTAAAAAAAAAATACTGAATTCCTTTGTTCGTCTCTCCTCTAATTGAAACCCTAGATTTCTTAACAACAAAAGAAAAAGTACAAGCAAGAATCATAATGGAAACAGCCTCTCTATAGAGTGAGGTTTTATACCCTCCCCAAATCCTGCATAAGCA
Organism: Iris pallida; assembly: GCA_029216955.1. Classification (NCBI taxonomy): domain Eukaryota; kingdom Viridiplantae; phylum Streptophyta; class Magnoliopsida; order Asparagales; family Iridaceae; genus Iris; species Iris pallida. The sequence continues at coordinate 4,065,167 of JANAVB010008599.1, read as the reverse complement.
AGAGCCTCGTGGCAGTGGGATGCCCTTTTAAAAATCATAATGAACCGACCACAACAAAGTAGGCCCAAATATTAATTTTGATCTGCAGTGCCAAATCTACTTGCTACTGAATAAATAACAAAGTTTGCTCTCAAAGAGTAAGAGTCCTTGATTATTTAGTTCTAATTTAAATTGAATAAATCTGCCAAAATATTGGTGAATCTGGACTTGAGACGGTAGGTTCCTGTAGTAGGGCCATACAAATTACAAGTAAATAATTGTATGTTAGAAAGATATTCGTGAAAACACAAATAGTAGACAGAAGATGCAAATACTTGGGAAGGTTGAAAGTTGAAACTTAAAAGGTGTTGGTTTGAATGCAAATGTGGTCAACACATGTTAAAAAGTCAGGTTCGTAATAATTCAAATATGCTCAAATTTAGGCAGTAAATATATACGTGTACCTGAAAGACATGCACGACTGGCCTGACTTGCCAGAACAATAGTACTTTGTGCTTTTCCACCCATTCTTCTATAAGATGAACATTTGACACAATCAACGGTAAAATATTGTACAGAATAAGAAAATAAAGACAGCAGAAAAGGGATCAGCTTTTGAGGATCTACCAAACCTGTATCGCATATTGAGATTCTCTTTATGTTTTCACGAAGAAAAGAATCATCAAGGGGCACTGGAACAGGACCATCAACATAGCTTAAACTCCGCTTTTCAAGCATCCTAACAGGACATGAAATGAGGTCAGATAGTAGCAACCTAAGTAAGGAGAGGTGGTTTCAATCAGAAAACACATATATAATTGTCGGCTGCAATCAACTACTAATGAAAATAACAAATTAATAGTTGAAGCATAATAGATTCAGTTGTGCATGCATATATACCAGGGATCAAGTGAATTCAATAACAGCAGGGATAAAGCTACAACTAGTATTGCCAGTTAGTCTTAATTGAATAATTCAAACTGAAATATGTATTTTATTGCTGCATTCGAACAGAAGGGACATATCTCAAACACTAATGACATCAGACTTATAAAAGTAACAACTGGAGAGAAAAATGTGATAATGAAATAATTGTCAAGACTGACTAATCCCTTGATATACTGCAGTTTTTATTTAAGTTGTTTTTGCTCGGTAGCCACGTAACTACTTCATGCCGATTGGATTTTAATAAAAGGAGGAAGAAGACTCTTAATATGAAATGAAGTGAAGTAAAATAATACTTCAGCCCAAGTATATTTTAAAATTACCTCTTTTTACACCCTTTCAGTATTCTACAGGAAAAAGTTACTTCAGATCGTCTTCCGAACACACCTAAATAAAATGTTATAACAATCACTGAATACTGATGTATAACAGGTTTCATATGGTTAGGATTATAATATATTTTTTATTTATCTGCGACTAGGATAGGATTAATGTTTGGTTTGCTTATCTACAAATAAGATCAGGGTTCTTATAAGGCTAAATATTAAATAAGAACCTATGAAACTTTGTAATAAGATTTTTTTTACTGTCAAGTTTAAGATTTTTATCTTACTGCAATCTAAACAAGCCGTTATTGTACGTTGACCTCTACCAGTATTTCCCTTCTCATTTTGGGCTTGTGCTTCTACACTTCCTTCGTCTGCAAGTACATTTTGGCTTACTATTCCTTTTTTTTTTTAATCAAAGACAGGTACAGCTAATTTTACCAAATTATGAAGTGAAAAAATGTGTTCTCCTGCAAAATAACCTAGAGACCATGGACGGCCCAAAAAATAGGTGATGTGTCCGTGTCACGTCGGGCACGTGCTAGACAAGATAAAAACAACTCCAAATACAGTAATAACAGTGACACGCCAAAATATATGACAGGCCTGTGTCACCGTGTTTGTAGTACCTCATGTCCTATTCGTCTCTATGCTACATAGACCATCGCATCACTTATAAGTCAAAATTTCCTACAGCAATCCGAGCATCCATTTCCATAATGTATGCTTCGGATGCAATCTAAAAGAAGTCCTTATTGTGTACCAACCTCCCCAAGTACTCCCATTCCACTTTTTGGGCTCGTCCTTACCAAATTCATTTGTTCGCAAGTACAGATTTTTTACTATAATCTCTTGTTTCAAAATCAGACAGGTTCAACTAATTTCATCGAGTTACAAAAAGTACTTATGTGCAGTGTTCTAAAATTCGCTATGCGGGTTCAGTGCGGAGGAGAGGTGCCTAGCGCCTAGGTGCCTAGCGCCTAGGTGCGTAGCGCCTAGGCGCCTAACAGGTATGAGGCAATTTTTTTCCTCTCCTCTCCTACTCCCCTTGAAACAACTTATATAGTTTTTTTTTAACTAACTTGGGATCTACTTACTATTTCTCTCATCTCTAAACGTCTATTGTTATCTATAACATTACAGGTTTCAAACACTTCTACAATGCTTCAACAATAAAAACATTGGATCAAACTATCATTTTGTATGAAAACAGCTTCTACAAGACCAAACAGGACGCACAAGGCACCTAGGCGCCAAACAGGTCCGAACAGGGCCACACAAAGACACCGCTGAATACGGTTTCGGTGCGGGAGGGGCGCCTAGCGCCTAGTTGGCTCAACATGCCAATTTTTAGAACTCTGCTTATGCGTGTTCCATTATTAACCATCACATTCGGACACTCCAAGATACACTATGTCGCTAAATTATCTGCCACGTCCGTGTTTTTCGTGCCGAATTCATGTTTGCGCAACATAGACAATCAAATCATTTACAAGTCAAAATGTTCCAGAGCAATAAAAACATCCATTTTCAAAGCGTAAAAAAAAAGGAAGAAAAAAAAATTAATCTTGCAGCTAGCTGCTCAGTGGAGAACTCAATCAACTCAATATCATTCACTAAACATTGAAACTGAGTGGGAACGATCGGAAAAACACCTCTCTACGGCTATCCGGACGTCGTTGGCACGAGCCGTGCTGGAGGGATCCAAGTAAACCTCCACTGCCAAAAGAATCAACAAATCAATAAAGAAAAAGAGAGAATAAGAAGAAGAAGAAGAAGACGGGGTTGTTCGATTTTGACCTGAAACGAGGACTTTGTCGTCCGGAGTTGGGATCGGAGCCAGGATCGGTTCGCCGGAGCCGACTTCGTCCGGTTTGGGGGCTTCTGCGGAGACAGCGACAGCGGGGTTCTCGAGAGTGACCTCCATTGGAGCACTCATCGTTAGTTTTTTGTGAGGATTTTTTAGAGTTAGGGTTAGGGATTTGGAGAAGAAGAAGAGAGATTTGGGGGAAATGAAATAAACCCTAGAAAATGGGCGGTTTTGAAAAGATTTCGATTTTCCCTCGCTTTGTTCCCCCGGTGGCTGTTAACGGGTCCGGTCTAGTCGGGTTCAGGTAGTGCTAAACCCCGACCGCTACTTATAAGCCATGCAGGTTCGGGTCCGTACACGGGATTTATCTTTACTGGTTACTTTCACGTGCAACGCGCACGTAAAAAAAAAATTTTACATTCTAATTGAAATATAAAAATTTAAATTATGTTAGAATATTTAATATAATTTGAATATATTTTAATTATGATTTATAATAAATATATTTTTAAACCTTTGGATATGTGTTTAGATAGATAATATGAGTTAATTAGTGTAAATATAATTTAAATTCTAAAATATTTTAGTGTTTATACATATTCATGCAGTTAAAAGGATTTTAGGTTTTCATTTTAGTTTAAACTACATGAGAAAATAACTGCGATTACGGGACTTTTTTTTAAACGAAAATGGTTGATAAAATACACACGGCTTAGATGGCTCAATCATGAGCCGTTTTGAAGCCACCTTATATTAGTATAGATAAGCTGTGGATCGGTCCGACCCGGGTAGGGATCATCATTTGACTCAAAGTCCATGGACATCCGAAAAGTCCGTCCGACCCAATGGGTTAAAGTCCGATATAACCCGTCTTTAGGGTAGTTCGATCCGGTCCATATTAATGTATGGTCAAATTTGGGCTATATTAATGTATGGTCAAATTTGGGCTATACATCCGTCCGTCCGATACAAGTGTTCTCTCTATGTTAGAATTTGCATAGTGCAGTGTGTAAAATTTCTACAAAAGAAGGAAATCAATGTGTATTTAAACTCATTTAATCTTGGTATTTGTGACTGATCGACGAAAATTTTATTTTTTGCTTATCTGACTTCGGGTATCTGATACATGCATCCGTAAAAAAAGCTAACTTACTAAACATGGAATAACAAAGCTAACTTACTAAACATGGAATAACAAAGCTAACTTACTAAGAACAAGTAATTAGTACATCTGTGAGTGCATGTTCCCACATGTAATACAGAGGTACTACGTCATACTTTGTATCATACAGTATTAGAACATCAACAGTGGAAAAGATTTTAAGTGCTATATTTTAACTTTAGCCAAATTTTGTATCACTTAAAAAATACAGTGGACACTTATTCATACTTGAAAATTACTATAAAACTAAAAAACACTCCATATTTAGAGTGTGTACTAACTCCACTACATTAATTTATGGGCCCACTAGTATTAACCAAATTTACCAAACATGGAAGAAAAATAAAGAAAAAAATAAGGAGGAAAAATCTTACCAAATATGGAAGAAGAAAAAAGATGGAAGATATTAATTTAGAATATTTGTTTGGAGTGTATCATTGTGTATCAATATTAAAAAAAATACTCCAAATGTAATAATGTACACAACTTATGATAATTTGAAGTACGTATTTGAAGTGTCTCCACTGTAGACTCATACACCTGCCAAACAAGACTACATCTGCCAAACAAAGCTAATATACTCTGGAATAAAAAGCTTACTTACTAATATGTGAGAGCATCTTCCCACAGGTATCTAATACAGTGTATCATAAAATGTTACTATACATTGTTAATTTTCTATTATTAGGCCCGAGAAGATCCATTTAATATTTTTTATAGGACTAGCCGGTCCAATTTGACTTGGTCCGAAAAGTCCAGTTCTTGTGGATGGACTTGAGCTTCTTAAATAATAAGTAAGCTCGGCTTGACCCGGTCCGAAATTTCTTTAGGGCCAAAAGAACTGGTCCATGTCCGACTCGAGTCCGTACTTTATGGGCTTGGACGGCTCGGGCCAAAGTCGATCCCTAGGTCCGAGTTCGGGCCCTCCTCAAAAAAAAAAAACCTTAGACGTATCAAATGAGTTAGGATGGCCCAGTCCAACACGGGTCCGACCCAAAAATGGCCCATATGTTAGTCCGACCCGATTAATCTGGATCCAAGCTTGTTCGGTCCATTATATTTGAACGTGTCTCATCCCATAAGAAAGGTCCGGTCCGGCCCGACCCTGTCTGAAACCCAAGTTCGTTCCGACACTCGTCCGAAGAAAAATATGATTATAGAACAATGCATTCTTATCTTTGTTCAATTTTTTTTATAAATATTATGTGGATCCAACTTATTACAATATCCTATATCATACTTGGAATCACCATTGTCCAACTCGAGTTATCCGAAGAAAGACATAAGATTCTGGCAGGATGGTATCGTCAGACATATAAAACAAACTTGGAATCAACATTTTTTTACACTCAATGAAGCCAATTATATGTTTATTGCATAATACCATCAGATAGAGAAAAAATTGTGAGAAGACTGAACAAATTTGTTATAGCAAGTAATACCATAACAAAAGAAAATTGGACCCATATATATCAATGTTTTCCAATGAAGGTGCACGAAGAAGAACTTATAGTGATGTAGACAAATTACAACATGTTATATGACTACTTGTTTAAAAACACCCTAACAAAAAAAAAATTAGAGCTGGTCGAAGCCCGGTTCAGTCTGGTTCGATTCAAAATCCACCATCTAGTGGGCCTCATGTTGAACTGGACCCAAATTTCCAACCTTAGACCGGCCCGACCCAGTCCGCTATAGTACAAAAGTCTAAGAGCTCCGACCCGACCCACTCGACATATCTAGATATCCGCCCATACATGTACATCTTCAATTCCGATAGAATTAGTACATCTTAAATATGAATATTTCACTATAATATATACATAACTAGTGAATAACCCGTGCCATAATGGCACAGACACGAACCCGGCCTTCTCGACGTAGGCGTGCAGGCACCGGGCCAGCGCCAGGGAGTTCCGGACAGAGACGCGGCCTCCGGACCCGGCCTTCTCGACGTAGGCGTGCAGGCATCGGGCCAACGCCAGGGACCCGAGCCCGGCGGAGGTGGACACGGCAAAGACCACGGTGGCGACGTTCGGGACGGCGTGGGACCTCATGGAGGCGAAAACGTGCAGGGCCATCGCGGGGCGTCCGAGGGCGGCGAGGCCCGAGACGGCGGCGGTCCAGGAGACGACGTCCCTGTGCGGCATTCCGTCGAACACCCGCAGGGCGTGGTCGGCGGAGCCGCGTCAGGAGTAGGCGTTGAGCAGGACGGTCTGCACGAAGGGATCGGGCCGGAATTCGAGGAGAAGGGCGTGTGCGTGGAGCGACCTGGTGGCGGCGGCGGTGGTGGTGTTGAGCAAGGAAGAGAAGGTGTGGGAGTCGGGAGGGACGCGGCGGCGGAGCATTTGGGAGTAGATGGAGAGTGGGTCGACGGAGATGGCGATGTCGGTGTTGAAGGAGAAGGGGTTGGGGTTGGTCACGGCAGAGAAGAGGGAGGCGGCGAAGGAAGGGTCGGCGTCGGCGGCGCGGTGGAGGAGGCTGCTTGCGACGAAGGGGTTGCGGAAGAGGCCGACGACAACGGCGTGGGCGAGGATGGAGCGGAGGCGGCGGAGGGAGGGGCAGTGCAAGAGGAGCTGGAGGCGGGGTGCCGTTGGAACAACCGGTTGCTCCGCACCCAACATGGGACCTCCTCCTCTCTTATTAAGAGAGGGGCAATTTAGTACATTCATCATCGTTGAACCAAAGCACATGGGTCGGACTGTAATGCCTGTGGTTCGTATTACGTATTTTTAGAATACGTGTACGTATTTTGTCTTGTATTGCATAATCTCTTGCTTAGCTTTTATTTATGGCTTGGTTTATTTCATGGGTCGGTTCGGCTTGGTTTACTTGGTTCATCATGAACCAAGGTGAACCCCTACCTACCTACCTACCTACCTACCACCACCCATAGTATTTATTAACCCATTCTTCCTTCTCTCTCTTCATTACTCTCTTCTTCTTCACCATTAACTCCTGCACCTACCAAGAGAGTGAGGTCTAGGCAAGTGCAGCTTGCTTCATGGAGGAACTTCAATTTTATTGCTTCATTCTCTTCCTTACAGCATTTTAACTTACTTTAGTACTTGACATTTTTACTTTCCATGGCTAGATTCTTGTAGATCTACATTTATATTATTTTTAGAATTCTTAGGTTTTGATCTACTTAATCTTGTTATTACTAAGTTTTGATGGTTCCATGCTGTAGAGAATTTTGTTCTACCCTATTTTGACCTATGGAAGTTCGAATTTGGGCTCCGGATGATAGAGTTATGCAGCTTGGAAGCCATGGCTTATGGTGTACTTCTTCTCGGAAAATTGGAGAAGAAGCACAGTCCCGAGCCGCATGGTAGCACTTGACCGCATGAACATTCATGCGGCAAGTTAGTTCCAACCGCATGCACTACCGCCTTGACTTGACCGCATGACAAGTTCATGCGGCAAGTATTCCTTCTAGCCGCATGAAGTCCTTCCTTCTTAAACCGCATGACTGAGCTTCCCAGTCCAGCCGCATGGGACTCCGCCCACCCTGAGCCGCATGAACTCAACACTCGCAAGCCGCATAGACCGCAGTCTCCCAGCCGCATGGGTTGCTTCCCTTGACCGCATAGTCATTGCTTCCCGCAGCCGCATGGGTTGCTCCTCCCCGGCCGCATGTACCAGATTGGTCAGCCAGCCGCATGGACCCATCCCCCGCCAGCCGCATGAGTTCCCTACCGCATATGTCTTGTCTTTCTCAGCCGCATAACGGACTGGATCTCCGAGCCGCATATGACTGATACCCCTTTAACCGCATAAGCCTTTCCCTTTTAGCCGCATGCGCCTGACCCTATTCAGCCGCATGGACTGTTCTCTTCCAGCCGCATGAGATCACTCCTGGCCGCATATGCCTTAGCCGCATGGCTCTTCTATAGTCCCGAACATTGATATTTTAATATATATTACGTCTATTTTATATCCTTACTCCTTTTGTCATGAACTTGATAATCTCGAATTCATTTAATATGTTTGGAATGATAATTGAGCATGACATGACAGTGACCCGTAGCGGTGCACTCCTGACATGACTAACCTGACATGATTGTAGCACCCAGTTTTCTAAAATTGGGGATTTTTAAAAATTTATTATTTTTATTATTAATTAATAGTATTTTAGTCAGGATATAATTTTTGGTGATTATTAGTGTAGTTAAACCATTTCTAAAGTCATGCTAAGTCATGACTTATGACTTTGTGATTTTGGTTAGTATAACTTAGTGTAAACCCTAGTTTTCTCTAACCTAAAAGTTGCCATGACCATGAGAGCTTAGCCATAGGCTTAGAACACCAAATTAGTGATTTTTAGCCTAAAGGATATTTTGGTAATTTACTAGACTTTATTTGAGATTATGTGATTTTATTATTATTTAATCATGGTTAAAGTCCCATGATTAGTCCCTAACCTATCCTACCCTAAACTAGAGGTTAGGCACTAATCTAGAAGCATTAGGATGAAGATTGGTCATGGGGTAAAGTAAGTTAAATATCTAGATATTACTATTCTTGATATTTTGCTTAAATCACTCCAAATATCCAACCCCTTTACACAAGTCCAAGCCTTAGCCTAGAAGAAAGCCAAGGACACCTCCCCTACCCCCATGGCAGCCAAGGACCCCCCTTGGCAGCCCACATTCTATAAAACCCCATTGAATTAATTCATGAATAATTTACATGAAATTAATTCCTAGAAATTCCCATTCCTTCAACCCTTCACAACTTGAGCTATTTTGATCCAAATTTACTCTAGTCTCTTGCATTGGGATCCTACAACATCTAAGGTGCTAAGGGGAACTAGCAATCAAGGATTTAGAAGCATTGGACATCATCAAGTTGAAGGAAGCACAACCCCCATTTTCCTTATTTTTCCTTGGTTTTGCACAATAGGTATTTTCTCACAAACTTAGTCAAATTCCTATTTTTCTTTCACAAATGCATTCATATAGGAATAACAATACTGTAGGTAAAGTTTGGTGGGAATTAGATGTGTTTTGGTGTCCGTATCGGACACGTATCGTAGGGCTAAATCCTTGTTTGGTGAAATGCCACAATGGATTCGATTTTATCAAACTGTGAAACAAATTACACGAATTTGTAGCCCTATACATGCTGATCACTAAACATGTGGACTGAGCACATTTTAGTGCTGTGTCCGTGTCCAAATTGGACACGAACCGACCGCACGAGCCCATCGTGCATGCCCTGCTACCCGACACCTCGTGTGCACTACACAGGCCACTAGGACACGAAATATTTGACACAGACAAGGGGGCAATGTCTGCGAGCATGCCCCCAAAGTCTCGTGTCGCGTCGTGTCGTGTCGAGTGAGAAAACTCACTCACACTGGACACGCGCTGTCAGCGCACACGCGCGCACGCACAGCTTTGAGTGTGTCGTGTCGCATGGACACGACACTAGAGCATCTTGTAGTGACACGGGCATGAAGCCCTATACGTGGTGTACACGTGGACACGAGCATGTGGTGCTTCGTGTCTTGTGTCGCGTGTACGACGCGTGTAACCGCGTGCACGACGCGGCCTGAACTCGCGTGTATCAGTCGTGTTTTCACGACTGATACGGAGTTCGTTCTGTGTCCACGCGTGTCGTGGACACGTGTCAGGGTGTGGAATGTGTAGCCCTACGTGTGGGCTATACGTATGCACGACCATGAGACGTGTCGTGTCTCGTGGTGTGTCCACGAGCTCCTGGAACGCGTGCACGACACTGTTTTCGTGTGCGCGTATCAGTGTTTACCCGGGTGGATGTTTTGCGTGTTTGGACACATGAAACTGTGTCGTGGTGTCGTGTCAGTGACTTGGGACACTAGAGTATCTATGGGGCATTAGTTACCAACCGTTTGTTTCGAGTCTTAGCTCGATTTAGTATGGGTAATTCGAATTACCCCATTTCGAGTGCACTGTGCACTGTTAACAGTTTTGGGTTTATTTTCCAGTTTTGGAAATCGAGTTTCAAATCGATTTTCCTTATGTTTAATACATTGGACTAGTGTATTTTAGTGTGTATAGGTGTAGTACATATGTATTTGTGAGTGTGGGTCGAATTTGGGGAGAATTGGTGGTGTGTGTGTGTAGTTATATATATATACATATGTATGTATATATGTTATATTGTGTGTGTGTGTTGGGAGCCACTTTGGTTCCAGAATTCCTGGAACCCTCCCCCTACTGTCTACTGTCCAGACTTCACCCCCCTCTTTCTCACAGTCTCTGTCTCACTCTCTCTCACTTCCTTTCCCTCTATATATATATGTAATATATATATAGTTATATATATATATGTATTGTATATATATATATATATATATATATATATATATATATATATATATATGTATATTTTGTGTTAGGTCTCATTAGGTCAATATAGTGTATTAAAAGTATATGGGTTTGTATTGATATTGGGTGGTGATAGATAGTGTGTATCTATATATATAGATATAGTTATATATATATATATATATATATATATATATATATATATATATATATATATATATATATATATATATATATATATATATATATATGACTCCTAGTTATAGGTTTATATGAAAACCCCATCATTAGCCTATGGCCTAGGATTTCTAGCCAATGGCTTGGGGCTAACCCTAATGGCCCAAAACCAACATGTTGACCTTTGATTACTAAGGGTTGACCAAGTCAACCTTAGGTCAAAAGTGACCTAGTTCACCTAGAAATGACTAGGAATGACCTAAAACAACTAGTTTGACTAGTTTGACTAAAACCCTAACTAGTTGACTAGTGTTGACCTAACTTTGACTAGTTTGACTTTAGAGTTGACCAAGAGTTGACTTTTGACCAGATTGACCTAGAATCATGTAGTATGCATTGTATACTCTATTTTTACCATTGTGGATATGTTGTGACCTGTTTTACTCTAAATAGGACTCTGTGACACCAGTTCGGACATCTATTCATATCAGTCATACAGGGTGACAGGCGAGTACATTCTCTGATCTTTTCATGCTTGTTAGGACTTATATTCTTGCTTTAGATTACTTTACATGATGCTGTCACATCATTATCACGGATTGGTACTATATGGATCTTGTTATGCGATGTTATCTCCCTCGGGGTGCATCAGATACAGTTGTCATGTGCTTTTCACGAACATCTTGTATTTCATGTACACCGCTTCATGTATACTCTTGTGCAATCTTGTACTCTCATGATCACGTGAGCAAACATGATAAAAACCTCTTGTACAAAGTAACGTAACTTGACTGGATCCTTGTGTATTGATTGGGGAGGGTGAGTAGGAAATGGTTATGTGATCAAATCCCATCTTGTACAAATTCTTGTGAAATCTTGTGAAATCTTGTGAAATCTTGTATATGTCCTAAGCCCGTTTATATAACCATATCATGCTCTAAATCACAGGTTACCTACAGTTCTTACTTATCATATATAGATATTTCCAGTTATCAAATCTCTCTCGTTTTACATATATTCTTTACAGTTCATGTATGTTACTCTATGCATGCTTTACATTTTCCAACCTGATATGAACTGCGTGAGATGTATTGTGCTCGTTCCTGTCCTGACTGGGCCTGTTGAAAATATTACAGATGATGATGGTGACTGTCCTACCTTCTATGGGACACATGAGGGTGACCTTCAGGAGCCTGAGGAGCATCTAGCTCAGTAGAGGGTGCCTAGTCTAGTCTAGTCTAGTGTTTACAGCTTTCAGTTTTGTATCGGACTGTTCCGATTGTTAGTTGTGACTTAGTTATATTTCAGGTCTTGTACTTATTTGTGTTGGATATCTACTTTGTGTGGTGTGATAACTCTATATATATTCAGTTCTTTCTTTCGTCTGATTTCATATCATGTTCTATCTTGTCTTTCCTAGACTTGTGTTTGAGATATAGAGTTGAGATGTTATGTTATACCTCCGTGCGGAGATGACAGGTTTATATGTCTTATTGTTAGATATTAGTTGTTATAGATAACCTATACAGCGTTCTACCGCCGACACTGCGGCGTAGGCTGGACGTACCCACGTTCTCGTGCCCCTAATCAGGGTACGGGTCGTGACACGTTTTTGTGGTGGCCCATGCAGGTCTGTGTCGCAGTTAGTGCGATCTCGTAATGGTGCTCGACTTAGAGTACTAATTACGAGCCTGCAATTAGGACGTAGGACCTAGGACATGATAGGAGTTTCTCAATCACACCTAGGAAATTTTTGATCTTTTGATTAACATGATTACTTCCCTTGTATTAATTTAACTGTCCTTCCTTGATAAATCTACTCATGTGCCATATTGACCTCTTTGTTTCAATTCGTCTCCAGGATGACGAAGACGCACCCGCAGGCCACTGGATCGAGTAGTTTGCCTGAGAGATCTGATCAGGCAGAGGAGGAGGTTCACGAGACTGCCCCCAGTGATTCTACTATTCCGGAGACCCAGGCAGTTGCACAGGGAGGTCTACCACCTCCACCCCAGAGGGTTACGGCCGTTGTTCCGGAGATACTGCTGCCACCACCACCGGTACCGACGGATACGCACCATATGTTCCTTCTCCTTCAGCAGATGATGGAGACACAGCGGGTCCAGGCAGAGGCGTCGTAGCGCCAGACGGAGGCGTCATACCGTCAGATTGAGATGCTGAGGCAGAGTATGGAGAACTCACATCAGCTTGCCCTAGCAGCAGTAGAGAGAGTGGCACCGGGTACGGTGCAGGGCCCTACTGGCCAGCAGCCGTACCAGCAGCAGTCCAGGCCGGGGACAGTATTGGACTTCAGGAAGATGAGCTCCAGGGACTTCACAGGCACGAAGGGCATCCTCTATGCAGACGACTGGCTAGAGGATGTACAGCGGAGCATGGAGCTGGCAGAGCTTCCTAGAGCGCTTTGGGTTTCGGCCGCAGCCAGCTGATTCTTCGACATTGCGCTGACATGGTACCGCACGGATCCTCGTGCGTCGGTGAGAGGGCTGACTTGGAAGAACTTCCGGAGGCTCTTCAAGGAGAAGTTCTTCCCGGACGTGGCTCTTACAGCATTGGAGGGCCAGTTCGTGGGTCTAGTGCAGGGGAACTCGTCGGTGGACGAGTATGCAGCTGAGTTCTTTCGCCTTAGCAGGTTCGCTCCCGATATGATCCAGGATGAGGGGCAGAAGTCTCGTAAGTTCCGCAGGGGACTTATTCATGCAGTGCGCACCCGCATCTCGGGACGCCGTGATGCGACGTTCGATCAGATATTGATGGACGCACAGATTGCAGAGGAGGACTTCGGCCTCAAGCCGAAGAGGGGCAGTGATACCTTAGGGGCTAGTTCTAGTGCAGGGCCAGCCAAGCGACCTCACATACAGCAGCAGAGGCCAGTTCAGCAGCCGTTTCAGGGCCAGGGACATATACTTCACCAGCAGGCACCCAGACAGCAACAGCACCCTATGTGTAACTTCTGCAAGAAGCAAGGTCACGGATGGGACGACTGCAGGAAGAGGCAGGGCCTGTGTTTGCTTTGTGGTTCAGCAGAGCATCAGTTGAAGGAGTGTCCCAAGAACTTGGCACGATTGACTCAGACAGTAGCAGGAGCTAGAGCTCCAACAGGACAGCAGACAGGACCACCGTTGCAGACTCAGCAGCAGAGGTTTGCCCAGCATCAGCAGCAGGCCAAGGGAGGCCAGCCGGGGCGAGCTTTCCCCATGGCAGTCGATGATGCACAGGCAGAGGAAGAGCTGATTGCAGGTTCCAACCTTTTCGATTCTATTTCCGCATTCGCCTCCTTATAACTGTCTTGGAATTTCGATTCTATCTGTTCCTTATAGTTGATAAATTCTGTTCGGATATTTCATTATGAATTATTTTCTTCTGAGATAAGTCGTATGGGCTAGGTCGTCTCGATCATGGGATCTAGAGTTTTCTATAGTCATGTTAGCTGGCATAGTGAGGACATATAGTCGGATTTTGGACGTATTTCTCGGATGTGGGAATTTAAGGTTTTTGCGGCCAGGCATGCGGCAATACGAAAATTTTAAATACCATGATTCTAGAGGTATGTACCTTAGTCGAGGACTCTGTGAATATCGTAGCCTTGCTCACTAGCATGACGAAGATTCCGAATATCATGATTTTGGACAGACGCATATGATTATCGGACTGTGTGTTTGAGACTGTGATTGTTGGGGTGTTTGACCTAGAAGGAGTATGACCATTCTAATTTCGAGGACGAAATTTTCTAAGGAGGGTAGACTTGTAGCACCCAGTTTTCTGAAATTAGGGATTTTTGAAAATTTATTATTTTTATTATTAATTAATAGTAATTTAGTCAGGATATGATTTTTGGTGATTATTAGTGTAGTTAAACCATTTCTAAAGTCATGCTAAGTCATGACTTATGACTTTGTGATTTTGGTTAGTATAACTTAGTGTAAATCCTAGTTTTCTCTAACCTAGAAGTTGCCATGACCATGAGAGCTTAGCCATAGGCTTAGAACACCAAATTAGTGATTTTTAGCCTAAAGGGTATTTTGGTAATTTACTAGACTTTATTTGAGATTATGTGATTTTATTATTATTTAATCATGGTTAAAGTCCCATGATTAGTCCCTAACCTATCCTACCCTAAACTAGAGGTTAGCCACTAATCTAGAAGCATTAGGATGAAGATTGGTCATGGGGTAAAGTAAGTTAAATATCTAGATATTACTATTCTTGATATTTTGCTTAAATCACTCTAAATATCCAACCCCTTTACACAAGTCCAAGCCTTAGCCTAGAAGAAAGCCAAGGACACCTCCCCTACCCCCATGGCAGCCAAGGACCCCCCCCCTTGGCAGACCACATTCTATAAAACCCCATTGAATTAATTCATGAATAATTTACATGAAATTAATTCCTAGAAATTCCCATTCCTTCAACCCTTCACAACTTGAGCTATTTTGATCCAAATTCACTCTAGTCTCTTGCATTGGGATCCTACAACATCTAAGGTGCCAAGGGGAACTAGCAATCAAGGATTTAGAAGCATTGGACATCATCAAGTTGAAGGAAGCACAACCCCTATTTTCCTTATTTTTCCTTGGTTTTGCACAATAGGTATTTTCTCACAAACTTAGTCAAATTCCTGTTTTTCTTTCACAAATGCATTCATATAGGAATAACAATACTGTGGGTAAAGTTTGGTGGGAATTAGATGTGTTTTGGTGTCCGTATCGGACACGTATCGTAGGGCTAAATCCTTGTTTGGTGAAATGCCACAATGGATTCGATTTTATCAAACTGTAAAACAAATTACACAAATTTGTAGCCCTATACATGCTGATCACTAAACATGTGGACTGAGCACATTTTAGTGCTGTGTCCGTGTCCAAATTGGACACGAACCGACCGCACGAGCCCATCGTGCATGCCCTGCTACCCGACACCTCGTGTGCACTACACAGGCCACTAGGACACAAAATATTTGACACAGACAAGGGGGCAATGTCTGCGAGCATGCCCCCAAAGTCTCGTGTCGCGTCGTGTCGTGTCGAGTGAGAAAACTCACTCGCACTGGACACGCGCTGTCAGCGCACACGCGCGCACGTACAGCTTTGAGTGTGTCGTGTCGCATGGACACGACACTAGAGCATCTCGTAGTGACACGGGCATAAAGCCCTATACGTGGCGTACACATGGATACGAGCACGTGGTGCTTCGTGTCCTGTGTCGCGTGTACGACGCGTGTAACCGCGTGCACGATGCGGCCTGAACTCGCGTGTATCAGTCGTGTTTTCACGACTGATACGGAGTTCGTTCTGTGTCCACGCGTGTCGTAGACACGTGTCAGGGTGTGGAATGTGTAGCCCTATGTGTGGGCTACACGTATACACGACCATGAGACGTGTCGTGTCTCGTGGTGTGTCCACGAGCTCCTGGAACGCGTGCACGATACTGTTTTCGTGTGCGCGTATCAGTGTTTACCCGGGTGGATGTTTTGCGTGTTTGGACACGTGAAACTGTGTCGTGGTGTCGTGTCAGTGACTTGGGACACTAGAGTATCTATGGGGCATTAGTTACCAACCGTTTGTTTCGAGTCTTAGCTCGATTTAGTATGGGTAATTCGAATTACCCCATTTCGAGTGCACTGTACACTGTTAACAGTTTTGGGTTTATTTTCCAGTTTGGAAATCGAGTTTCAAATCGATTTTCCTTATGTTTAATACATTGGACTAGTGTATTTTAGTGTGTATAGGTGTAGTACATATGTATTTGTGAGTGTGGGTCGAATTTGGGGAGAATTGGTGGTGTGTGTGTGTAGTTATATATATATATATACATATGTATGTATATATGTTATATTGTGTGTGTGTGTGTTGGGAGCCACTTTGGTTCCAGAATTCCTGGAACCCTCCCCCTACTGTCTACTGTCCAGACTTTACCCCCCTCTTTCTCACAGTCTCTGTCTCACTCTCTCTTACTTCCTTTCCCTCTATATATATATATGTAATATATATATATAGTATATATATATATATATATATATATATATATATATATATATATATATATAATGATATATGTATATTTTGTGTTAGGTCTCATTAGGTCAATATAGTGTATTAAAAGTATATGGGTTTGTATTGATATTGGGTGGTGATAGATAGTGTGTATCTATATATATAGATATAGTTATATATATATATATATATATATATATATATATATATATATATATATATATATATATATATATATATATATATATATATATATATATGACTCCTAGTTATAGGTTTATATGAAAACCCCATCATTAGCCTATGGCCTAGGATTTCTAGCCAATGGCTTGGGGCTAACCCTAATGGCCCAAAACCAACATGTTGACCTTTGATTACTAAGGGTTGACCAAGTCAACCTTAGGTCAAAAGTGACCTAGTTCACCTAGAAATGACTAGGAATGACCTAAAACAACTAGTTTGACTAGTTTGACTAAAACCCTAACTAGTTGACTAGTGTTGACCTAACTTTGACTAGTTTGACTTTAGAGTTGACCAAGAGTTGACTTTTGACCAGATTGACCTAGAATCATGTAGTATGCATTGTATACTCTATTTTTACCATTGTGGATATGTTGTGACCTGTTTTACTCTAAATAGGACTCTGTGACACCAGTTCGGACATCTATTCATATCAGTCATACAGGGTGACAGGCGAGTACATTCTCTGATCTTTTTATGCTTGTTAGGACTTATATTCTTGCTTTAGATTACTTTACATGATGCTGTCACGTCATTATCACGGATTGGTACTATATGGATCTTGTTATGCGATGTTATCTCCCTCGGGGTGCATCAGATACAGTTGTCATGTGCTTTTCACGAACATCTTGTATTTCATGTACACCGCTTCATGTATACTCTTGTGCAATCTTGTACTCTCATGATCACGTGAGCAAACATGATAAAAACCTCTTGTACAAAGTAACGTAACTTGACTGGATCCTTGTGTATTGATTGGGGAGGGTGAGTAGGAAATGGTTATGTGATCAAATCCCATCTTGTACAAATTCTTGTGAAATCTTGTGAAATCTTGTATATGTCCTAAGCTCGTTTATATAACCATATCATGCTCTAAATCACAGGTTACCTACAGTTCTTACTTATCATATATATAGATATTTCCAGTTATCAAATCTCTCTCGTTTTACATATATTCTTTACAGTTCATGTATCTTACTCTATGCATGCTTTACATTTCCCAACCTGATATGAACTGCGTGAGATGTATTGTGCTCGTTCCTGTCCTGACTGGGCCTATTAAAAATATTACAGATGATGATGGTGACTGTCCTACCTTCTATGGGACACATGAGGGTGACCTTCAGGAGCCTGAGGAGCATCTAGCTCAGTAGAGGGTGCCTAGTCTAGTCTAGTGTTTACAGCTTTCAATTTTATATCGGACTGTTCCGATTGTTAGTTGTGACTTAGTTATATTTCAGGTCTTGTACTTATTTGTGTTGGATATCTACTTTGTGTGGTGTGATAACTCTATATATATTCAGTTCTTTCTTTCGTCTGATTTCATATCATGTTCTATCTTGTCTTTCCTAGACTTGTGTTTGAGATATAGAGTTGAGATGTTATGTTATACCTCCGTGCGGAGATGACAGGTTTATATGTCTTATTGTTAGATGTTAGTTGTTATAGATAACCTATACAGCGTTCTACCGCCGACACTGCGGCGTAGGCTGGACGTACCCACGTTCTCGTGCCCCTAATCAGGGTGCGGGTCGTGACAATGATAGTGGCCCGTTGTGGCGCACTCCTGACAAGTAAACCTGACCTGATATCTTGATAAGCTGTTGCGACGGCTCCATGACATGACATAACCTGTATAAGTAACTTGGACACCGTGGATGATTGTGCTTGTACAAATAATCCAGTCATGTCTTGCATCATGTCTAGGAGGGGACTCCTGAGTACCACGGTCAGGAGTACCTATTGAAATGGACTAAGGCTAAAACTAGATTAATACACTAGTCATAAAGAGATCTCCCAGCTACAGGCAATCCCGTTACCTGGGCACGCCTTGGGATCTGTAGCCTGCCGTCGAGTAGGGCACATTTCCAGCACACTGTCATGTGTTGCACCCTTCAAGCTACCTAAGGGTACATTCGTTTCCTGGACGATGTACCCACCTGAATTTAACTCTAAATCTTTTTACCCGGGTAACCTGGATGGTCTGCAGGGCTTGTGGCTGTGGAGTAATCTCACTGCATCTTGCTAGTAACTAGGTCTGTGATAACCCTAGTTAGTTAAATTATCAAGCCGTAATTCTTGCTTGGCCGTGAAATGATTGGATGGAGTCTAACCAGTCTAGTCTTGTCCTGATCCCGTTCCAGATTACTGCATGACTGGAATGTCTGTATTTATTTTACCGATAAATGGTGAGAATTCCAAGTTCTGTTCAGACGAAGGGTTACAACCCCAGTCCTTGTTTGGTTTACGGGTTGTAACCTGGTTACCTGAATAGTTCCATGGTTGTCTCGTCGTATATCATCCTGATGTATTTTCTTTAATTCCAGTTCTTACTTTTATTTATACTCTTGTGCTGATTGCTGGTTTTAGCTCCTAAGTGAAGCTTCCTTTGTGGCACTTGCTCTTTCTGGGATCTGACCCAGCTGGTTTTGTATGGCCAGATTTCGGAGCAGCTCCAGAGGATCTACCGCTTTTCCAGCCCGATGGTGAACACCAGGCGTAACCAGGGCAACGAGTGGGTTATTTTTTACTCTCCCACTCTATTGTAAAAATATTCTTTTGAGGCGTTTAGCCGATGAGCACCTGTTTAGCTCGATTGCACTTACTTACTGTCTGCCTACGGGCTGTAACATGATTGACAGATCCTAGGGTTGATCATGTATGACTAAACTCTTGCTAGTCCTAACATTTTGTAACGACTAGCTTCATGATCAGCTGAATATGTAATATTTGGGACGCCTTATTATTGTATATTTAATGATCATACATCTTGTGACTTTTACTTACTTGCTTGTGATTGAGACATTATGCTTGTTTATGACCATAGGAGACTGCTGGCTTGTAGATAAACCCTCATGTATCTAGACAGTCGTGACCGTATAGCGAGGTGGATTCCATTTCAATATACGTAGCTGGCTATGTCTGCCCCCGTTCTCCAGTATTCTGGTTCTGGGGCATGACACGGACCAAAAACCCACTGTGCTTTATATTATAGATTTACTAGTGGATAACCCGTGCCATAATGGCACAGACACGAACCCGGCCTTCTCGACGTAGGCGTGCAGGCACCGGGCCAGCACCAGGGAGTTCCGGACGGAGACGCGGCCTCCGAACCCGGCCTTCTCGACGTAGGCATGCAGGCACCGGGCCAACGTCAGGGAGTTCCGAACGGAGATGCGGCCTCCAAACCCGGCCTTCTCGACGTAGGCGTGCAGGCACCGAGCCAGCGCTAGGGACCCAAGCCCGACGGAGGCAGACACGGCAAAGACCACGGTGGCGGGGTTCGGGGCGGCGTTGGGCCTCATGGAGGCGAAGACGCGCATGGTTGTCGCAGGAAATCCGAGGGCGATGAGGCCCGAGACGACGACGGTATAGGAGACGACGTTCATGTGCGGCATTCCGTCGAACACCCGCAGGGCGTGGTCGACGGAGCCGCGTTGGGAGTAGGCGGTAAGCAGGACGGTCTGCACGAAGGGGTCCGACCAGAATCCGAGGAGGAGGGCGTGTGCGTGGAGCGACCTGGTGGCGGCGACGGCGGTGGTATTGAGCAAGGAAGAGAAGGTGTGGGAGTCGGGAGGGACGCGACGGCGGAGCATTTGAGAGTAGATGGAGAGTGGGTCGGCGGAGATGGCGATGGCGGTGTTGACGGAGAAGGGGTTGGGGTTGGTCATGGCAGAGAAGAGGAAGGCGACGAAGGAAGGGTCGACGTCGGCGGCGCGGTGGTAGAGGCTGCTTGCGACGAAGGGGTTACGGAAGAGGCCGGCGACGACGGCGTGGGCGAGGATAGAGCGGAGGCGGCGGCGTTCGGGACGGTGCAAGAGTAGCTGGAGGCGGGGGTGCCGTTGGAACAACCGGTTGTTCCGCACCCAACATAGGACCTCCTCCTCTCTTATAGAGAGAGGGAGAATTTAGTCCTTTCATCATCGTTGAACCAAAGCACATGGGTCGGACCAAAAATTCACTGTGCTTTATATTATATATATACCATAATTTTATATTTTAATACTTATTTGATTGAGACGTGGCATAGGCCCAACCCGAAGGACCTAAGACCTGATCGATTTGCTTTTGAATACCATACCATGTATTCGATCGCTAAAGATGAGGTCAGATCTCGAGTCGGATTAAGGATCCACTGCCAAATAATAGTCCTACAAAGTAATAAATTCATGACAACCAAACATGGGATTGCACTTTAACAATTTACATACTTTTGGGTCCAAGTTTAAAAGCATAGTTTTAGGAAACAAATTATTAGAAGACATAGTTTATTCAAATAAGATGGTACCATTAGGGGAATGGTCTAGCGGTAACACTAGTAAGGTAAAAACAAGAATTGGACATTAGTTCGAATTCTAACTCGGACAATAATTAACTAGAAGATTGTCTTGGTATTACTTGTTAGAACCGGGGCACAATATTATTAATGGAAAATTGAATAAAACAGTTGTAAGAACAACGTTCCAATGCAACACTTCTAGGAAGGTGCACAACCAGAGATCCTATAAGGATTCTGGAATACGAAAATCTAAGAAGATTTCGTATACGTAGCAAACGATAGTAGTGCTTCCAAAAAGAAGATGCTGGCCGAATTGCTAAAGGCAGCAGTGAAGGTGACAGGTGAAAGATGGAAGGTGGTGGCCTGCTGGGGTGTCAAAAATATCAGTGCTCAAAGCTTGTCACGCCCCAGAACCAGAATACTGGAGAGCGGGGGAATGACTCAGCCAGCTACGTATTACGGGTAGATGAATACCGTATAATACGATCAATGCTGTCTAACCAGACGAGGAGGTACATACTACATGAAAGTCTTACTATTGTCACTTCACATCTATTGTCTCAATCATTCAAACAAGAAGCAAAAATAGAGAACATATGAGAATAAGCAGTAAGGCGTCCCAAACGCTCAGTCAAAATGTTCTTGAGATCTGGCTTTACAAAACATAGCCAGATGGTATAGTAATATATACACAATTGTTATCAGCTGTAGTCTGACTTAGTTACAATCATGTAAAAGTAAGTGCAAGACAATCCGACTAACATGTCGGTGCCAAACGGCTAAGTATAAAGTAAATAATCGAAACGAGTGGTGAAGTAAGGAACCCACTCGAGTCCTCCTGCGATCATTCCCCTAGTATTGACCATCTTGGAGGTAGAAGTAAGCTGGATCCTCGAGAACTGGCTCTAAATCTGGCCATGCAAAACCAGAGAGGTTAGACCTCTAATAGCAAGTACCACAAGGGAGCACGATATGAAGGATTAAACCAGTAAGTAAGAGAATATAATAATAGATCTCTGCTCTCCACTAGGATTCACATAACATCACGATACTTCGAACCAACCTCCCAACCAAACAAGGACAGAAGTTGGCCCGTCATGTCCTGACATTCTGATCATCTCAGTTAGGCAACAGAGTAGGTACAGTGCACAAACAAATCATCTTGAACGGCCAATCAACTGCTACGGCTTGCTATTGTGAGTCCCAAGTTATCCTGGAATTATGCAAATAGGGATTTCTCAGTTCTTACTATGTGCGAGCAAGGCTAGTCTATCCAGTCAATCAATTGCGCCAATCATGTAATTAGACGAGTCCTAGCGGGACGCCCGCCGTTAATATAGCATGTACAATAATATAAGCAGATACCGTTCCCTGTCCGTGTGACAGATTTACAGTATCTGTGGGAACCAGCCGGCCCGTCGGGTACTACTAGTCCCAAGGGGGCTGCCATGTAAGAACTCGGAAATCCATTCTCTCCATGCCATCATTATTTTATTTAACTTAATAGTCTCTACGTTGAGTGAAGTCCCATGTCGTGGATCATGGTCATTCAAATGAGTACTTTTGTACGGGGTACGATATGCGCACTCTACAACGATACCCGTGCGGCTATGTTGTAGGTCTTTACATAGCGTAATGCAACAATCAAATCTAACCACGGAGTAATCATGCCTTGACCATAAAGTACACATGCTGTTTTTGTAAGATAAATAAATAACTAAATACATAAATAAATAATTTGAAACCTGCATGTGCCTGTATGCCAATATTCGGGATCGGCTAATCGATTACAATAGTTCATTACATGAACGTGTCTCATTTATTCAATTCAATAAGACGACTAGCCAGTCTCTTAGTTCCAACTAGGAACACATGATCAATTATTAGTCAATGTCACAATCATTATCAATGGTGACAAGGCATGAAAGTCAATTAGTATTACATGGGGTCGAGCCTATAACTCCTCAGAGTTAAGTTCTAGTCATACTGGGTATCCATGGATCAATCAAGACACAAGGCGCATTCCACATAACAATCTGTATTAACAATATTAACATATCATGATTTTATCAAGTTCATGCCAAAAGGCGTAAGGATATAATAGAAGAATTATCATGCCATCATTAAATGAATAAGTTATAGAGCAAATAGTAACACCCAGGTTAGAAAGTCACGCCAACAAGTCTAGGCTAAGGCCAAAAGTCACGCCAACAAGTCTAGGCTAAGGCCAACAAGTCACGCCAAGTCTAGTCGGAGTGAGCGTGAAAAGTGATGCATGTTGGCACGCACAGTGTGAGCGTGAAAAAGTGAGCGTGGAAAATAATTGTGGAAAATGAGCGTGGAAAATGGGCGTGAAAGTAAGCGTGGAAAAGTGATAAGAAATTCACGCACGCATGCAAAGATGGTGCGTAACTCAAAATTCACGCTGACATGCAAGGACGTGTGCGTGACTAAAAATTCACGCAAACACGTAAACACGTAAAGACGTGTGCGTGACTGAAAATCCACGCACTCATGCAAAGATGTATGCGTGACTGAAAATTCACGCACGCTCGTCAAGACGTGAGCGTGACTGAAAATACACGCACGCACGTAAGAACGTGTGCGTGACTAAAAATTCACGCACTCGTGCAAGAACGTGAGCGTGACAAAAATTCATGCAGACACGTAATAAGGTGAGTGTGACTAAAATACACGCAGACACGTAAGAACGTGTGCGTGACTGAAAATACACGCAGACACGTAAGAACGTGTGCGTGACTCAGAAACCTTCGTCCCAAGCCAGAAATGAAGTTCCCATGGTTCAGAACCCATGGACAACCGAGAATACACGCCAAGTTGGGAGATCAAACCCATGGTCAACCGAAAACACAAAAACTTAGATCTGGGAGAAACAAGCCAACGAAATCAAAAATACTAAGTACTAAACTCTCTCAGGATCGTGAGAGGAAGAATAATGAACCATAAAAATGGTTCTCCAAGCAAGAAGCAAGATTGCACTTGCCTGCTGCTACTGCTGGTAGGTGAAGAAGTGATGAGAGGAAGAAGAAGAAGTAATGGTGAAGAATGAAAGTTATGAGGAGAGAGAATGAGATGGAAGCTTTAAATAGGGAAAGGTGGTAGGTGGGGTTATTGGGTCGGGTTTGTTCGGATCCAACCAAGGCAACCCGAAACAAAGCAGAGAGGTTAAAAGCAGGAAATAAATGCAGGAAATACAATACAGAAATAAAATTGCAGGAAGTTAAATTAACATGAAAATTAAAGAGCAGATAATTAATTAACATGAAATTAAAGGAATTTAAATACAGAATAATACATAATAAATACTAAATAAATATACATGAGTTGCACATGTATAAAAATACGCATTCTGGGAACGGGGAGTGACATCTCTACCCACCTTAGAAAAATTCCGTCCTCGGAATTTCAAATCCAAGTAGGTAGAAATATCGGAGCTAAACTAATACAAGCAATTCTAGTGAGCAAGCAATCATTTTACCATGTCAAAAGCAAGTACTATATATGTAAATTCATCAATCGATGATATCAAGTAGCTCTACCCATAAGGTGACATGTATGAAGAATCAGGACAATCAAGGTATACAGAAAGAGATATACCTTGTGAGTCAAACAGGTGTGGATACCGTGATCGGATATCATCCTCACGTTCCCACGTTGACTCTCCCAAGGAGTGATGACCCCAAGCAACACGGACAAGACTAATTGTTCGGTTCTTGAGTATCTTCTCTCTTCGGTCCAAAATGGACACATGCTGTTCCTCGTAAGACAGGTTGGTACCAACAACCAGCTCCGAATGATCGAGGACATGGCTTGGGTCCGATACATACCTACGTAATTGAGATACATGAAACACATCATGCACCTCTTGTAACGAAGGCGGGAGGGATAAACGATAAGCAACATCGCCTATCCGATCAAGGATAACGAATGGGCCCACGTACCGCGGACTCAATTTCCCGCGAACGCCAAATCTAATGACCCCACGAGTAGGTGAGATCCGCAAGAATACGTGGTCCCCAACAGAGAACTCTAACGGCCTACGATACTGGTCCGTCCAATGACGATGCCGGTCCTGCGCAACTCGAAGTCGCTCTCTAATTCCCTTAACCACTTCAACCGTCTGAATAATCATTTCTGGGCCTAACATCTTCCTCTCTCCGATATCATCCTATGCAAGCGGTGACCTGCACTTCTTACCATATAGTGCTTCGAATGGCGCCATCTGGATGCTGGCTTGATAACTATTGTTGTATGAGAACTCGACTAAGTGCAGGTGTGTCACGCCCCAGAACCAGAATACTGGAGAGCGGGGGCAGACATAGCCAGCTACGTATAACGGAATGGAATCCACACCGCTATACGGTCACGGCTGTCTAGATATGTGAGGGTTTCACTACAATCCATCAGTCTCTTAAGGTCATAAAATAGCCTATTGTCTCAATCTCAACCAACTAATAATAATCACAAGATATCAGATCTCCAAATATACAATTGTAAGGCGTCCCAAACATTACATATCCAGATGATCATGAAGCTAGTCGTTACAAAATATGAGGACTAGCAAGAGTTCAGTCATACATGATCAACCCCCGGGGCTTGTCAATCATGTTACAGCCCGTAGGCAGACAGTAAGTAAGTACAATCGCGCTAACACTTGCTCGTCGGCTAAACGTCTCAAAAGAATAATTTACAATATTACAGTGGGAGAACAAAAGAAACCCACTCGATGCCCTGGTTACGCCTGGTGACCACCATCGGGCTGGAAGATAGGTAGATCTTTTGCTGCTGCTCCGGTATCTGGCCATACAAAACCAGCTGGGTCAGACCCCAGGAAGAGCAAGTGCCACAAAGGAGGCCACAAAATAAGAACCAAAGCCAGCAAATCAGCACAATAATAAAATTACATAATAAGAGACAGTAATTTAAGAAAAAGCATGATGAGTAATTATAAAAGACAATCTTGCATAGAATCACTAAAAGACAAGATATATGGAAAAGCATGACAGGATGATATACGATGAGATAACCATGGGACTATTCAGGTAGCTAGGTTACAACCCGTAAACCAAACAAGGACCGGGGTTGTAACCCTTCGTCTGAACGGAACTTGGTTTCTCTCACCATTTATCGACAAGATAAATATAAGAAATCAGGTCAAGTAACAATCTGGAGTGACAATCATTATAGTGACAATCTGGAGTGACAATCATTATAGTGACAATCTGGAGTGACAATCTTTCAATCATTCTGGTACAATCTTACAATCAATCAATTCTAGACAATACTAAACTGTACTAGACTCCATCCAAGCAATCACGGCCAATCATTGCCTACGGCTTTCTACATTAACTAACTAGGGTTATCACAATCCTAGTTACTAGCAAGATGCAATGAGATGCTCCAAGTAGTCACAGGCCCTGCAGCTATCCAGGTTATCCAGGCAATCATTATAGTGACAATCTAGAGAGTACAATGCATTATAGTGACAATAGAGTTCAATCATTTAAGTGACAATGATGGGTGCCCCACATAACAGTGGGTTGGAAATGTGCCCTACTCGTCGGCAGGCTACAAGTCCAAACATTTGCGACCGGGATAACGGGATTGCCTGTAACTGGGGAACATCTCTTCATGAATAGTGAATTATACTAATTATTAACCATAGTCCAATTCAGTAGGAACTCCTGACCGTGGTACTCAGGAGTCCCCTCCTAGATATGATGCAAGACAGGACAAGTGGATTATTTGTACAAGCACAATCGTCCACGGTGTCAGGATTAATTATACAGGTCATATCATGTCAGGTAGCCGTCGCAACAGCTATTCAAGATGTATCAGGTCAGGTTATCATATCAGTGTACTAGTCAAGAGTGCGCCACGACGGGCCACTATCAGGTCATGCTCAATTATCAATTCCAAACATATCCAGTAAATTCGTGATTATCAAGTTCATGACAAAAGGCGTAAGGATATAAAATGGATATAAAATATCTAATAAAATATCAATATACAGGGCTATAGAAAAGCCAAGCTTAAAGAAATAAGGCCAAAACTCCAAGAGCCAATGGGTTAAGCAAGGGGTCAGGGGAGCAGCGTACGAAAAAGTCACGCACGCTGAGAGAGCAGCGTAGGTGAAAGTCACGCACGCTACAGGGAGCAGTGTACGTGAAAGTCACGCACGCTACAAGGAGCAGCTGCGTGAAAAGTCAAGCACGCTCAAGGAAGCAGCATACGTAAAAAGTTACGCACGCTCAAGGGAGGCATTGTACGTGAAAGTCACGCACGCTACAGGGAGCAGCTGCGTGAAAAGTCACGCACGCTCAAGGAAGGCAGCATACGTGAAAAGTCACGCACGCTACAGGGAGCAGCTACGTGAAAAGTCACGCACGCTCAAGGAAGCAGCTGCGTGAAAAGTCACGCACGCTACAGGGAGCAGCTGCGTGAAAAGTCACGCACGCTCAAGGAAGCAGCTGCGTAAAAAGTCACGCACGCTACAGGGAAGCAGCTGCGTGAAAAGTCACGCACGCTACAGGGAGCAGCGTACGTACAAAAGCATGCAAGCAGAGAGCTGCGTACACGTAAAAACACGCACGCAGGGTCTGGGTCTTCTTCTCCATGGCTGAGAAGAAGCTCCAATGGCTCCAAAACTTCAAAACCTCATATCTTGGCTATCCGAACTCCAAATCCAGATTTCCAAAGTTCTAACTAGGGTGGAATTGAATGCTCTTCCACATAGAAGCATCAAAAACCCATAAAATCCAACTTAAGAAGCTCAAACCATACAAAATCCAAAAATGGAAATAACTTAGATCTATCACAATGGAGGCTCCAAATCACAAAAACCCAAGACCTAATGTTGATCACCATGTCCTAATCTATCAAATGGACAAGGAAAAGAGGGTTCTCATGTAGTGGCAAGATGCACTTGCCTATGGGTGGAGAGTTGTGGAGGAAGGAGAAGAAGAAGAAAATAAATGGTGGTGGTTATGAGGAGAGAGAGTGGTAGGTGGGGATTATAAAGAGGGGGAGTTGTGGTGTGTTGAGGGTGGAGCATATGCTAAGGTGATCCAACCATAAAGAACCAAACCAAACCAACTCAAACCAATTAAAATCGAGCCAAGTCAAAACCCAAAATACGAGAAATACTGAAATTCCACAAGCTGAGAAAAATAAAAATACATGCCAAAAATCTAGATACGAGTATAAATACGAAGTACGGGAAAATACGGGAAAATGAAGGTGACAAGGTGACTCTCCCAAGACCCTCCAAAATCTAGAGTGCAAGCTCGTAACATGCCTTCTAAAGTCTGAATCGTTCTTTCTGATTGTCCATCCGTCTGCGGATGGTAAGCCGTGCTAAATCTTAACTTGGTACCCAGACTATGATGTAAGCTCTTCCAGAAATGTGATGTAAAGCGGGTATCTCGATCCGACACAATACTGACAGGGGCTCCATGCTGCATGACTATCTGTTGCATATACAACTCTGCCAACTTTTCTGTAGATTGTCCTACTCTGAAAGGAAGAAAGTGTGCTACCTTCGTAAGTCGGTCCACTATTACCCAAATAGCGTCCTTACCACTTGGTGATCTCGGTAAACCGGTCACAAAGTCTATTGTAATATGCTCCTATTTCCATTCCGGGATAGGAAGCGGTTGTAATACCCAGCTGGCCTCTGCTGTTCTGCCTTCACTTGCTGACATACCAAGCAACGGGAAACAAATCTAGCTATCTCCCTCTTCATCCCGTTCCACCAGAAATGCTGCTTGATATCTTGGTACATCTTGGTCCCTCCAGGATGAATAGAATACTGAGAACTGTGAGCTTCTGCCATAACCTCCTGTCTGATATCTTCACTAGGCACACATAGACGTGATCCAAACCTAAGTGTACCATCTTCATGAATTCTCATCTCCTTCCTGAGTCCTGACTCACACTCTGCCCTAAGCTTCTGAATCCTTGGGTCTTGTGCCTGAGCTGCCTTGATTCTGCCTACCAAGTCGGATTGAACTTGTAAACTTGTTAGAACTCCTACATCACTAGGAAGTATAACTTCGATGCCCATCTCCTGAAGGTCTTCTAAGATATGCCTCTGTGTTGTCAACATAAATGCGCCGTCTCTCCTGCTAAGAGCGTCTGCTACTACATTCGCCTTGCCTGGATGATACTGAAGTTCCACGTCATAATCCTTGATCAACTCCAACCATCTTCTCTGCCTCATGTTCAGCTCCTTCTGAGTAAAGATGTACTTCAGACTTTTATGGTCTGTGTACATGTCCACTCGGTCACCATATAAGTAATGCCTCCATAGCTTCAGAGCAAACACTACTGCCGCTAACTCCAAATCATGAGTTGGGTAATTCTTCTCGTGGTCCCGAAGCTGCCTAGATGCATATGCTATCACCTTCCCATGTTGCATAAGGACACGTCCAAGTCCTTTACCTGACGCATCACAATATACTTAAAACCTCCGGATCCAACTGGCAATGTAAGAATAGGTGCTGATATCAACTTCTGCTTCAAAGTCTCAAATGATGCCTGATATTCTGTCGACCAAACGAATGGTACATCCTTCCGGGTCAAGCGGGTCATGGGTGCTGAAAGCCTTACAAAGTCTGACACAAACCTTCTGTAATATCCTGCCAATCCTAAGAAACTCTGCACATCTGCTACGGTCTTGGGTACTGGCCAACTTTTTACTGCTTCTATCTTCCTGAGATCTACTGCTACTCCAGCTCCTGATATGACGTGACCCAAAAATGAAATATAGTCTGACCAAAACTCACACTTGCTGAGCTTGGCATACAACTGGTTCTCTCTCAGAACCTGTAACACTTTCCTGAGATGGTCTTCATGCTCCTCTTTACTAGCAGAGTATACGAGAATGTTGTCAAGAAACACAACAACAAACTGGTCTAAGTATGGCATAAAGATACGATTCATCAAATCCATGAATATTGCTGGAGCATTGGTCAAACCAAATGGCATTACTAAGAATTTATAATGCCCATACTTCGACCTGAATGCTGTCTTGGGAGTATCTTCCTTCCGAACCCTCACCTGATGATACCCTGAACGAAGATCTATCTTGGAGAAAACTCTAGCTTTGCTCAACTGATCAAATAAGTCGTCGATCCTGGGTAATGGGTACTTGTTTTTCACTGTTGCCGCGTTAAGCTTCCTGTAGTCGATGCACAATCTGGATGACCCATCCTTCTTCCCCACAAGTACCACTGGTGCTGCCCACGGTGACACGCTAGCTTGGATGAACTTTTTCTCCTTCAGTTCCTCTATGTGCTGATATACCTTGGCCTGCTCTGAATCCGCCATTCTGTAAACTCGATCTGATATCGGTTTAGTTCCTGGTGCCAATTCTATACTGAACTCAATATCTCTAACTGGTGGTAGACCTGGAAGTTCTTCGAAAAATACGTCTAGAAACTCTTCAACTACCTTCGGAATATGAACTTCTTCCATTGTCGCTATTACTCCCTGCTCTTGCTGAGTTGCCCCTGATCTGACTAAGGTGAACCGCTTCATGCCTGGAATATC
Organism: Iris pallida; assembly: GCA_029216955.1. Lineage (NCBI taxonomy): Eukaryota > Viridiplantae > Streptophyta > Magnoliopsida > Asparagales > Iridaceae > Iris > Iris pallida. Next base: position 4,034,351 of record JANAVB010008599.1, on the reverse strand, counting down.
AAAAGATACACTCCCTCTACGATAATCTATTGTCGCATGACTGTCTTTCAGCCAGTCCATGCCTAAGATAACGTCGAAATTTCTAACAGGAAATTCTATCAACCGGGCGGGTAAGGAATGCCCGCAAACTACAACGCTACATGCTAAAATAACTCTACCAACTCCTACGAGCCCATTACCAGTGAGTATATTCAACCTCCGTGGCAATGCCTCGAACTCCATTCCTAGTCGTGTCGCAAATTGTGCAGAAATAAATGAATGGGATGCTCCCGAATCAAACAATGCTACTGCGGGAAATGAAGCGACGAGAATGTTACCTGCCACAACATCTTTCGATGCCAATGCCTCCTCCAAGGACAGTGTGAATGCTTGCCCTCGACCTCCTTGCTGATTTCCATGCTGCAGCCTAGCCTGATGTTGTTGCTGGGCCCTTCCTTGATGATGCTGGGGTGGTCTATGCTGGTGCTGCTGCATCGGCGGCCCCTGCTGCCGAAACATCTGAGCCTGCGGCATAAACGGACGCTGTGCCAACGTCCTTACTGCCACTGCTGGTCCTCGATACTGCCCTGTCCCTGGTACTGGCAGAGCAGGAAACTGCTGCCCTGGTCCTCCTGACCTCGAATTCATGGGACATGTGGTAACCCGATGGTCTGGATTTCCATATAGCAGACACAGTCCATTCAATGTCCGACACACATCTCTAGTGTGCCCCATCTTCCCACAATAAGTACAGCCCGTCGGGGGTTGCTGGTTCTTCCTTTGTTGCTGCTGCCTGGGTGGTGGTGCTGGTCCTCGTATGGCCATATCGTGGATACGAATGCCAGTGGATGGTACTGTTGTTCGGGGTGCTGCTCCCCCTCCTCCTTCAATCTGACTGTGGGATCTCTTCTGACCCCCAGTCCTCACCGCAAGCCTCTGAATGGTGATCTCATGCCTTCGAGTCGCCATCAATACTTCATCAAAAGTTTGGTAATTGTGCCCCTCTATCAATTGTAAGAGTTCAAGATGAAACCCTTGCTGAAACCTCATAGCCCTCTGGCTCTCTGTTGCTACCATCTCTGGGGCGAATCTACTCAATCTGCAGAACTCCGCTGCATAAGCATCTACAGCCTTGCCGACCTGCCTGAGGTTGATAAACTTCTGTTGTAGCTCAAACCGCGCCACAACTCCATAGTACTTGGTCTCGAATCTTGCAGTAAAATCGTCCCAAGCCACAGGACGTCTGATGCCCACTTCCTCTGATTCCCACCAATCACGTGCGAGATCCTGAAGTAACAACTTCACTAGATCCACACGTTCTTCTGTCGGTACCTTAGCTGCTGTCAGAATAGCCTCAATATCCTTAAGCCATGCATCTGCTGAGATGGCATCCTCTGTGCCCTCGAAACGGCGGGGGTTGTACTTGCAAAACCTGGCTGATGCTCCTGAATCAGTCCTCATTCCTCTTTCAAAGCCGTCTGCAATCCTTGGTTGAGCAACACATTCTGCTCTTGTAGCTGAGTGTGCATGCGTTGCTGGGCCAACATCTGATGTTGCTGAGTAGCTATCATTCCTCTCATGATCTCCAGAAGGGCTGGTGTGTCCACTTGGGTAGGTGGAACTGTTGGTGGTGGTAGAACATCCGGATACTGCGATCCAGCTGCTGCTTCCACTATCACTTCTTCCTGGGTAGCCTCCTGAGGTGAGACTGGCCCTTGTTGCTGACCAACAGGGTCAGGTTGCCCATGTTGCCCCTGCTGTTGTCCAGCTCTGACCGATGCGGACGAAGTACCCCTAAGAAAAGGGACAAGAGAACAATCAAACAACCGGACATGAAGGATCAATGAAGTCAAAGGATACCGGAATGTCAAGCAAGGGTTGAAAATAACGAATCATGAGATCAAGGGGGAAACACGTGTGATTGAGACATCCTATAAATCAAAACACCCCACAAGTCTGAAATCAGACCTGTATGGGCCACCACTAAAACCTTGTCACGCCCCAGAACCAGAATACTGGAGAGCGGGGGAATGACTCAGCCAGCTACGTATTACGGGTAGATGAATACCGTATAATACGATCAATGCTGTCTAACCAGACGAGGGGGTGCATACTACATGAAAGTCTTACCATGGTCACTTCACATCTATTGTCTCAATCATTCAAACAAGAAGCAAAAATAGAGAACATGTGAGAATAAGCAGTAAGGCGTCCTAAACGCTCAGTCAAAATGTTCTTGAGATCTGGCTTTACAAAACATAGCCAGATGGTATAGTAACATATACACAATTGTTATCAGCTGCAGTCTGACTTAGTTACAATCATGTAAAAGTAAGTGCAAGACAATCCGACTAACATGTCGGTGCCAAACGGCTAAGTATAAAGTAAATAATCAAAACGAGTGGTGAAGTAAGGAACCCACTCGAGTCCTCCTGCGATCATTCCCCTAGTATTGACCATCTTGGAGGTAGAAGTAAGCTGGATCCTCGAGAACTGGCTCTAAATCTGGCCATACAAAACTAGAGAAGTTAGACCTCTAATAGCAAGTACCACAAGGGAGCACGATATGAAGGATTAAACCAGTAAGTAAGAGAATATAATAATAGATCTCTGCTCTCTACTAGGATTCACATAACATCACGACACTTCGAACCAACCTCCCAACCAAACAAGGACAAAAGTTGGTCCGTCATGTCCTGACATTCTGATCATCTCAGTTAGGCAACAGAGTAGGTACAGTACACAAACAAATCATCTTGAACGGCCAATCAACTGCTACGGCTTGCTATTGTGAGTCCCAAGTTATCCTGGAATTATGCAAATAAGGATTCCTCAGTTCTTACTATGTGCGAGCAAGGCTAGTCTATCCAGTCAATCAATTGCGCCAATCATGTAATTAGACGAGTCCCAGAGGGACGCCCGTCGTTAATATAGCATGTACAATAATATAAGCAGATACTGTTCCCTGTCCGTGTGACAGATTTACAGTATCTGTGGGAACCAGCCGGCCCGTCGGGTACTACTAGTCCCAAGGGGGCTGCCATGTAAGAACTCGGAAATCCATTTTCTCCATGCCATCATTATTTTATTTAACTTAATAGTCTCTACGTTAAGCGAAATCCCATGTCGTGGATCATGGTCATTCAAATGAGTACTTTTGTACGGGGTACGATATGCGCAACTCTACAACGATACCCGTGCGGCTATGTTGTAGGTCTTTACATAGCGTAATACAACAATCAAATCTAACCACGGAGTAATCATGCCTTGACCATAAAGTATACATGCTATTTTTGTAAGATAAATAAATAACTAAATACATAAATAAATAATTTGAAACCTGCATGTGCCTGTATGCCAATATTCGGGATCGCCTAATCGATTGCAATAGTTCATTACATGAACGTGTCTCATTCATTCAATTCAATAAGACGACTAGCCAGTCTCTTAGTTCCAACTAGGAACGCATGATCAATTATTAGTCAATATCACAATCATTATCAATGGTGACAAGGCATGAAAGTCAATTAGTATTACATGGGGTCGAGCCTATAACTCCTCAGAGTTAAGTTCTAGTCATACTGGGTATCCATGGATCAATCAAGACACAAGGCACATTCCACATAACAATCTGTATTAACAATATTAACATATCATGATTTTATCAAGTTCATGCAAAAAGGCGTAAGGATATAATAGAAGAATTATCATGCCATCATTAAATGAATAATTTATAGAGCAAATAGTAACACCCAGGTTAGAAAGTCACGCCAACAAGTCTAGGCTAAGGCCAACAAGTCACGCCAAGTCTAGTCGGAGTGAGTGTGAAAAGTGATGCATGTTGGCACGCACAGTGTGAGCGTGAAAAAGTGAGCGTGGAAAATGAGCGTGGAAAATGAGCGTAGAAAATGGGCGTGAAAGTAAGCGTGGAAAAGTGATACGAAATTCACGCACGCATGCAAAGATGGTGCCTAACTCAAAATTTATGCTGACATGCAAGGACGTGTGCGTGACTAAAAATTCATGCAAACACGCAAACACGTAAAGACGTGTGCGTGACTGAAAATCCCCGCACTCATGCAAAGATGTGTGCGTGACTGAAAATTCACGCACGCTCGTCAAGACGTGAGCGTGACTGAAAATACACGCACGCACGTAAGAACGTGTACGTGACTAAAAATTCACGCACTCGTGCAAGAACATGAGCGTGACAAAAATTCACGCAGACACGTAATAACGTGAGTGTGACTAAAATACACGCAGACACGTAAGAACGTGTGCGTGACTGAAAATACACGCAGACACGTAAGAACGTGTGCGTGACTCAGAAACCTTCGTCCCAAGCCAGAAATGAAGTTCCCATGGTTCAGAACCCATGGACAACCGAGAATACACGCCAAGTTGGGAAATCAAACCCATGGTCAACCGAAAACACAAAAACTTAGATCTGGGAGAAACAAGCCAACGAAATCAAAAATACTAAGTACTAAACTCTCTCAGGATCGTGAGAGAAAGAATAATGAACCATAAAAATGGTTCTCCAAGCAAGAAGCAAGATTGCACTTGCCTGCTGCTACTGCTGGTAGGTGGAGAAGTGATGAGAGGAAGAAGAAGAAGTAATGGTGAAGAATAAAAGTTATGAGGAGAGAGAATGAGATGGAAGCTTTAAGTAGGGAAGGGTGGTAGGTGGGGTTATTGGGTCGGGTTTGTTCGGATCCAACCAAGGCAACCCGAAACAAAGCAGGGAGGTTAAAAGCAGGAAATCAATGCAGGAAATAAAATTGCAGAAAGTTAAATTAACATGAAAATTTAAGAGCAGATAATTAATTAACATAAAATTAAAGGAATTTAAGTACAGGATAATACATGGTAAATACTAAATAAATATACATGAGTTGCACATGTATAAAAATACGTATTCTGGGAACGGGGAGTGACAAAGCTAGATCCGCCCACACGGCCAGCTTCCAGGAACCAGCAAGTTCGAATGAACTCTGGAACGCTCTAAAAAATTGCTCTAAGACGGACTTTTCGGAACGACGACGGACTTCGGTTGCACGAAGAAGGACACGGTGCGTAGCAGCTCTCTCTTCTCTCTTCGTAAATTTCTGAAGTCTTAGAAGTCCTGAGAGAGAAGAGAGGCTCTGAATATATAGCTACTGATGTAACTGTCCAGATCCAAAATGTGTGCCACGACATAATATCAGATCCACAAATCTAGGATCAGTTACGAATCAGTTAGAACGTAGAAAGCCATGAACTGTGCGAGTTGCGCCAATTTTACGAGCTGCGTGCGTGCCTTCAGTGCATACTGCGCACGCGGCGCAAGCTGGCACAACCCGCACAACCCAGCACACCGGCGCAACTCGCGCAACCTGGGGCACCTGTGCAACTCGAGCAACATGGCGCACCTACGCAACTCGTACAACCTGGCGCAACCTGGCGCACCTGCGCAACTAGCGCACTGACGCAACTTGCGCTCCTGGCGCACCTGGCGCACCTGGCGTAATGGCACAACTTGTGCACCTCACGCAACCCAGCACAACCGTGCATGCGTGTACCCTGCGCAATCGTGCACCCGCGCAACCTGGCGCAACCTGGGTGCGCAACGTGGCCGCGCAAGTGGCTCGCACAACGAGCGCAACTTAAGCGTATTATGCGCCTAGCAACGAACTGACGTGCTAAGTACAAAGTATGCCAACAAAATGCCATATTACGCCTCATGAGCCCATGAGCCCGAGTCCGTGTCCATGTCCGAGTCCGAGTCCGAGTCGCTAAGCCCCTACGGGGCTAAATGGAAATTAATTTCCCAAGAGCAAAAAGCATGAATGCTTTTCTTGGAGCCTTATCCTTACCTCCTAGTAAAATTACCCACATGATTCCCTCCTTAGGGTCACCACCCCATGTGCATATCTCAACAACACATACAAGTATATATGTTGAGATAACTCATGGTGCATTTCTAATGTGGGACTAAACTTTACTAGGCATGTTGAGAGCAAACTCTCTTCATGTCAAGGAACAAGAGCACCAACAATCCCCCACATATCTCAACATATATATGTGTCTAGGGTTGAGCGTTCTCTACAGTAATTGTCCATTTTGCATTAGGATAGATGTCGCTGACGACTTGAATCTTTCCGCATGGGTTAAATAACAGTGTGATACAAGAATGGACTATGCCTTGAATTCTGTACCACAATTGTAATTCTTTCCACTCACAAAGTGTAGTTATATGTGCTTCTGGTTGTACATTAAAGGCCTTATGCCAGTCTGGTTTCAGTGTATAATTTTGGGCGTCTACAAGTTTACCCTCAAGAGATGGCCTGATATCTCTTTCCATATACTATAAGCAAGTTCTTTATTAAAGAGACATGGCATGAAGCCTTGCGCTTCCTTGCGGTGCTACACCGCTATGACATGGCCTAAAGCCGAGGCATTATCCCTATCTGGAAACCTCATCGTAGTGTCATACTACTGCAGCATGAGGTCACAGCCTCTTTGTAGTGCCATTCTATCCAGCATGAAGCCTAATGCTTCCTTGTGGTGTTATGCCGCAACGACATGGCTTGCAAGGCCGAGGCTTTACCCCTACCCGGGTACCTCATCGTGGTGTCGTGCCACTGTAACATGCAGTCATCCTCCCCTTTGTAGTGCTGTCTACAACTCTTTAATTTCATTATACAGCATTAGGCTACCTGCCTATTTGCGGTGCTACGCCGCTATGACTTGGCTTGCAAAGCCGAGGCATTACCCCTACCTGGAAACCTCATAGTGGAGTCATCCCACTGTAGCATGGAGTTTTACTCCTTGTAGTGCTGCGCTACCATGCTTCCTGTAAAGCACACCAGGCATTCATTCTGCCTGAGAACTTATTAAGATATTTAAGCCACCCTCAACACAGGATCCGTTTTCCGCAGAAAACACATAGTAGACAACAGTGGTTATGGGTTCGTAATCCTTCCATATTCCCAAGAATAAGTACCCACTGTTACCTGATAGTTTTTTAGTCAGTGGTCCTCCCTTGAACCAAAAGTTAGATGTCTAGTAGATTTCTCTTTGAACTAATAACATAAAACTTTATGGTAGGATTGCAAAAACATACTATCAGAATACCTTCAAGCCCATCTTCCCTGCTGTGTCTTCAACCAACTGACGCTTGAGGCCCTTCATGAACGGATCCGCCAGGTTCTCTTGACTCCGAACATCGATTACTGTAATGATACCTCTCTTGATGAGATCGTTCACTGCCCTGTGCTTTAACCGCACAGTTCTTTTCTTTCCATTGAAGAGATCATTTGATGCCACTGCCGTAGTCGCCTGATTTTCGCAGTATATCGGAATTATCGGTATCTGTGCTCCAACCACTGGAAGATCATACATGAGCTTCCGAAGCCATTCTGATTCATCTGTTACGGTATCAAGTGCAAAGAACTCAGATTCCATAGAAGACCGCGAGAGCATAGTCTGCTTCTTCGACTTCCACGATATAGCAGCTCTATCCATTATGAAAATGAATCCACCAGTGGACCTCTCGCTCTCCAACTCTGAGCACCAGCTGGCATCACTGAAGCCTTCTACTACCGGCGGCTCTCCGCTGAAGTGCAGTGCATATGTCTGAGTCTTCTTGAGATATCTCATAACACGCTTCACAGCTTTCCAGTGTTTAACGCCTGAATTGCTTGTGAATCGACTCAGCATTCCCACAGCGAAAGCTATGTCAGGCCTAGTTGCAGTAGTGGCGTACATCAAACTCCCGATGATGCTAGCGTACTCTAATTGTCTGACGCTTTCCTTCGAGTTTGGCTCCAGCTTCTGATCACTTTGGTACGGCGTATCAATAATAGGAAGATCATGATACCGTATCGAGTGAGCATCTTCTCAATGTAATGAGATTGTGACAGTGCCAATCCAGTGTCTGTCCGGATGATCTTGAGTCCCAAGATAACGTCAGCATCCCCCAAGTCCTTCATACTAAACTTTGTCGAGAGGAACTTCTTTGTCTCAGTGACACAGCTTATATCCGTACCTAGGATTAGCATATCGTCCACGTACAGACAAACGATGACTCCTCTTCCGTCAGCAAATTTAGTATAGACACACTTGTCTGTTTCGCTGACCCTGTAGCCGTTTGACCTTAGAACTTTGTCAAACTTCTCATGCCACATTTTGGGAGCTTGCTTTAAGCCGTATAGAGATTTTACCAACTTGCAGACTTTGTCTTCTAGGCCTCTGACGACAAATCCTTCTGGATATTGCATATAAATCTCCTCGGTCAGATCGCCATTCAGGAATGCTGTTTTTACATCCATCTGGTGTATCACCAGTTTGTGTATTGTCGCAAGGGCAATTAACAATCTGATGGTTGTCATCCGTGCTACTGGAGCATATGTGTCAAAGTAGTCGATCCCCTGCTTTTGAGAAAATCCCTTGGCCACTAGCCTGGCCTTGAACTTGTCAATGGTTCCATCAGCTTTCATCTTCTTCTTGAAGATCCACTTGCATTCGATGGGTTTTGCTCCTTTGGGTAAATCAACTAACACCCATGTGTTATTGGAGGTAATTGAGTCAATTTCATTGTCTATTGCCACCTTCCAGAAGACAGCATCTCTGGTCTTCATCGCCTCATCACAGGTAAGCGGATCTGCTTCCACATGATAGGTGACGAAGTCATCTCCGAAGCTCTTCGGCCTCCTTGCTCGCTTCGTCGACGGCTCAGCGAGTTCTGGTTCAATTGTTGTTTCTCCACCAACAACTTCATCTTGGACTACTGGCTTATATGAGATCTCAGTCTCATTTGCACCTACATCATTCTCAGGAATATCTGGAAGAATAATGTTTTTATGTCTTGCAAACTTGTCTTCAAAATATTCAGCATTGCGAGATTTGATGATATGATTTGACTCAATATCAAAAAATCTTCGAGCATCACTCTTATCGGCATAACCCAAGAAGATCGCCTTCGTAGTCCTTGTCCCCAGCTTCTGAATCTTCAGATCTGGGAGCTTCACATAAGCCAGACACCCCCACACTCGAATGACATTCAAGTTAGGTCTGACTTTGAACCAGAGTTCATGAGGAGTTATGTCAGAAGTTGCATAAGGCACTCTATTCAGAATGAAAGTGGCCGTTAATACAGTTTCTCCCCAGTAGCATTTTGGAAGACCTGCAGTTAGCAGCATTGAGTTCATCATTTCTGTCAGTGTTCGGTTCTTCATCTCTGCTACTCAGTTAGATTGAGGAGAATACGGAGCAGTAGTCTCGCAGATGATTCCATGTTCTTTGCAGAACGATGCGAATTCATGAGACCGATATTCTTTGCCTCGATCACTTCTCAACCTCTTGAGTTGTTATCCAGTTTGTCGTTCAGCTTCAGCCCTGAACTCCTTGAACTTTTCGAACGCTTCGTCTTTGGACTTGAGCAAGTAGACGAACGCGTACTTAGAGAAGTCATCGATGAAGGTTATGAAATACTTCATCCCGGCTTTTGTAGAGAATTATTTAAAGTCACAGATATCAGAGTGTAACAACTCCAGAAGAACTGTGCTTCGATTGACCCGATGAAAGGGTTTTCTAGTGATCTTTGTCTGAGCACATACTTCACACTTCTCTACCTTACCCCAACATTTGGAGATAAGTCCTAGACTAGACATTTTGTTTATTCTTTTACAATGAACATGTCCTAGCCTATTATGCCACAACTCAAGAGAATAATCAGAAAGAGCGATTGCATTGATTTGATTAGACTGGTTTATAAGCTGAATTTTAAACATCCCTTCGGTTTGATAAGCCTTCCCGAAGTATGTTCCCTTCTTGGACATCACCATATGACCAGCATTAATATCCATTCTCAAGCCTACGTTGCTAAGCAGACTCCCAGAGATCAGGTTCTTGGCAATTACCGGAACATGCTTTACTCCTTGGAGCGTCAGAGTGTTCCCGGAAGTGAGTTTCAGCTCCACAGTCCCGATCCCCAGAACTTCAGCTTGGGCCTGGTTCGCCATGACAACCTTCTCAAAAGTTGGCTGGTACATGACGAACCATTCTGTCACGCCCCAGAACCAGAATACTGGAGAGCGGGGGCAGACATAGCCAGCTACGTATAATGAAATAGGATCCACTCCACTATACGGTCACGGCTGTCTAGATATATGAGGGTTTATCTACAAGCCATCAGTCTCCTATGGTCAATAACAAGCCTAGTGTCTCAATCACAAGCAAATAAGTGAATACTACAAGATGTAAGATCACCAAATATACAATAGTAAGGCATCCCAAACACATATATATTCAGCTGATCATGAAACTAGTCGTTACAAAATATGAGAACTAGCAAGAGTTTAGTCATACATGATCAACCCTAGATTGCCAATCATGTTACAGCCCGTAGGCAGACAGTAAGTAAAAATGTACACGAGCTAACACTTGCTCGGCGGCTAAACGCCTCAAAAGAATAATTTTACAATAAAGTGGGAGAGCCAAAATAAACCCACTCATTGCCAGGATTCCCTCTAGAGGTCACCATGTGGCTGAAAGTTCGGTAGATCCTCTGGTGCTGCTCCGGTATCTGGCCATACTAAACCAGCTGGGTCAGACCCCAGAAAGAGCAAGTGCCACAAAGGAGGCTTCACTTAGGAACTAAAACCAGTAAATAGCACAAATGAATAGCAAGGGTAATTAAAAGATACTGATAATAACTGAGATAACAATAATATATTGAGCACGAAGAAACCATTCAAGTAGCCAGACCGCAACCCTTAAACCAAACAAGGACCGGGGTTACAATCCTTCGCCTGAATAGAAACCCGCCTCAATTGCTTATTGATAAGGTAAAACGTATCAAGCATGACAGGTGATATACGATGAGATAACCATGGGACTATTCAGATAACCAGGTTACAACCCGTAAACCAAACAAGGATCGGGGTTGTAACCCTTCGTCTGAACAGAACTTGGTTTCTTCCACCATTTATCGGCAAGATAAAATATAAGAAATCAGGTCAAGTAACAATCTTGTACATGATCAAGACAAGACTAGACTGATTGAACTCCATCCAACAATCACGGCCAAGCAATGAGTACGGCTTGATACTTTAACTAACTAGGATTATCACAGGCCTAATTACTAGCAAGATGCAAAGAGATTCCCAAGTCCAGTTACCCGTCTGCTGCTACCTGAGTGATTCCAGCAAAGAAAAGAAAAAGATAGCATGATATAGCAGACACACTGTAGTAAGATACATATGTCCTAAGGTACCACACTCGACGACGGGCTGGAAGTGCGCTCATCTCGACAGATAGCAACAAATCCCATGTATATATATATATATATGTAAGGCCGGGATCAAAGGGGCAACAGGTAACTGGGAAAGTCTCTTCATGAACTACTGTATTATTCTAGTTATTAGCCTTAGCCATTTACAGTAGGTACCCCTGACCGTGGTACTCAGGGGTCCCCATCCTAGACATGATGCAAGACAAGACGGGTTCATTTGTACAAGCACAATCGTCCACGGTGTCCAGGTTATTCAATCTTGTCAAGTCGTGTTAGCCGTCGCAACAGCATTCTAGAAATATATCATGACAGGTTTATCATGTCAAGAGTACGCCACGGCGGGCCACTATCAAGAATTATCATGTCAAGTTATCATGTCAAATTGTCAGGTCAAGTTATCTTGTCAGGAGTGCACCACGGCGGGTCACTATCAGGTCATGTCATTTATCAAAGAGGGAAGAAACTTGCACAATTAAATAATAATATATTAGTAATATATATATTCTTGAAGCCAAGGAGAAACTCTACAACTTTTATGTTGGGAGTGGGAAGAGATTCTGACCCCAATTCAGGCAATTAAAATATTTAAACAATCAAAGTGGACCCCATGCGGCCCAAAAGTGGAAGAACATACATGCGGCCAAAGAGAGTGGGAAGCCACCCATGCGGCCAGCCAAGCTTATGCGGCCAGAAAATAACTGAAGGGGGCCATGCGGCCATCAAGAAATATTCATGCAACCAAAAAAGACAAGGAGAGAGGAACTCGCAATAAATGCAAGCTTCCACTCAAGTAAAGAAAAGGACACGTGGTCACTCAAGTACTGGGGCCATGGAGCCTAAAATTACATGGATGCAAACCTAGTGGGACCCCCCTACAATTAATGCTTCATACTAATGAGGCCAGCACATCATGGTGTATGCGACAAAATATGGCATATGGCCACTCAAACAATGCATGCGGCCAAGTGAGCAGGTGATTAACCGTATACATTAAATATAGGCTAAAGCATATATAATATATATATATATATAATATATTAGCAAGCCATATGCGGCTCAATGGCCAATTTGAGCCGCATATACCAATGCATCGATTGTAAGCTAATGATATAATATATAATATTTATGCAAGCTATCCTGCGGCCAAGTAGTTGGGCCATGCGGCCATTACTATAATACATAAGCATGTATGCTTGCTGTTGCATACCTTTATGCTAATGGTGGCTAGCAAATTAATTACTAGATGCATGTGAATAATTACTAATGCATGCTTCCATTTAATGCAAGCTTCCATGCAAGAAGCTAAATATAAAGTTTACGTATGCTGATGCATGCATGCTCCCATGCAAGCTTTAATGCAAGCTTATGCATGCTAAAGAAAAGCCATGCGGCTAGAAATGGCCAATGGCCATATGCGGCTCAACTATAAGTGGGAAATTTAATTAATACATTAAATAAAAGCTTATGCTGCTAATGCATGCAAGCTTAAAGCATGCATTAAATCTAAAAGCTCATGCGGCTACAACTGCTAAGGCCATATGCGGCTGGGAAAATATAAGACAATTAATTAAATGGCCATGCAATGGCCATGCAATTAATGCATGCTAGCAAACGTTAAAAAAAAATGGCCATGTGGCCAAGGCAATAAATTAATGCTCATGCGGCTGGATTTGTCCATTCGGCAGGGAAGAACACTTGCCGCATGAAATAGTCATGCGGTCAAGTACTGTTCTTCTCCTCCACTTTCCAAGGAGAAGAACACCATGAAGCCATGCTTCCAAGCTCCATAATTCCATCATCCAGAGTCCAAATCTGAACTTCCATAGGTCAAAATGGGGTAGAACAAAATTCTCTACAACATGGAACTATCAACTAGCAAAAATATACAAGTTTGATAGATCAAAACTCATAAAAACCGAAATACCACAAAACTAGATCTACAAGAAATTAACCACAGAAATAAAAAATGCTAAGTACTAAAGTGGGTTAGAAACACATGAGGAAGACAATGGAACAATAAAAATGGACTTCCTCCATGAAGCAAGATGCACTTGCCTAAGCTCTCCACTCTCTCTGGTTGGTGGAGAAGTAAAGATGGAGAAAAAATGAGTAATGAGTAATAATGGAAGAGAGAGAGTGGGATTGATATTTATGGTGGGAGTGGTGGTAGGTGGGAGTGGTTCTCCACATGATAAACCAAAACAAGCAAGGTCAAATAAACCGAACCGAACCAAGCCAATCAGTGAAATGCTAAAATAAATCAAGCAGGAAAATATGTAATATGGGTCAAAATACGTACACGTATTCCAAATACGTAATACGAGATATAGACATTACAACTCTACCCACCTTAAAAGAATTTCGTCCTCGAAATTTAATCAAGTGGCTAGAGATGCAAGGACAAGCTATACTAAGCAATCAATCAATCAAACATTCAATCATGTAAGCAAGAAATTTGAAGGCAAGAAAGATGGAAGATATCCTGCAAGGAACCTCTCTGTCGGTTCTGAATCTGAGATGGGGTCAGGGCATACGGTTGGGGTCTCTGCTGGAATCCCCTCTGCCTATACAAAAATTGTGCCTGGGCATACTGCTGAGGCCTTTGCTGCTGAAAAGCTTGGGCCTGCATCGGCAACGGCCTCGGGGATGGAAACTGCTGCTGGACTGGTACTGGGGCTGGTCCCCTAACGGATGAACTGGTCATGGCTGGTGATGAGTCAGTCATGAATGGGCAGGATCCTACCTTGTGGTCCGGCGCTCTACATAGCAAACACAATCCTCGAGCCTTGCGACATTCTGAAACAACATGTCCAGGCTTCCCATAATAAGAGCAGCCCATGGGGAACGACTGCTTCTTCTTCTGCTGCTGAGGACACGTCGGGAATGAATGTTGAACCGACATAACTGAAGCTATCCTTCCCGGAGCTTCAATGGTCAAAGCTCTAGCTGCCGGGGCTGGGGCTGACGACTGATTCATCTGGCCGTGAGATCGCTTTCGACCTCTGGTCCTATCACTGTTCACTGTACTGTTCCCATGATGTCCACCTCTGCCCAGAGCATCTGCCACTGTCTGACGCAAGGCGTCTCCTCGACGATCCTGCGATGCAAGAAACTCCATGATAAGTCCCACCAAGGCTCCATCATAGGGCTCTGCAGGCTGGACGGGCTGAACTGGTGGCTCGGGATCTCCAGGAGGCATGACCCGGGAGGCTGCTCCTGAGTGCTGGGTCTGATCTTCTGGTTGCTGCTGGTCCACGGGAGGCACTCTGCCTTGCTGATCGGCAGGTCCAGGAACAATGTCGCTGAAGAAGACGACATAGAGAACAATAAGGAAGGACCAGGACAGATCAACGATTACAAGCATATGATCAGGACAAGAATTTTAAGGATTCAAAGAATACGAACAGAGATCAAGGGTGAGTACTGATTGAGACATCTATTCGGTAAACCCTCACATATCTTGATTTACAAGACCTGCATGGGCCACCACTTAAACCATGTCATGCCCCAGAACCAGAATACTGAAGAGCGGGGGCAGACATAGCCAGCTACGTATAATAAAATGGGATCCACTCCACTATACGGTCACTGCTGTCTAGATATATGAGGGTTTATCTACAAGCCATCAGTCTCCTATGGTCAATAACAAGCCTAGTGTCTCAATCACAAGCAAATAAGTGAATACTACAAGATGTAAGATCACCAAATATACAATAGTAAGGCGTCCCAAACACATATATATTTAGCTGATCATGAAGCTAGTCGTTACAAAATGTGAGAACTAGCAAGAGTTTAGTCATACATGATCAACCCTAGGTTGCCAATCATGTTACAGCCCGTAGGCAGACAGTAAGTAAAATGTACACGAGCTAACACTTGCTCGGCGGCTAAACGCCTCAAAAGAATAATTTTACAATAGAGTGGGAGAGCCAAAATAAACCCACTCGTTGCCAGGATTCCCTCTAGAGGTCACCATGTGGCTGGAAGTTTGGTAGATCCTCTGGTACTGCTCCGGTATCTGGCCATACTAAACCAGCTGGGTCAGACCCCAGAAAGAGCAAGTGCCACAAAGGAGGCTTCACTTAGGAACTAAAACCAACAAATAGCACAAATGAATAGCAAGGGTAATTAAAAGATACTGATAATAAATGAGATAACAATAATATATTGAGCACGAAGAAACCATTCAAGTAGCCAGACCGCAACCCTTAAACCAAACAAGGACCGGGGTTACAATCCTTCGCCTGAATAGAAACCTGCCTTAATTGCTTATTGATAAGGTAAAACGTATCAAGCATGACAGGTAATATACGATGAGATAACCATGGGACTATTCAGATAATCAGGTTACAACCCGTAAACCAAACAAGAACCGGGGTTGTAATCCTTCGTCTGAACAGAACTTGGTTTCTCCCACCATTTATCGACAAGATAAAATATAAGAAATCAGGTCAAGTAACAATCTTGTACATGATCAAGACAAGACTAGACTGATTGAACTCCATCCAACAATCACGGCCAAGCAATGAGTACGGCTTGATACTTTAACTAACTAGGGTTATCACAGGCCTAATTACTAGCAAGATGCAAAGAGATTCCCAAGTCCAGTTACCCGCCTGCTGCTACCTGAGTGATCCCATCAAAGAAAAGAAAAAGATAGCATGATATAGCAGACACACTGTAGTAAGATACATGTGTCCTAAGGTACCACACTCGACGGCGGGCTGGAAGTGCGCTCATCTCGACGGATAGCAACAAATCCCATGTATATATATATATATATATATATATATATATATATAAGGCCGGGATCAAAGGGACAACAGGTAACTGGGAAAGTCTCTTCATAAACTACTGTATTATTCTAGTTATTAGCCTTAGCCATTTACAGTAGGTACCCCTGACCGTGGTACTCAGGGGTCCCCATCCTAGACATGATGCAAGACAAGACGAGTTCATTTGTACAAGCACAATCGTCCACGGTGTCCAGGTTATTCAATCTTGTCAAGTCGTGTTAGCCGTCGCAACAGCATTCTAGAAATATATCATGTCAGGTTTATCATGTCAAGAGTGCGCCACGGCGGGCCACTATCAAGAATTATCATATCAAGTTATCATGTCAAATTGTCAGGTCAAGTTATCTTGTCAGGAGTGCACCACGGCGGGTCACTAACAGGTCATGTCATTTATCAAGGAGGGAACAAACTTGCACAATTAAATAATAATATATTAATAATATATATATTCTTGAAGCCAAGGAGAAACTCTACAACTTTCATGTTGGGAGTGGGAAGAGATTCTGACCCCAATCCAGGCAATTAAAATATTTAAACAATCAAAGTGGACCCCATGCGGCCCAAAAGTGGGAGAACATACATGCGGCCAAAGAGAGTGGGAAGCCACCCATGCGGCCAGCCAAAGCTTATGCGGCCAAAAAATAACTGAAGGGGGCCATGCGGCCATCAAAAAATTTTCATGCAACCAAAAAAGACAAGGAGAGAGAAACTCGCAATAAATGCAAGCTTCCACTCAAGTAAAGAAAAGGACACGTGGCCACTCAAGTACTGGGGCCATGGGGCCTAAAATTACATGGATGCAAACCTAGTGGGACCCCCCCTACAATTAATACTTTATACTAATAAGGCCAGCACACCATGGTGTATGCGGCAAAATATGGCACGTGGCCACTCAAACAATGCATGCGGCCAAGTGAGCAGGTGATTAACCGTATACATTAAATATAGGCTAAAGCATATATAATATATATATAATATATATTAGCAAGCCATATGCAGTTCAATGGCCAATTTGAGCCGCATATACCAATGCATCTATTGTAAGCTAATGATATAATATATAATATTTATGCAAGCTATCCTGCGGCCAAGTAGTTGGGCCATGCGGCCATTACTATAATACATAAGCATGTATGCTTGCTGTTGCATACCTTGATGCTAATGGTGGCTAGCAAATTAATTACTAGATGCATGTGAATAATTACTAATGCATGCTTCCATTTAATGTAAGCTTCCATGCAAGAAGCTAAATGCAAAGTTTACGTATGCTGATGCATGCATGCTCCCATGCAAGCTTATGCATGCTAAAGAAAAGCCATGCGGCTAGAAATGGCCAATGGCCATATGCGGCTCAACTATAAGTGGGAAATTTAATTAATACATTAAATAAAAGCTTATGCTGCTAATGCATGCAAGCTTAAAGCATGCATTAAATCTAAAAGCTCATGCGGCTACAACTGCTAAGGCCATATGCGGCTGGAAAAATATAAGACAATTAATTAAATGGCCATGCAATTAATGCATGCTAGCAAACGTTGAAAAAAATGGTCATGTGGCCAAGGCAATAAATTAATGCTCATGCGGCTGGATTTGTCCATGCGGCAGGGAAGAACACTTGCCGCATGAAATAGTCATGCGGTCAAGTACTGTTCTTTTCCTCCACTTTTCGAGGAGAAGAACACCATGAAGCCATGCTTCCAAGCTCCATAATTCCATCATCCAGAGTCCAAATCTGAACTTCCATAGGTCAAAATGGGCTAGAACAAAATTTTCTACAACATGGAACCATCAACTAGCAAAAATATACAAGTTTGATAGATCAAAACTTATGGAAACCGAAATACCATAAAACTAGATCTACAAGAAATTAACCACAGAAATGAAAAATGCTAAGTACTAAAGTAGGTTAGAAATACATGAGAAAGACAATGGAACAATAAAAATGGACTTCCTTCATAAAGCAAGATGTACTTGCCTAAGCTCTCCACTCTCTCTGGTTGGTAGAGAAGTAAAGATGGAGAAGAAATGAGTAATGAGTAATAATGGAAGAGAGAGAGTGAGATTGATATTTATGGTGGGAGTGGTGGTAGGTGGGAGTGGTTCTCCACATGATAAACCAAAACAAGCAAGGTCAAATAAACCGAACCGAACCAAGCCAATCAGTGAAATGCCAAAATAAATCAAGCAGAAAAACATGCAATATGGGTCAAAATATGTACACGTATTCCAAATACGTAATACGAGATATGGGCATTACAACTCTACCCACCTTAAAAGAATTCTGTCCTTGGAATTTAATCAAGTGGCTAGAGATGCAAGGACAAGCTATACTAAGCAATCAATCAATCAAACATTCAATCATGTAAGCAAGAAATTTGAAGGCAAGGAAGATGGAAGATATCCTGCAAGGAACCTCTCTGCCGGTTCTGAATCTGAGATGGGGTCAGGGCATACGGTTGGTGTCTCTGCTGGAATCCCCTCTGCCTATACATAAATTGTGCCTGGGCATACTTCTGAGGCCTTTGCTGCTGAAAAGCTTAGGCCTGCGTCGGCAACGGCCTCGGGGATGGAAACTGCTGCTGGACTGGTACTGGGGCTGGTCCCCTAACGGATGAACTGGTCATGGCTGGTGATGAGTCAGTCCTGAATGGGCAGGACCCTACCTTGTGGTCCGGCACTCCACATAGCAAACACAATCCTCGAGCCTTACGATATTCTGAAACAACATGTCCAGGCTTCCCACAATAAGAGCAGTCCATGGGGAGCGACTGCTTCTTCTTCTGCTGCTGAGGACACGTCGGGAATGAATGTTGAACCGACATAACTGAAGCTATCCTTCCCGGAGCTCCAATAGTCAAAGCTCTAGCTGTCGGGGCTGGGGCTGACGACTGATTCATCTGGCCGTGAGATCGCTTTCGACCTCTGGTCCTATCACTGTTCGCTACACTGTTCCCATGATATCCATATCTGTCCAGAGCATCTGCCACTGCCTGACGCAAGGCGTCTCTTCGACGATCCTGCGATACAAGCAACTCCATGATAAGTCCCACCAAGGCTCCATCATAGGGCTCTGCAGGCTGGACGGGCTGAACTGGTGGCTCGGGATCTCCAGGAGGCATGACCCGGGAGGCTGCTCCTGAGTGCTGGGTCTGATCTTCTGGTTGCTGCTGGTCCACGGGAGGCACTCCACCTTGCTGATCGACAGGTCCAGGAACAATATCGCTGAAGAAGACGACATAGGGAACAATAAGGAAGGACCAGGACAGATCAACGATTACAAGCATGTGATCAGGACAAAAATTTCAGGGATTCAAAGAATACGAACAGAGATCAAGGGTGAGTACTGATTGAGACATCTATTCGGTAAACCCTCACATATTTTGATTTACAAGACCTGTATGGGCCACCACTTAAACCATGTCACGCCCAGAACCAGAATACTGAAGAGCGGGGGCAGACATAGCCAGCTACGTATAATAAAATGGGATCCACTCCAATATACGGTCACGGCTGTCTAGATATATGAGGGTTTATCTACAAGCCATCAGTCTCCTATGGTCAATAACAAGCCTAGTGTCTCAATCACAAGCAAATAAGTGAATACTACAAGATGTAAGATCACCAAATATATAATAGTAAGGCGTCCCAAACATATACATATTCAGCTGATCATGAAGCTAGTCGTTACAAAATATGAGAACTAGCAAGCGTTTAGTCATACATGATCAACCCTAGGTTGCCAATCATGTTACAGCCCGTAGGCAGACAGTAAGTAAAAATGTACACGAGCTAACACTTGCTCGGCGGCTAAACGCCTCAAAAGAATAATTTTACAATAGAGTGGGAGAGCCAAAATAAACCCACTCGTTGCCAGGATTTCCTCTAGAGGTCACCATGTGGCTGGAAGTTCGGTAGATCCTCTGGTGCTGCTCCGGTATCTGGCCATACTAAACCAGCTGGGTCAGACCCCAGAAAGAGCAAGTGCCACAAAGGAGGCTTCACTTAGGAACTAAAACCAGTAAATAGCACAAATGAATAGCAAGGGTAATTAAAAGATACTGATAATAACTGAGATAACAATAATATATTGAGCACGAAGAAACTATTCAAGTAGCCAGATCGCAACCCTTAAACCAAACAAGGATCGGGGTTACAATTCTTCGCCTGAATAGAAACCCGCCTCAATTGCTTATTGATAAGGTAAAACGTATCAAGCATGACAGGTGATATACGATGAGATAACCATGGGACTATTCAGATAACCAGGTTACAACCCGTAAACCAAACAAGGACCGGGGTTGTAACCCTTCGTCTGAACAGAACTTGGTTTCTCCCACCATTTATCGGCAAGATAAAATATAAGAAATCAGGTCAAGTAACAATCTTGTACATGATCAAGACAAGACTAGACTGATTGAACTCCATCCAATAATCACGGCCAAGCAATGAGTACTGCTTGATACTTTAACTAACTAGGGTTATCACAGGCCTAATTACTAGTAAGATGCAAAGAGATTCCCAAGTCCAGTTACCCGCCTGCTGCTACCTGAGTGATTCCAGCAAAGAAAAGAAAAAGATAGCATGATATAGCAGACACACTGTAGTAAGATACATGTGTCCTAAGGTACCACACTCGACGACGGACTGGAAGTGCGCTCATCTCGACGGATAGCAACAAATCCCATGTATATATATACATATAAGGCCGGGATCAAAGGGGCAACAGGTAACTGGGAAAGTCTCTTCATGAACTACTGTATTATTCTAGTTATTAGCCTTAGCCATTTACAGTAGGTACCCCTGACCGTGGTACTCAGGGGTCCCCATCCTAGACATGATGCAAGATAAGACGGGTTTATTTGTACAAGCACAATCGTCCACGGTGTCCAGGTTATTCAATCTTGTCAAGTCGTGTTAGCCGTCGTAACAGCATTCTAGAAATATATCATATCAGGTTTATCATGTCAAGAGTGCACCACGGCGGGCCACTATCAAGAATTATCATGTCAAATTGTCAGGTCAAGTTATCTTGTCAGGAGTGCACCACGACGGGTCACTATCAGGTCATGTCATTTATCAAGGAGGGAAGAAACTTGCACAATTAAATAATAATATATTAATAATATATATATTCTTGAATCCAAGGAGAAACTCTACAACTTTCATGTTGGGAGTGGGAAGAGATTCTGACCCCAATACAGGCAATTAAAACATTTAAACAATCAAAGTAGACCCCATGCGTGTAAGTCCCTATCCCCAAATTTCTAATTTTATCATTTAAAGATCTTTTGCTAAAATGATTTATAGCTATATATATATATATATACAAAGGGTCCTTGCCAAGGTAATGAGATAGTGTAAATTCAGTTTTTGGCCTATTAAATACAGAAGTTGGAAAGGGTGCAATTACTAAAAAGCTGAGGGTGAATATGCAAATATCTGTTTTCTCTGTATATAACTTTCTTATACGGATGGAGAGGATTTTAAACCCTCCATAACTCAAACCCTAGGGATTAAACTGGGAGTTTAAATCGAAGACTGCTGCTGTTGCTCGATTCAAATTCGAAGCACAAAGGTATGACCATATCTTGGATATCGAATTTAAACTGGAGTTGGATTCCATCTCGAACTCTAGTATATATACAAGTATGGGCAAGCAGCCGACCTTTGTCATCCACGAACCCTAAATTTCTTGCTGAGAGCCACTCCCTGTTTTGCCTCGAGAAGGACTAGAAGAGTTGAGGAATCAATCATCAACAGGTAACACAAAACCCTCCTAATTGATTCATCAATCATTCATTTGTTCACAACTTGCCAGCAACTGCTAATGATTAATACCAAAAGGAGGGGGGGATGGATAGGTGTTCGATCATTTGTCAATGAGAAAACATAGTAAAAACACCATGGTACCTGATGGTTATACAAGTATGGGCAGTAATCTAAGTATAAACACGAAGTCTGGTGGTATAACTCTGATTTTAGCACACCAATGCTTATATGTTCTGTACCTGCAAGGTTAGCAGGCCTACCCATAGTAAGATTTCGGGTGCAATGTTTATGACTGTAATTTCTGAGCCTTACAGTGATTTATGTGGGGACTATAGGGGTCACTGATGCAATGAAATGTTGTAATATTGTGGGATGGGAACCTGACACCAATGGGGTCCCTATTCAGTTCAAATTATGTAGGAGATTTAGTTCATGACCCTTTGTACTATGGTCCATACAGTAATCTCGATTCACCTGAGCAATAACAAGAAGTATAGAAGTAATTAAGTACCTATCTATGCATGGTTCATCCAACACAAGTGAGACTACCCTGATTTAATGACATGCCCAGACTGATTAAATACATTCCATATAAATGTCTGTATCTAGAATTGATTTATGTGGGAAATCATGTTGATCAGTGCAGGCCCATGGCAGCCTCAGAGCTACCATACAGGAAATTGCCTATGGGTTTGTTTCCAATAGCAAATTGATACCTAGTATAATTATTCTACAGTCCTTGGTTGACCCAAGTCCAGTAGGCAGGGTGAAACAGCCCATTTGCAGGTTGCCAGTTGAGACTATTAGGCCAAGCCACTGGGTAAGGCATGAATCTGCAGCAAACACATGTATTCAAGACACTCTTGTTAATTTTGCTATGACTAGAGTTGAGAAATTGGTGTTGAACCATAGAGTTCTTGTCCACTGCGTTTACAAATTGCACTGACCTATAAAAAATATGGAACTGGACTCATTCTCCACAATTAGATTGTCCACTACACTTAAACTTCATGTCATTTTCTGCACATTCATTCATTACACTATTGCCCATATTTCCCCTATCTGGGAATGCATTCCTAATGTACAGGTTTATATTGAGTATGAAGGCAATGTTAAATTCTTACTTGAGTCTCAGGGTAAACTCAGTGTTGTCCTGCTATGGGGATACCATTGCCCTGTTTCCCTGCTGCTTCCTCATAACTGGGACATGCACTTGCTCTAATTGGGGTGGTTTGAACTGCACCCTATAAACTTTGGCAAATACTCATTATGTCTTGCCTACGAGCAGGATACTGTCCATGCCATATTTTACTGATGCAAGTGTTTGAGCTAGTAATGAGGGTTGAAATTAGAAAAGGGTAGCACTGTTTCTGGCAGCAAACCTCTTATCACTAGAGGGTCAGCTGCCCTCTACCATAAGCAAGTGTGGCCCTGTTAAGCCATACACTAACCTATCAGTGAATGGTTGTTACTGCTGGGTTTTCATACCTCACCTACGAAGTGGTACAAGCCCAAATCTGGGAAGAAAGTGTGTCCTTGACAAAACTGAAATGTGGGAAGTTGTTAGAAAGAATAGATTCCAAGTTGAGAAGTGAGATTCTAAAGTGGGGGTCTAAAGAGAACTAATACCCAACCAGTCAACTCAAGAGAAGCCCACTAATACTTAAATCTGGATTATACATAAGCTGGTAAGTTTTTAAAACCTAAAACTCAAAGGAAGATTTATAGTAGTTAATTCATGTGTTGATTAGAAATTCACAAATACAGGTTACTTGAACTGTAGCTCAGCTCTTGACCCGTGTCCGCAGCTCAGGACGACAGGCAAGTACACTTTCTGTTCTACTTCCAATTCTGATGGTTTTTGTACAGTATATGGTCATATGTTCTTTTGCTTGATGACACGATGGACACACGAGTGAGAGTCATGAACCCCATTTATTATACTCTTGTTTAGCTTCTTTTTCGTGACTTATTTAGGTTCATGAGTACTGGTTGGGAGGGGAAATATCCTAGTAGACGTGTAAACTTGCCATTCTATCCCAGTGTCTTTCGTGAATGCTAGCCGCTGCACACAGCACGTGCAGTGCGCCTGATTTACCCCATAGCCGTTCACATGTCGAAACAGATATTTTAATTCACTTAGTTAGCTTGTCTTTTCTTATTTTACCACTTGATATGTCACTATATTTTCACATTCTTTCCAGTTGACATATCATTCTGCGACTCTTATCTTATTCTAGATACACCATGTCATCACATTACTGTTCAGTTCCTTTACATATGTTATATTCATGCACTGTCGATTCTATTATGTTGCGGATAGTTTTTCAGCTTGTGTGCTTGTTCCAATCCTGACTGGATAACCAACATTTTAGGTGATGAGTTAGAGGACTTTTGTACTACATATTATGAGCACACTACAGATCCCGACTTTGGTGCACAGGACGAGTTGGAGGCTGCCTATGCAGACTTGCCTACTACGGATGGCTTTCAGTAGTTTTATTCTATTATCTTCATAGCTTGTTCAGTTTGAGACTTTTGATGTATTTCCTATTTGAGACTCATGAGTTGATACTACTAGTACTTTACTCTTCTTTGGAGATTGTGACACTTGGTACATTTTGATATTGGAGTTTTCAGTTTATTCATTATCCATCTCTCCAAGTTATTTATGGAATTCATTAGTTTGGCCTCTCTGTGAATTGTTTACTTTGTGAAAATGAATATAAACTGCGTGGTTGTATTTGTAAACTGTGGAGATGACTAGACAGCGTTCTACCGCCGATACTGCGGCGTAGGCTGGACGTACCCACGGCTCATGCCCAAATATTGGGTGCGGGTCGTGACACGTTTTTATGGTGGCCCATGCAGGTCAGATTTCGCAAAACACAGCGAAACTTGTGGTAGTACTCAACTTAGATGTACTACTGCAGGCCTGCGAGTAGGAGTAAACTTTAAGGACCATCTCCACATGTTAACATCGTTATTAAATTCTACATTTGATCTCCATTATTCCTTTGATCTGCATCCTGTTTGAATCTTCATACCAACTAACAGTTTTACTTTGTGGCAGTTAGATGGATCAAGGCAGGAACCCCGCTCACCCGAACACCCCAGCAAACGTTGGTGGGTCCACCACGAATGGAATGCCACCGACTCACGGAGGTCACTTCACCTACTTAGGCGAGACTCCCCAGCTGCAGGCTACGAGATTTTGCCGTGATGATATTCCGCCTCCACCGCAGTTCACTTCGTCGAATCCCCCACCAGCACCTTTCCACCAGCCTGTACCTTTCCAGCAGCCAGCACCCTTTCCGCATCAAGCACCAGTCCCTCTACCACCTCCTGCGCTGGACAATGTTGCCCTCCTCGGGATTGTCCAGCAGATCATGAACTCCCAAAACCGATAGGCTGACGTCTTTCGCGAGGCTCTTCAGGCTAGAGAGGCTCCTCCGCAGCGTCCCGGCACCTCCAAACATTTTACAGACCTCAGGCCCTGGGAGTTCAAGGGTAAGGAGGGAATTCTCTACGCCGATGACTGGTTGGAGAATGTGGACCGCAATCTCCGGAGGGCCCGAATCCCCGAAGACCAGAAGGTTGATAATGCGAGCATGCAGCTCTATGACATCGCCTGTACGTGGTACAGGGATGAGCCCCGATTTACTGAGCCAGACGTGACTTGGGAGGAATTTAAAGAGCTATTTAAGGCAAAGTTTTATCCTGAGGCAGCCCACGAAGAGTTAGAGAACGAGTTCGAGAGCCTCGAACAAGGCAACCTATCCATCGACGAGTATTCTGCCGAATTCTTCCGACTCAGTCGATTCGCCGACGCCTTGACTCCTGCAGCCAAGGCCAAGAAGTTCAGGAAGGGGCTGTCACATGAGATCCGTATAGCCGTAGCCACCAGCCAAGCCACCACATATGAGAAGATCTTGAAAGTTACACAAGACGTAGAGAAAGAGCTGAAGCGCAAACAGAAGAGGGACCGAGACACTTACGGAGGAGACAACAGCCAGTCCGGGTCGGCAAAACGATCCAATGCCCCAGGGAAGACCGTAGTTCAGCAGCAGCAACCACAGCCCCGTTACCAGCACCAGCAGAGCCAGCCCAGACAGACGACTACCCCCTGCGGCTACTGCAAGAAGCCAGGACATACATGGGAGGTATGCAGGAAGTGACTCGGAGCATGCCTATTCTGTGGTTCGAGTGCACATCAGTTGCGAGAGTGCACTCTAGCACCACCCCGTTCAGCACAGGGGACTGCTCCTGTTCCAGGAGCACCGACGAGGCCGACGATACCCCAGCAGCAGAGGGGACCCCTGCCCACACAGCAGCAGCGTTTCGGCCAGCACCAGCAGGGCAGGTCTTATGCCATGGCGGTCGAAAAGACACTAGTACCTCCTAATATAAATGCAGGGTCTGTTCTCCTTAAATCTTTTCAGCCATTTTGATTCTGGAGCCAGTCACAGCTTCATATTTGCAACTTTTACTTTTAGACATAGCATTATATCTAAGCCCTTAGATAACATCTATAAAATCTCGACTGACGGAGGTACCATTCCCCGAGCGAATCTACTTGGGAGAGGGAAGACGAGATGCGAGAGCGCTATCCTTATCTTTTTGAGACTTGAGATTCAAACTATTACCCTTGTATCTACCTTTAATTTCGAGGACGAAATTATTTTAAGGTTGGTAGGTTTGTAAGTCCCTATCCCCAAATTTCTAATTTTATCATTTAAAGATCTTTTGCTAAAATGATTTATAGCTATATATATATATATATATACAAAGGGTCCTTGCCAAGGTAATGAGATAGTGTAAATTCAGTTTTTGGCCTATTAAATACAGAAGTTGGAAAGGGTGCAATTACTAAAAAGCTGAGGGTGAATATGCAAATATCTGTTTTCTCTGTATATAACTTTCTTATACGGATGGAGAGGATTTTAAACCCTCCATAACTCAAACCCTAGGGATTAAACTGGGAGTTTAAATCGAAGACTGCTGCTGTTGCTCGATTCAAATTCGAAGCAGAAAGGTATGACCATATCTTGGATATCGAATTTAAACTGGAGTTGGATTCCATCTCGAACTCTAGTATATATATACAAGTATGGGCAAGCAGCCGACCTTTGTCATCCACGAACCCTAAATTTCTTGCTGAGAGCCACTCCCTGTTTTGCCTCGAGAAGGACTAGAAGAGTTGAGGAATCAATCATCAACAGGTAACACAAAACCCTCCTAATTGATTCATCAATCATTCATTTGTTCACAACTTGCCAGCAACTGCTAATGATTAATACCAAAAGGAGGGGGGGATGGATAGGTGTTCGATCATTTGTCAATGAGAAAACATAGTAAAAATACCATGGTACCTGATGGTTATACAAGTATGGGCAGTAATCTAAGTATAAACACGAAGTTTGGTGGTATAACTCTGATTTTAGCACACCAATGCTTATATGTTCTGTACCTGCAAGGTTAGCAGGCCTACCCATAGTAAGATTTTGGGTGCAATGTTTATGACTGTAATTTCTGAGCCTTACAGTGATTTATGTGGGGACTATAGGGGTCACTGATGCAATGGAATGTTGTAATATTGTGGGATGGGAACCTGACACCAATGGGGTCCCTATTCAGTTCAAATTATGTAGGAGATTTAGTTCATGACCCTTTGTACTATGGTCCATACAGTAATCTCGATTCACCTGAGCAATAACAAGAAGTATAGAAGTAATTAAGTACCTATCTATGCATGGTTCATCCAACACAAGTGAGACTGCCCTGATTTAATGACATGCCCAGACTGATTAAATACATTCCATATAAATGTCTGCATCTAGAATTGATTTATGTGGGAAATCATGTTGATCAGTGCAGGCCCATGGCAGCCTCAGAGCTACCATACAGGAAATTGCCTATGGGTTTGTTTCCAATAGCAAATTGATACCTAGTATAATTATTCTACAGTCCTTGGTTGACCCAAGTCCAGTAGGCAGGGTGAACCAGCCCATTTGCAGGTTGCCAGTTGAGACTATTAGGCCAAGCCACTGGGTAAGGCATTAATCTGCAGCAAACACATGTATTCAAGACACTCTTGTTAATTTTGCTATGACTAGAGTTGAGAAATTGGTGTTGAACCATAGAGTTCTTGTCCACTGCATTTACAAATTGCACTGACCTGTGAAAAATATGGAACTGGACTCATTCTCCACAATTAGATTGTCCACTACACTTGAACTTCATGTCATTTTCTGCACATTCATTCATTACACTATTGCCCATATTTCCCCTATCTGGGAATGCATTCCTAATGTACAGGTTTATATTGAGTATGAAGGCAATGTTAAATTCTTACTTGAGTCTCAGGGTAAACTCAGTGTTGTCCTGCTATGGGGATACCATTGCCCTGTTTCCCTGCTGCTTCCTTAAAACTGGGACAGGCACTTGCTCTAATTGGGGTGGTTTGAACTGCACCCTATAAACTTTGGCAAATACTCATTATGTCTTGCCTACGAGCAGGATACTGTCCATGCCATATTTTACTGATGCAAGTGTTTGAGCTAGTAATGAGGGTTGAAACTAGAAAAGGGTAGCACTGTTTCTGGCAGCAAACCTCTTATCACTAGAGGGTCAGCTGCCCTCTACCATAAGCAAGTGTGGCCCTGTTAAGCCATACACTAACCTATCAGTGAATGGTTGTTACTGCTGGGTTTTCATACCTCACCTACGAAGTGGTACAAGCCCAAATCTGGGAAAAAAGTGTGTCCTTGACAAAACTGAAATGTGGGAAGTTGTTAGAAAGAATAGATTCCAAGTTGAGAAGTGAGATTCTAAAGTGGGGGTCTAAAGAGAACTAATACCCAACCAGTCAACTCAAGAGAAGCCCACTAATACTTAAATCTGGATTATACATAAGCTGGTAAGTTTTTAAAACCTAAAACTCAAAGGAAGATTTATAGTAGTTAATTCATGTGTTGATTAGAAATTCACAAATACAGGTTACTTGAACTGTAGCTCAACTCTTGACCCGTGTCCGCAGCTCAGGACGACAGGCAAGTACACTTTCTGTTCTACTTCCAATTCTGATGGTTTTTGTACAGTATATGGTCATATGTTCTTTTGCTTGATGACACGATGGACACACGAGTGAGAGTCATGAACCCCATTTATTATACTCTTGTTTAGCTTCTTTTTCGTGACTTATTTAGGTTCATGAGTACTGGTTGGGAGGGGAAATATCCTAGTAGACGTGTGAACTTCCCATTCTATCCCAGTGTCTTTCGTGAATGCTAGCCGCTGCACACGGCACGTGCAGTGCACCTGATTTACCCCATAGCCGTTCACATGTCGAAACAGATATTTTAATTCACTTAGTTAGCTTGTCTTTTCTTATTTTACCACTTGATATGTCACTATATTTTCACATTCTTTCCAGTTGACATATCATTCTGCGACTCTTATCTTATTCTAGATACACCATGTCATCACATTACTGTTCAGTTCCTTTACATATGTTATATTCATGCACTGTCGATTCTATTATGTTGCGGATAGTTTTTCAGCTTGTGTGCTTGTTCCAATCCTGACTGGATAACCAACATTTTAGGTGATGAGTTAGAGGACTTTTGTACTACATATTATGAGCACACTACAGATCCCGACTTTGGTGCACAGGACGAGTTGGAGGCTGCCAATGCAGACTTGCCTACTACGGATGGCTTTCAGTAGTTTTATTCTATTATCTTCATAGCTTGTTCAGTTTGAGACTTTTGATGTATTTCCTATTTGAGACTCATGAGTTGATACTACTAGTACTTTACTCTTCTTTGGAGATTGTAACACTTGGTACATTTTGATATTGGAGTTTTCAGTTTATTCATTATCCATCTCTCCAAGTTATTTATGGAATTCATTAGTTTGGCCTCTCTGTGAATTGTTTACTTTGTGAAAATGAATATAAACTGCGTGGTTGTATTTGTAAACTGTGGAGATGACTAGACAGCGTTCTACCGTCGATACTGCGGCGTAGGCTGGACGTACCCACGGCTCATGCCCAAATATTGGGTGCGGGTCGTGACAATGCGGCCCAAAAATGGGAGAACATACATGCGGCCAAAGAGAGTGGGAAGCCACCCATGTGGCCAGCCAAAGCTTATGCGGCCAGAAAATAACTGAAGGGGGCCATGCGGCCATCAAGAAATATTCATGCAACCAAAAAAGACAAGAAGAGAGGAACTCGCAATAAATGCAAGCTTCCACTCAAGTAAAAAAAAGGACACGTGGCCACTCAAGTACTGGGGCCATGGGGCCTAAAATTACATGGATGCAAACCTAGTGGGACCCTCCTACAATTAATGCTTCATACTAATGAGGCCAGCACACCATGGTGTATGCGGCAAAATATGGCACGTGGCCACTCAAACAATGCATGCGGCCAAGTGAGCAGGTGATTAACCGTATACATTAAATATAGGCTAAAGCATATATAATATATATATAATATATATTAGCAAGCCATATGCGGCTCAATGGCCAATTTGAGCCGCATATACCAATGCATCTATTGTAAGCTAATGATATAATATATAATATTTATACAAGCTATCCTGCGGCCAAGTAGTTGGGCCACGCGGCCATTACTATAATACATAAGCATTTATGCTTGCTGTTGCATACCTTTATGCTAATGGTGGCTAGCAAATTAATTACTAGATGCATGTGAATAATTACTAATGCATGCTTCCATTTAATGCAAGCTTCCATGCAAGAAGCTAAATGCAAAGTTTACGTATGCTGATGCATGCATGCTCCCATGCAAGCTTTAATGCAAGCTTATGCATGCTAAAGAAAAGTCATGCGGCTAGAAATGGCCAATGGCCATATGCGGCTCAACTATAAGTGGGAAATTTAATTAATACATTAAATAAAAGCTTATGCTGCTAATGCATGCAAGCTTAAAGCATGCATTAAATCTAAAAGCTCATGCGGCTACAACTGCTATAAGGCCATATGCGGTTGGAAAAATACAAGACAATTAATTAAATGGCCATGCAATTAATGCGTGCTAGCAAACGTTGAAAAAAAAATGGCCATGTGGCCAAGGTAATAAATTAATGCTCATGCGGCTGGATTTGTCCATGCGGCAGGGAAGAACACTTGCCGCATGAAATAGTCATGCGGTCGAGTACTGTTCTTCTCCTCCACTTTCCGAGGAGAAGAACACCATGAAGCCATGCTTCCAAGCTCCATAATTCCATCATCCAGAGTCCAAATCTGAACTTCCATAGGTCAAAATGGGGTAGAACAAAATTCTCTACAACATGGAACCATCAACTAGCAAAAATATACAAGTTTGATATATCAAAACTCATGGAAACCGAAATTCCACAAAACTAGATCTACAAGAAATTAACCACAGAAATAAAAAATGCTAAGTACTAAAGTGGGTTAGAAACACATGAGGAAGACAGTGGAACAATAAAAATGGACTTCCTCCATGAAGCAAGATGCACTTGCCTAAGCTCTCCACTCTCTCTGGTTGGTGGAGAAGTAAAGATGGAGAAGAAATGAGTAATGAGTAATAATGGAAGAGAGAGAGTGGAATTGATATTTATGGTAGGAGTGGTGGTAGGTGGGAGTGGTTCTCCACATGATAAACCAGAACAAGCAAGGTCAAATAAATCGAACCGAACCAAGCCAATCAGTGAAATGCCAAAATAAATCAAGCAGAAAAACATGCAATATGGGTCAAAATACGTACACGTATTCTAAATACGTAATACGAGATATCGGCATTACACATTCCCTCCCAGAACAAATATGACAAGTCGCACCGGTGTCTATCCACCAGTCAGAGTCAGCCCCCACAGTTGTGACCTGAGCGATCATAGCAACGAGGTTAGAAACTAAAGAAACCTTACTAGGCTCACCTTTCTCTGATAGTTTGGACTTGGATCTGTATTCACTCTTGTAGTGGCCTTTTTTGCCACAATTGAAACAAGTCACATGGGACTTGGACTTCTGTTGCTTGAATGAAGGACCCTTCACTTTCAGATTAGTAGAATCCTTCTTTTTGTGATGAGAAGCCACCTGCTTCCCTTTGGGCTCTCTTGTCAGTACCATATTGGCCTTGGCCAACTGTTTGGACAGAGTGTCCATCTTCTGTTGAGAACGCATCTCGTCCTCAACATGGATCTCTTGAAGGAGATCTTCCAAGCTGATATCCAGCTTCTTCCGATGCATTCTTGCATAAAAAGTGCTCCATCCTACAGGAAGTTTAGAAACAGTCCCTCCAACGACAAACTTGTCGACGAGGGACATTTTTTCGTCTTCTAGCTTCTGGCGCAGCTTCAAGAATTCTTTTACCTGAGGTAGCATTGCCTTTTCATCTTCGAAGAGCCACTTATGGTACTTATCGACGATGAAGATTTTTGATCTATTGTCGTCATCTTCATACAGCTTTCCCAAGGACTCCCAGATATCCCTGGCAGAAGGATTCTTGGAGTATGACTCTGCCAGGGAGTCCTCCATGGCATTCAGAATCAATAGCCTACAAAGACTATTGTCCCTTCCCCATTTGGTCAATTTGACTTGTGCAGCAGCAATGACATCTGCTGTACCACCTTCTGGAGTCGTAGGTCCTTCTGGAATCGTTGGTTCAGTCTCAATCAGCACATGATCGACGTCCACCAGTTGTAGATTGAGGGTGATTTTTCTCTTCCATATTTGAAAGTGTTATCCGTCGAACTTTTCCAGTTTGTTAAAGCTGGTATCGAGGAGAGAGGCACGAGAGTTTTCCATTGTGCTGGTCTAGCTTTGAGATTGTTAAAACCGGGGCATAATATTATCAATGGAAAACCGAATGAAACAGTTGTAAGAACAACGTTCCAATGCAACACTTCTAGGAAGGTGCACAACCAGAGATCCTATAAGGATTCTGGAATACGAAAATCTAAGAAGATTTCGTATATGTAGCAAACGATAGCAATGCTTCTAAAAAAAAGATGCTGGCCGAATTGCTAAAGGCAGTAGTGAAGGTGACAGGCGAAAGATGGAAGGTGGTGGCTTGCTGGGGTGTCAAAAACACCAGTGCTCAAAGCTAGATCCGCCCACACGGTCAGCTTCCAGGAACCAGCGAGTTCGAATAAACTTTGGAACGCTCTGGAAAATTGCTCTAAGACGGACTGCTCGGAAGGATGACGGACTTCGGTTGTACGAGGAAGGACACGGTGCGCAGCAGCTCTCTCTTCTCTCTTCGTAAATTTCTGAAGTCTTAGAAGTCCTGAGAGAGAAGAGAGGCTCTGAATATATAGCTACTGATGTAACTGTCCAGATCCGAAATGTGTGCCACGACATAATGTCAGATCCACAAATCCAGGATCAGTTACGAATCAGTCAGAACGTGGAAAGCCACGAACTGCGCGAGTTGCGCCAATTTTACGAGCTGCGCGCGCGCCTTCAGCGCATACTGCGCGTACTGCGCACACGGCGCAAGCTAGCACAACCCGTGCAACCCAGCACACCTGCACAACTCGCGCAACCTGGCGCACCTGCACAACTCGCGCAACCTGGTGCAACCTGGCACACCTGCGCAACTAGCACACTGGCGCAACTTGTGCACCTCGCGCAACCCTGCGCAACCGCGCACGCGTGCACCCTGCGCAACCGCGCACCTGCGCAACCTGGCACAACTTGGGTGCGCAACGAGCTGACGTGCTAGTGCAAAGTGCGCCAACAAAATGCCTCATGAGCCCGAGCTGTGTCCGTGTTCGAGTCCGAGTCGCTAAGCCCCTACGGGGCTTAGTCCCAATGAAAATTAATTTCCCAAGAGCAAAAAGCATGAATGCTTTCCTTGGAGCCTTATCCTTACCACCTAGTAAAATCACCCACATGATTCCCTCCTTAGGGTCAGCACCCCATGTGCATATCTCAACAACACATACAAGTATATATGTTGAGATAACTCATGGTGCTTTTCCAATGTGGGACTAAACTTTGCTAGGCATGTTGAGAGCAAACTCTCTTCATGTCATGGAGCAAGAGCACCAACATTACTAGTCCAAGACAAAACTCGGACAAATAATTAACTGGGAGGTAGTCTTGGTGTTAGTAGTCCAAGACAAAAACCGTCATTCGTGACAGTCTATCTAAAAAATAAACAAGACGATGATGAAAAATGAAAATTGTTGTTACATAAAAAACAATTTTCATAAAACAAGAAGTGAATTTTTTTACATGAAAATTACAAACAAATGTAATAATAAAAATGGATATTTTAGCAAATACCCACATTACAAATATCGAAACTAGTATATATCATCACTTATTTAAAAAATTAGCAAATGCCCCCATTATGTGTAAAATAATCTAAATTTTGGTTAAAATAGTAGAAGTATATCTTAAAATTTTAATATTGTATTCAAAGGAATGTGAGTATTTGCTAGTTTTTTTTTTTTTAAAACTAAGTAAAGGTATATACTAGTTTGTATATTTGTAATGGGGGCATTTGCTAAAATACTTCCAAAACAATCATAGATCACATCATTGTTTGAACAAGAGGACAATCATTGACA
Organism: Iris pallida; assembly: GCA_029216955.1. Classification (NCBI taxonomy): domain Eukaryota; kingdom Viridiplantae; phylum Streptophyta; class Magnoliopsida; order Asparagales; family Iridaceae; genus Iris; species Iris pallida. The sequence goes on along the minus strand of JANAVB010008599.1, from coordinate 3,999,960 downwards.
GGGACATAATAATACGATATAGTGATACTTAAGTATCTATGCATGTATTTTAAGGAGAAAGAATTAAAAAAAATCAAAATTATTACAAGCCGTGCTACAAATTTTTGAAAAGTTGCTATCAAAGCGTGTAGTAAGTCCATCTTTACGCAAAATAAAATGAAAATTATATCAAAAAACTATGAGGATAAATTTGACTTGCCTCTCGCTTTATTTACATCAATTCAAAGTACACCCCATTTTTTTTATCATGTAATAACCTCCACTTTTGTCGGAAATCATCTAGGACGGTCAACTACTTTGACAAAAAAAAGTCAAATTACTCTTCCCTATCGACTTCCTCCCTTCCCCGCCGTCTCCCCCCTCCCCCCCGATAGTACCCTCCTTTTTTTCGGTGCCGGCAGCGAAAGGGGAGCGCGTAGCAACAACAACAACATCTAGCGGCTAGTAGCACAACAAAGGGACATGTAGGGGATCATCACGACGCGCCGGGGGGGGGGGGGGGGGGGGGGGAGGGGGTTTGGTTGCCCGCAGCGGGGAGGGGAGGAGCGGAGAAAAAAGACAATGGAGGGAAGGATATTTTGGTTAAATTTTTTGGATCAAAACAGTTGATCATAAGTTCTAGACGGTTTTCGTCAAATGAAGAATTCTTGCATTATAAAAATTGTGTAAACTGTACCTTGAATTATGATAAATAGAATGGAAGACAAGTTAAAATTTATCAAATATAAACACCCATGAGCCCACCAAATTCGCATCCACAGCTCCAACAAAAGAAAATCCACTATTTTTTTATCTTTTTTAAATGGTTGTTACACACTTGCACTCAAATTACCAACTCCACACTTCCCTCCACTTCCGTCCCATTTCCCATCAGCCACTTCCTCCCAAATCCCAAACCCCTCCTCCTCCACCGCTGTAAAAAAAAAACCCATACCTCCGCCAACCTCCCGTCCACCTCATCAAGGCCCACTCCGTCCACAGCCCCGCCGCAGCCGAGCGCCTCCCCGAGGCCTCCGCGCTTCTCGTCACGACCTCCCCTATGCCCTCAAGCTGTTCGACGAAACTCCCCAACCACACGCCCCAGCTCTTCAACATCTATTGCTCCCCTCGCAACTTTCTCCTCCTCTTCATCCGCACGTTCTCTATCGTGCGCTCTGAAAGCCTGCTCTACACTCAACTCTCTAGCCCACGGACGACATATCCACGCCCACGCCGGCAAATGCGGGTTTGGGTACGACGAGGAGTTCGTTACCGGTAGCTCAATAGTCGATACACATGTACGCCAGATGCGGCACGGTGGTCGGTAATGCCCGTTCGATTCTTAATAGGGCCCCTGGCAATGGGACTGTCACTTGAAAGGCAATGTGTGCCGGGGAGTGGGACGAGGTCGTCAGGCTGTTTCAGAACATGTTGGAGTTGGGAGTTGGGTTAGATGAGGTCGTCCATGGGAGGGGAATTATTGTAAGGCCATCATTTGAAAGATGGTTCTTCTTGTTTATGCAAAGATTATTGGCGAAGCAAAGTTCAGATAGAGTATTCGAGTGTATCGATCAAAGCCATCAGCCATCTATATTCATGAAGACAATGGGTTCAAATTGCGAGAATTGATATAAATCACGTCGCAAAATTTTGCAAGTACATTGGTATAGGCAGCACTGCATGAAGATATCATCACAGGAGAGCAGGGACATGTAGAGATCAAGGGAAACAATGGCAAAAGACACATTCAGATCAATACTGAAGAGTTCTTCTACCATTAATATGCATTATGAGATAACTTTCAGATTATCCGGTATCAACTGGTTGTAGGAAAATACCGTAGAGGGAATGAGTTCTTCCACCATTAATATGCATTACCAGAGAACTTTAAGATTATCTGGCATCAACTGGTTGCAGGAACATACGTTTACTCCTCTGGCCTTCATTCAAAGTCGTAGTTCGACCCACTCGGCCAAGGTATCCATCTGAAACAAGTTGTGTGATTTGCTTGACGCTAGTGTAGGCTACATCCCCTACATGGTATAGATTTATGTGTCCGTTTTATGAACTAAATCAGATTTTGCTTTACTCACTGATATGAGCTGAACGTACCTCCTTCATAACTATAATATGCAGCTAGCTTGAAGGGAAAGTTAAAAACTTGTTGTTTCTCTTCTAGTTAGTCACTGATATGAGCTCGAAGAGGTTCCCTTTGGTACTATGTTCATTACCTCCTCCATAACTCTAATACATAGATAACTTGAAGGGAAAGTTAAAAAATTGTTGTTTCTCTTCTAGTGAGTCACTGATATGAGCTTGAAGAGGTTCTCTTTGGTACTATGTTCATTACCTCCTCCATAACTCTAATGTGTAGATAACTAGAAGGGAGTTAAAAACTTGTTGTTTCTCTTCTAGTTAGTCAATGGTATGAGCTTGAAGAGGTTCCCTTTGGTACTATGATCATTACCTCATCCATAACACTAATATGTAGATAACTTGAAGGGAAAGTTAAAAACTTGTTTCTCTTCTAGTTAGTCACTGATATGAGTTCGAAGAGATTCCCTTTGGTACTATGTCATTGTCCATTACCTCCTCCATAACTCTAATATGCAGATAACTTAAGGAAAACATAAAAACATGTTGTTTCTTTCTAGTTAGTCACTGATATGAGCTTGAAGAGGTTCTCTTTGGTACTATGTTCATTACCTCCTCTATAACTCCAATATGTAGATAACTTGAAGGGAAAGTTAAAAACTTGTTGTTTCTCTTCTAGTTAGTCACTGATATGAACTCGAAGACATTCCCTTTGGTACTATGTTCATTACCTCCTCCATAACACTGATATGTAGATAACTTGAAGGAAAAGTTAAAAACTTGTTGTTTCTCTTCTAGTTAGTCACTGATATGAGCTCGAAGAGATTCCCTTTGGTACTGTGTTCATTACCTCCTCTATAACTCTAATATGTAGATAAATTGAAGGGAGAGTTAAAAACATGTTGTTTCTGAAGAGTTCACTCTGGCACAATGTTCATTACCTCCTCCATAACCCTGATATGTAGATAACTTGAAAGAAAAGTTAACAACCTATTGTTTCTCTTATAGTTCACATTGTACACCTGCTCATGTTGTCATCATCTTATGTAATGTCTCAAATCATTACTGTCACTATTATGGATGTGAATATCTCTGAGTTACCTAGAGATAATGAACATTTGGTCCTTTTCTTGGATATAAGAAAAATGAGTTAAACATTCTGCTTGAACTCCTTAGTTTTTGTACCTTTACATCAAAATTTCAACTAAATAATTATTATCTTGCAAATTGGAATTGTATTTCTCTACTAATCTTCTGTTGGGATGTAGATTTGTTACATGTTACACCTAAATTACTCGGGTGCACATACGCACACATTTGATACCACAGTTGATACTTCTTTCATTTCCTTGATATCTAATCTTAGTTATTTCAGAACAAATTGTTCAAGATGAAGTTAGCTTAACACTATTTTTTCCTGAAATTAACTCATGCTTTTACTTCAAAAATCCTAGAGAAACTCGTGAGTTCTTAATTTTTAGAACCCTGCCATAAAAAATCGTTGGATTACATGCATTTGGTCCCTTGATTTTTTCAAGGGGCTAAAGAGAAAAAATAAGTACTCTTTCCTATTTGTAAAATTTACACGTCACATCAATATTACAAGTTATTATTTTGAGTTTCTGTAGTCGAAGTCATTCTATTTCATGTATACCATATACATGTCTCTGTCTTGTCAACAACCAACTATTTATTGGCTTATTTGTTTCAGGAAAGTCAGATTTGATCCATGGTCTTGTGGTAACAATTTAGGACTGCATTTCGAACCTTTATGCCTTGTTTGGTTCGCAGAAAGGAAAGGAAAGGAAATCAATTCTTTGGTGTTTCCTTTACTTTGGAAAATTACAATTCCCATCGATTTTCTTTTCCGGTGTTTGAAAATGCCAAGAAAATTGGAAGGGAAAGTAAATACTTAAACGTTGGAAAGTGAATCTTTGCTTGGAAGAATGAAACCATTTTACCTCCTAATTTTCTTTCCATCCATAATCACATTCCTTTCCTCCTCAATTTTTTTGGCACCCAAACATAGAAAAGTAATGTCTTTCCTTTCCTAATCCCATGATTCCGCGAACCAAACGAGGCCTTACTTTTCCAGGATGTAATTTCGTTACTAGCTAAAATTAGTTAACCACTGTACTTAAAATTTTGTGTTTCAAGGTTGGTCGAGACATCTTAACGAATAGATTTGAAGCATGTATCACTCTACATCTTTACCAAAATTGTATACATATATATTTGTATTCAGAAAGGAGAGGAGACCTTCTTTGTCTTGATCACTTAGTTTGCTTATCAGCTACCAATATTTAGAACATAATTTTTCATACACACCATGCGTAGAACTTTTCAAAAATTTCTTTGTCAAAATTTCATAGAAAAAAACACAAACGTCCATATGTGGATATTCTAGTTGATTCCTTCCAAAACCATACTAACCAGTAACCACCCAAAAAAAAACCATTAAAAATTAATTGATTAATTAAAACGTCCTTTTCTTGTACCAATAATGTTACTAAGGGCGTATGATGTCTTTATTTTTTTGTTCTTTCAAAAGAAATGCCGTTGAAAAATATAAAATAAAAAAAAAAAGATTTTATAGTCGTTGAAAAAAAAAATTACAGCCGAAAAAAATTAAAACAAAAATGAACGCCTTTTGCGCTAAAGGCATTTGTCTCACCAAAAATATATAATTTGCTTATCCACAACCATATTCAAGATGCTTTACAAAAAAAAAATTGCTTATACATAAATAATAAATAAAACATCCTTGCCAAGGATTGTTTTTCTTTTCTTTTTTTTTGGTTTTTTTAAAGATAGGCCTTTTGTTTATCTTTTGTATTTTTTTTCCTGAAAGATACGTCCTTCGCAAGAGTGTATGTTTCACAATAAACACGAAAAGACGTCCTTAGCAAAGATGTAATTTTTTTAATTTTATTTAAAGAAACCCTTTGGTTAAGAGCATCCATAGTGACAACATTCCAAATCATACTCTAAAAATTAATTTTGAAGTATTTTCTTCATGTTGGTACACAATGATATACTCCAAATAAACACTCCAAATTGACAAGTGGCAACATTCTATCTTTTTTTCTCCTTATTTTTTCTTCATAATTGACAAGTGGCAACACTCCAACAAAAAGAATGAAGGAAAAAAGTAAATATGTTGGGCCCCAAGTAACTATAGCTCCACTAGTGTACTCTCCAAATTTGGAGAGTCTTTTGGCTTTCTACTCTTTTTCAAGTGTGGACAAGAGTCCATTGTAGTCCTCAAGTGCTATAAAACTTGGCCAAAGATCAAATATAGCACTTGAAAAGAGTCCCACTGTGGATGCTCTAAGGATTTTACATTCACAACTACCACCAAAATACGCCCTTAGCAAGGGCCTATATCTCTCGTTTTTTATTTCATTTACTTCTTTTTTTGTGTGTGTATTCTACTCGTGCAATTTTCTATACATTGTATTCCGAAAGTATTTAGTTCCGTACTCTTTAGTTAGCTACTAACCTCTTTGTCACCATCAACGTGACATGATATCAGCAACAGCTATTAAATTATCTCCCCATAACTGTCAGTAATGGTCATCCTATCCTATCCTCCTCTTGAGAAATATTCTCCGAACTTCCCATAATTTTTGGTACTATTATTACTGGGAGATACGGATGGAGAGAATCAAAAGACATGTCAAAATGAGCAATGCTACAGTTATAACTAAACTTTTACAGCCTTCTTACAACCACTCACCCATTTTCTGACATGTGGGCCAGGTGGTGGTCTGACCCACATGTCAGCAAATGGGTGCAAGTTGTAAGAAAGTTGTAAAAGTTTGGTTGTAAACCAAACATTTCCCTGTCAAAATTGTTGTTCTTCTTTTCTAAGAGCATCTCCAACCCTATTGTGACTTTAGAAAAAAGTTAATGTCGTCACATAGGAATGACAAAATTTATTCAAAAGTTTTTCTCCAATGCAATTGTCAAGTCAATTGTGAAGCTTATGTGGCAAAAATTAAAGAAGACATTGTGAAGTTGATTGTCTTGTTCTAGACAATGCACTTGACAATGTCTTCTCTTCCATGTCATCAATTATGAATAAAAAATATTAGAAAAAAGAAAGAAGATGAGTAGTTTTAAAAGTTGCCTTGGAAGTTGGAAAAAAAAATACTTTTTATTGTCTTCTCAATACTTTTGCATTGGAGAGAGTTTTTCTATCTCATTGTCTTTTGAGATATAATTTTGCCACATAAACAAGACATTGTCTTGTGGTTCATGCCACATAGGAGCCACCTAAGACTCACAACACTTAACAAGACAATATGGTTGGAGATGCTCTAAGGGCACCGTAAAAATTGCTTGGAGGCAGCCCAGGCAGGTAGAGATTTTACTGGAGGGCACCCACAATTTACTTGGGGGCAGCCAAACATTAGGGTTTTTCTCTCTCCTCTCTCCTCCTTCCAGCGGCGGCGCCACCACCACTACCAGCCGTCGCCTCCTTCCTCCTCCTCCGCCTCCTTCCTCGTCGTCGTCGTAGACCGCATTGGACATGGAGAGCGTGAGGGTGGGCATCTGCTCGACCGAGCTGTCGGTGGACTAGGCGTCGATGAACCCTCTCGGCGGCGGGACGCTGTCGACGAGCTTTGCAGTGCAAGGGCATCCCTTCCCATCTGCTGCTGCTTCTTCTTCTTCTCCGAGGACTGCCAACTTGTTGGCAGTCCTCACATATGTTAGGACTGCCAGTAAGTTGGCAGTCCTAACATAATGTGATGACTGCCAACTTGCTGGCAGTCCTAGGATTGCCACTAAGTTGGCAGTCCCACTTGCTGGAGAAAATTGTGATGCCCCCCAAGTAAAAAAATGGATGGCAAACTTGTAATTTTTTTGAACATTTTTGGGCTGTCTCCAAGTAGAATGTGTGGTGCCCCTAGAAAAAAACCTAATTTTAACACTCTAGTCAACCACTTTTGTCTTATCTATATTAATACATCTACACTAATGCTAATATATAATAATAATAAAAGCTGGTTTCACCTTAATTTTTTTTCTTTTAAACCTGTCGGTATCTAACTTTTCTAATTATAATTGTTCTTAAATTTAACGAGCACAACTAGGTAATTACATATAATTTCTTTTTAAAAATGTAGCTTGATTTTTTAGTACCGTTTGCTCTTTCCGAGTACAAAAAAATGGTTAAAATATGTGCAACGAATGTGTTACATACTAGCAATATATAATAGAAAAAGTTTGAGTTCTCCATAGAAGTTTTTATTCAAAAAATACTGTTATTTATGTTTACTAATTAAAATTATTTATTAAATTTAACACAGATAATTAAGTAATTATATATAGAAAATTAAATTAAAGGATTGTTGTTTGTTCTTTTCGATTAGTAAAATATTAAGGGACTTTGCTCTTCTCACTTACTATAAATTAAAAGACTATTATTTGGTATTATAAAATAGGTGCAACACGCGTGCGTGCATATATATGCTAGTTGTTCAAATGTGCCTAATTCACTTCCTCTTAATTTATACTTCCATCGTGTTTTTTTTGGGAGTCGGTTATTTCTTTGAAAATGTGTTTGCTTTTCACTTGTCGTTTTTTGAAAGTATGGACGATGTTGCTGTATTTTTATCATATTGTTATCATGTGCCTCTTAGCCCTAAAACAAGTAGGTGTCGAGCCTTAAAAATTAATTTATAAGTTAAAAATTTTAAGATGTCAATAGGATTTGAACTATGTTATCCTAAATACTAACATATCATCTTAATCAACTACACTATAAAAAATCACAAACAAAGAATGACAAATTTTAGCAACATTTATTATCAATAAAAAATGTTATTTTTTTTTTATATGAACTATTTATTTTCGATAATATTTATATATCCACCAAATAGGGATTTACAATTTTTTCGTAAATTTAATTCTTGAAAACTTGATTTTCAGAAATATAGAATTTCATGTACCAACACAATCTTAGCCCTGACCCAGGAGTAAGTCTGACAAGACTTTGGACTTGTGCACCCCCTAGGTCCAATGTGACATGCAAGAGGTCCCGGGTTGCGGATGAACTCCTAGAACATAAAAAAGCACCTCACAAGAGGTCGGATCAAGGGAGAACAAAAAATAGTCTAGTCTTAACTTTATAATTATTGTAGCATGTTGACTCATGAGATGAAGAAAAAAAAAAAACTGCAGAAGCGTACTTGAATCCAGATCTTGAAGCGAACATACTTTTGTGGGTTCGATCTTCCAACTTGCTACGACCCTTAATGATAAAAAGGAATTCAAATCCTTTGTCCCTCTCTTTCTGTTAATGGGGATGCAGCAGATAAAAAGAGAAAATATTTCATTTGGTGGTCATATAAGTTGGGGACCATATATATATATTTGAAACAATAGGTAATTGTGGTGAACTCGCCTTCTCTAAGGCTCGAACTCCTGACCACTTGGGCCGCATGCATCTCTCTTAACCACTAGGCTAGAGTTCATTTGCGGACCACATATATATATATATATATATATATATATATATATATATATATATATATATATATATATATAAAATATATATATGATATTTCTAATTTGGTCCCTTATCAAATTAAATTTATCTCCGGTATGTAAACATTATTTTCATAACAATTATACCTTTAAACCAATTTTTCAAATAAATTACTTTAATTTGGCTTAATTATTTAGATAGTCCAACATAATAAATTTTATATGTGTGGTCCATAATTATTGAATAATTTCAACATTAATATCATAACCCAACCATCGAATAGCCGGCAAATTTTTGGGTCAAATTTGGACAAATATAGGATCATGTATTAGTGAGGAAGGATTGAAAAATTAGCAAGGAGGCTTCCTAAGACTCAATCTAAGTATCTTTTGTTTAGAATCTAATCCTTCTCTTTGCATACTTAGTTGGAGGCTTGAAGAAGTACAACCATGACTCATTTCATAACTAAACTATATGGGTTGGTCAAGTCGTCATGGAAATTGAGTTTTGCAAAAGTCTATTCCCTAATAAAATCTTGATCAAGGAAGAACATTGACCTTGATTATTATTTTTCCTAGTCGTAGTGGACCATTTCATTGGCCATCACAACAATAGTGGGCATATATAGTTGACATTGACCGGAGAGGGTTGTGCAAGTTGGGGCCTCTAATTTGGTTGGGCAACTCATCCTGTCATATATTAGGACAGTTGCACAGTTTTGGTGGGGTTCTCAACCCACAAAAAAAAAAAAAAGTGAGGGTGTCAACATTTAAAACTAACCCAACCCAACCACATGGTATCAGAACTTGGTAAATCATAATAGAAGAAAACACGGTTACCCTAGAACTCGGACTTTGACATCCTGTATATTTATTTTCTCGGGCAACGGATTTTTTATTTTTGGGCTCAATCATATACACGTTAGCATGACTCAACGTTCTCAACTGCTACTTTTGTCGAAGTTTTCGGTCGTGTCTCGATCCTGGTACAACTGGACTGATCATCTGAAAAGATCAGATAAGTATCATTGACTTGGTCGAACTTTACGTGACCAACTATATAATATTATACAGGCTAATCAAACCACGCTTTTGAGCTTCCTCCAGATTTGGTTCAAACTTTTCGGCAAATCTCAATCGACTAAGCCTCACAATACTTTTTTTTTAATACTTTAGCAACATGTACTCTCAATCGACGAGGCCGACACTATTAGCAACAATATTTCTCAATCGACAAAGCCTCACGATACTCGACCTATCATTCCCTATTTGTTTGTCTGTCCGCCGTTGAATATTTCGACCAGTGTTTTAAAAATCGGACCGGAGATCGACCCGAACAAAGCACTGGATCGGTCAAACCGGTTCAACCAGTTGGTTCAACCACTGAGTTAACTAAGTGGTCCAAGTTCAATCCCTTTTAGACACCGATTTTTTATAAAAATATTAGTTTACAACCGGTTTTTGAAAAAAATAGTGGATCAACACTGATTCGACCCAAAAAAGTACTGATTCACGGGGCAACCGATTGAACCGGCCGGTCCGGTCCGACTTCTATAACAGTGATTTCGTGATAATTAACAATATAAACAATTATGGGTTTTAATAATTAACAATATGAATCGTGCTTAGATATGCTATATTTTTTCTTCTTCTTGTATTCGCCAATAATGAGATTAGGTTTACGTGCAAGTAAAATCATAGGATAAGTGTTTATTCAAGTTGGGGGTGAGTTGATAAATCTAAAGAAATGTAGGGATCTCTTGCTAAGTCTAAGCACAAAGTTGACTAGTACTTGGGATGTGTGGAAGGACACAATAAACTTGGTCAATGTGCACCAAGAGATTGATGATAATATCTTTAATTTTTGCCATTGTAGAAAAAAGCTTTCACCATCTCTTCATCCACTCAAGTATCACAATTGGGTGTTCAATATCTATTATGACAAGAGAACAAGTAAAATGACCCCTCAATGTGTTCTCTCCACTTCCATCACTTGGCTATTATTTCATCATACATATGACATCATATAACATGTGTGACAGAGAGTATGAAATTCTTCCAAGAGTTGGATATTGTAATGCTCTCTCAAGTCAACACACAATATCTATGAATCACACAAAAAATATATTATACTTAGTAAAAAAGATTATAATATAGAACAATGGATTGTTGAATGTGGATTGGATGCATGGCCATTGTGATATTCTAAAAATCCTACTATAATTTTAAAAAAAAATGAAGATTATATCAGAGGTTAAATTTTTTGGACCTTCAGTTTTTCGGACCTTGTACGATCGCATCTTATGCATGCTCATAAATGACTCTGTGTCACGACCCGCTACCCAAATTGTTGGGCCGGGCCGAGCCATGTCCAGCCTACGCTTGTGTTATAGCGTAGTAAGTTGTACTAAGAATAGACAATAAAGATCTAAGGTGCTAACATAATACCACATTTTAAAAGTTCATCACAACACAACACAACACATCTAATAGCGAAAGCAAATAAGTTCATATTTTAGTTATTACACTTCCAAAGTATCAAACTGGAGACAAAGTCCAGTGACAAAAGATAGAGTTTAAACAGTTCAACACATTAAGCCAAAAGGGATCTAAAGTAAGACTACTAGGCGAGGTTCCATGCGGGAACTTCCTCGGGAGCAATGACTTGGTCCTCTGCAGTGGGCCCATAGTAAGAATCACAGGACATCTCTTTCTCAGAAAGTATGCCTACAACATTTTTCTGTCAGGAAAGGAGCAAGTATTGGTTCTACAAACTAAACATACTGAGCATGGAATGAAAAGAGATGTGCTAAATAAGAAACATGTCATATCATAGTCTATCTTATGGTAAATACATTTGTCATGACGACATATGTATATCTAGTATTTGAAACTCTAGTAGGTACGTGATCGGTTAATGGGTATAAAATGTACCGGTGTATAAGTCTACATGTAATAAAATGTACATACGTACAAGTGTACAAGCATAGATGTACATACGTACAAAAATACGAAATAAAGGCCTACGACAAGGTTGTATGAGATGCGACCGAGCTCGGTACATGTAAATGAGTCTGATCACGTACTCAACTAGCAGTTTCTCCATCCCCAAGTTATAATTATGTGAAAGATACAAGAGCAGTTTAAAACATGTGAAGCATATGAAAAGTACGTAGAAGCATGTGAGATATAATTTCAGTTGTAAATAGCTATGTTGATATTGTTCATACATGTAATGGCCCGCTCCGCCCTAGCGGAACGCCGATTCAAACGGCATGTTCAACGACTTAAACGAGCCGTCGACTCGAAGAGTTGTGTCGACCCGATGAAGTATCGATGCGAATCGATGCAAGACTTACAATGGTCCGTCAAAGATGAATCCAGACTTAGACTATCAAAGGCGCGCTCGGAGTATCGCTCGGCCGATGCGAACATCGCTAAGGTGGGTGGCTCCGATGAACCCGTCTTTGCTTAGCCTAGACACATAATAATATGGACACTATCACTGAAATCGCTAGGCGATAACACCGCGCATGCTAATAAATGACCCAACGCACCTAGCTAAGGGATTAATCCCATCTTGCATGCTTGTATAGAATATGGAAAGGAACATAGAAAAATGTGAGAACTCTCGTACCGTGCCCTACGCTCGTGCTACTGCACAAGCTTACGTTCAAGTCCCTTACGCGTTCAACAATGAAACAATGAATGGTTTACAACAATGAAATGGGAAGACTATCAACATAGTCGTTCCGAGTAGAGTTTAGCAACATTGAAAGTATGGGACCGATGGGTCGCCAAGGCGACTCCCGCACGAGGAGTTGCAAAATGTATGAATGAATGAATGAACGAATAAGTGAATGAATAAATCAACGAATGAAAGAATGAATACGTGAATGAATCGATGAACAAGCGGACAAGTGAAAGAAAGAAAAGAAAGAATGAATGAAAGATAAGAAAAGAAAGAATGGTTAGCGACAGTTGTGACGGGCACGTGCAACGGGGCTCGCTACCCGCGCTGCACGGACGCCAACCTGGTCGATAACGCATTATGGCTAAGGGTTAGCCTACGGCTCGGAGATAGCCGTTAAGTTAAATAACAAAGATAATACGAAATGGTCGTGGACAAACGGCACGGGCGTTGTGTGGAGTATACCGTGGCCGTGGTAGTGAAAGGATTCTGCGGCACGGGGGTTGTGTGGAGTATACCGTGGCCGGCCTAGGCGGAATAAAAAAAAAGCGGGGCTTACGGGCTGCCTGGTGCGGGCTTGGGCACCGGGAGACGTAAGTGCGGGGTATTTCAAGAGACTTAACGGGGTGTACCAGCCATCGCCCTACGCTAAGTTGAGAAATACCAAGGGAAAATGTCCAAAATGGCTTGTCATGCCAGCGACCGGTGCATATAGATTAAGTGGGCTTTGCTGGTGGCTATCCACATGCAAGTCCTTGCATTGAAATCAAAGTAGTCTAAGTTAAATGAACAAGTGCCTACTGAACGGTTTGGAATGTATTACACCAAATGACAAAGAGTACTTCATGCAAACAAGTTAAAAGAACACACGCCTACGACGCGCTAGAATCTGAAGCAGGAACACGCCCTTTACAGTGAATGCTTACGTGTATCATGTTAAGTTAAAATATATGAACTGTTGTCTAACTTGGTTTACTTTGGACAGGGAAGGCCGGACGGTAAGTATGGGTAAGTCGTGTATGTATTTCCATGCGACACTTGAATTTGGCAACACGGGATAGGTTATGACATATGCCATGAAATTGATCCTAAGGCAAGATTAGAAAGACAATGAATGATAGAGATGCACAAAAGTAAATGGAACGTGTTGGGTAATGATGGCGTTGTGGGCGAGCTAGCCTCCCCACCAGTGCATAACAATGTACTGATAACCCCACAGTCTGCTTGCAGGAAGCAGGAAACGTCGGCAGGTGCGGAGCTTTCCTCGAACGTGCTAAGGCGCGGAGCTATCTCTCGAGCCTTGGAGCGTTGCAAGGAGCGGGAGCACCATATACATGACATAATGTATTGGAACATCGCCATGTATCATCCTATCTTGTAAGCCACTTGGCACGCCTTTTATGTTTCAGAGAGAGAGCTTGAGCGACTTGTAATATCGGCCTAGCGCCGCTTGTAACTTCTTGAATATCAATAAAGAGTTTGATTTCGTATTCAACTTGTGTGTTCGTTTACTTTCCGCTGGAAATGGGGACACTCTGTACGACTCTGTAGCCTAGCATCAAATCGACCGTTTCTGGACTTGGCCTTGCACGGGCGCAACCTAGGCCCGTGCGGCATCACGCCTTAGCGAGGACGATCGCTCCTACGGGAGCGGGGCGTGACAGATTGGTATCAGAGCATGGCTTCACGTCCTTGGACTTTATTTCGATTTTCTCAGATTTGAAAGCTCGGTTGGAAACAAAAGAAGTGTACGCTCTCTCTCGTTGTGCCTTGGGATGTTCCATACAATAAGTCTAATATTTTCAAAAGCTCGTACGAGTACTCAGTTGGACGGGATCGATAGGCGAAGGCCTTTGTGCCGAACCACGACGTACTTGAGTTGGAAGGAACCGATGCTAAGAGTTAGCAAAACGTAAGACGTGCTTGAATAACTTTACGATGACAATAGCAAACGAGATATTGTTCGGACGAATTGTGAATGCATAGTGCGAATTACGAAGCGATCGAATAGAGAGTCCGAACGATGTTAAACATGACTCGATAGAGAACACATGCTAAGTTAGCAAGTCACGTGCATGCCCAATTAGTCCTACGTCGACATTAGCAAGTGAGTGTGCAAACTTGAATATAGTCCGCACGGGATGGTTATGCGGTACAACTTAGTCCGCGTGTCGTGCACCTCGACTTCTGGTGCAATCGAGTTGCAAGCGATATCAAGTACCGCTCGGTCGAAAACGAAAATACACTTCGAGTGTATATCGATAGGAACGCTATCGAACTAACGCTTAGGCGTGCACGGAAGATTTATTGGATTTTTGAGGATTTGTATGAACGACTTTGTATGTCGAGGCGACGTGAGCGATTACGCTAGAGATTCGTCGAACGAATCTGAAGGATGTCTTAGCGCATGACGCGAACATGATTGAGGAGTAGATCGTATGGCTTGAATCCGAGTGGTGTATGTGATAGGTTCGGAGAAGAATAAGAATGTGTGTCGACGACTAGTCGAGTGGCTCGAACCCTGAGTGGTGTATGGACGTTACAGAAATTGTTCGAGCAAGACTACAAGATATACGGATAGAACGGGTATGTCGGCGAGGCGATGCGATCGCACAAAGCCTTAGAACGCGTCATGCTTAGTTGATCGTGACTTCGAATGTCCTGAACGAAATGTCGTTCGGACAACTTGTGAGTGGGCAACGCATGTTAGAAAACGATTCGGAACGATGAATGAAAGTGAATGGTCTTGATCGAGGAAAAACTTAGAGGATCGCGCGTACGATTTGGGATTGATTCAAATGAAATGTGACTTGAGTTTTGAACAACGATCTTGAAACGAGCTTGAGGAATAGCGATCGAACTTGATCTTGAATATCGAGGAAATTTTGGAATATCCAACACTAACAATAACATCAGTCGCACGACTCGAAATTGGTTGCAAAGGAAGATCGTCAGGTTACGCATATCGTCGATGGTATTGAGGCGTATCAAAGATCGATATGCGATAACTCGGGGGCACTCTGACTCGGCGAATGACGGTCGTGCAAATGTCATTGTTCCGTTGGATGCTATACTTGAAATGTTAAAAATGTGTCGAGGAAAAGATAGATTTGGCTCGAGGACTTTCTAGTTGAACGAAATATAAATGGACTATCGATCTTGGCTTGGATAGAAAATGAAATGCTTGGATTTACTTCGTTGATAACCACAATATTGACGTTCTTGTCTTATGCGAGCGCAACTCCAGCCTCGCACATGCGTCGCGCCGGTTTAGGATGATCACTCCGCGTGAGCGCTGATATGGTGATTCATACAGCGGGAGTGATTGAACTTGGATGGCGTGGCAATCTGATTGCTTCGACTTGTGGTTTGACGCGAAGGTGGACTCGAAAATGAAATGGTGTGTTTGGAATTGAACTTGAGGATTGAGTAAGTCCAATCCGCGTATCGAGAATGGATTAGTCTAAAACTCAAACAAGAGTTACGCCCCGATGAGAATGATTATTCCACGGGAGCGTTGCATGGTGATTCATGAACCGCCATGGATAATCGGACTCGCATGAGATTGGGACGCAATGTATTGTCGAGCTGGATGACCTCGTGATCGAATACACGAATTGGTTAGAACTGGTGATTGAACGGAATTGAGTATGTGCAACGTAAGTCTTGATGCGAATTAGGTGATCATGCTCGATGTTTAGAAATCTGAGTGACGCGAGCTTGGGTAGAAACTCCCGTACAAACGAACAAATAGTTTAACCGTAGGATTTGGGGCGAGCGTCGTGCAACGACCTTGCACGATGAGCCACGGACTTGACGTGTAACTATGACCTTGTGAGCTGACCTAGCGGATAGGCGGACGACCCTATGCCGAGTGATTGAACCTGTGCAATGGCATTTACAGTATCGTCTGGATGGACGATAGACTTGTGGCAGCAAGACTTAGAGTAGGACGGGGAACAGGGAGTGTGCATGAACGACGATGAGATTGGCCCCAAACGAAGGGAATAATAGGAATGGATGACGCGCAAGTAAAGTTGGGATAACGAATTGAATCGTTGATAGAAAGAAATACTCGATGATGGTACGATACTTGGTCTTGAATCGGACGGAAATTACTTAGACTTGATCGACTCCGCTAAGAAGAAATCGTATTGATTTCGTTGACAAGAACGCTTGAAAAGCGAACCGGATCATCTCGAGGACCGAGATAAACGATAGTGAGATACACATGAGTTCGGTTTCAAATCGAAGTTAGCGAACGATCGGCAAATCAAAACTATTACGAGTAGCTTGTCCGACTTCGCTAATCGCTAAGCTTGGTTGAAATGTACGTATTCGGAGGATGCCTTGAATATATGCACGATCCAAACTCAGCGATGTGATGAACTCGAATGCAGCTGCAAGTGGGTGTTGAGATGCGCATGAACAAGCGAGTGAGTTTGCCTCAGCCTACAACTCTCGTGTTTGAGAATTACAACGCACCTCGTACGACCGTTTCAGTCCCATGATACGTCGAAATAGCAACCAAGTCAAAGAAACACTTGAATTGAATAAGTGCCATTAACTCTAAAATGAATGAAAAGTTACTCAATAAAATCGACCAAACGTATGTGACACGGAACTTGGAAAGGTATCGAGTATAATTCGGCGCCATAGAACGATAGAGCCGTTCGATAGGGATTGCCTAAGAAATACGACGACGTGAGTTGAGGAATGGTAGGATGACCTGCACTCAGGAAGTCTCGAGGACGAGACTTATTTTGAGTGGTGTATGATGTAATGGCCCGCTCCGCCCTAGCGGAACGCCGATTCAAACGACATGTTCAACGACTTAAACGAGCCGTCGACTCGAAGAGTTGTGTCGACCCGATGAAGTATCGATGCGAATCGATGCAAGACTTACAATGGCCCGTCAAAGATGAATCCAGACTTAGACTATCAAAGGCGCGCTCGGAGTATCGCTCGACCGATGCGAACATCGCTAAGGTGGGTGGCTCCGATGAACCCGTCTTTGCTTAGCCTAGACACATAATAATACGGACACTATCACTGAAATCGCTAGGCGATAACACCGCGCATGCTAATAAATGACCCAACGCACCTAGCTAAGGGATTAATCCCATCTTGCATGCTTGTATAGAATATGGAAAGGAACATGGAAAAATGTGAGAACTCTCGTACCGTGCCCTACGCTCGTGCTACGACACAAGCTTACGTTCAAGTCCCTTACGCGTTCAACAATGAAACAATGAATGGTTTACAACAATGAAATGGGAAGACTATCAACATAGTCGTTCCGAGTAGAGTTTAGCAACATTGAAAGTATAGGACCGATGGGTCGCCAAGGCGACTCCCGCACGAGGAGTTGCAAAATGTATGAATGAATGAATGAACGAATAAGTGAATGAATAAATCAACGAATGAAAGAATGAATACGTGAATGAATCGATGAACAAGCGGACAAGTGAAAGAAAGAAAAGAAAGAATGAATGAAAGATAAGAAAAGAAAGAATGGTTAGCGACAGGTATGACGGGCACGTGCAATGGGGCTCGCTACCCGCGCTGTACGGACGCCAACCTGGTCGATAACGCATTATGGCTAAGGGTTAGCCTACGGCTCGGAGATAGCCGTTAAGTTAAATAACAAAGATAATACGAAATGGTCGTGGACAAACGGCACGGACGTTGTGTGGAGTATACCGTGGCCGTGGTAGTGAAAGGATTCTGCAGCACGGGCGTTGTGTGGAGTATACCGTGGCCGGCCTAGGCGGAATCAAAAAAAAAAGCGGGGCTTACGGGCTGCCTGGTGCGGGCTTGGGCACCGGGAGACGTAAGTGCGGGGTATTTCAAGAGACTTAACGGGGTGTACCAGCCATCACCCTACGCTAAGTTGAGAAATACCAAGGGGAAATGTCCAAAATGGCTTGTCATGCCAGCGACCGGTGCATATAGATTAAGTGGGCTTTGCTGGTGGCTATCCACATGCAAGTCCTTGCATTGAAATTAAAGTAGTCTAAGTTAAATGAACAAGTGCCTACTGTATGGTTTGGAATGTATTACACCAAATGACAAAGAGTACTTCATGCAAACAAGTTAAAAGAACACACGCCTACGACGCGCTAGAATCTGAAGCAGGAACACGCCCTTTACAGTGAATGCTTACGTGTATCATGTTAAGTTAAAATATATGAACTGTTGTCTAACTTGGTTTACTTTGGACAGGGAAGGCCGGACGGTAAGTATGGGTAAGTCGTGTATGTATTTCCATGCGACACTTGAATTTGGCAACACGGGATAGGTTATGACATATGCCATGAAATTGATCCTAAGGCAAGATTAGAAAGACAATGAATGATAGAGATGCACAAAAGTAAATAGAACGTGTTGGGTAATGATGGCGTTGTGGGCGAGCTAGCCTCCCCACCAGTGCATAACAATGTACTGATAACCCTACAGTCTGCTTGCAGGAAGCAGAAAACGTCGACAGGTGCGGAGCTTTCCTCGAACGTGCTAAGGCGCGGAGCTATCTCTCGAGCCTTGGAGCGTTGCAGGGAGCGGGAGCACCATATACATGACATAATGTATTGGAACATCGCCATGTATCATCCCATCTTGTAAGCCACTTGGCATGCCTTTTATGTTTCAGAGAGAGAGCTTGAGCGACTTGTAATATCGGCCTAGCGCCGCTTGTAACTTTTTGAATATCAATAAAGAGTTTGATTTCGTATTCAACTTGTGTGTTCGTTTACTTTTCGCTGCAAATGGGGACACTCTGTGCGACTCTGTAGCCTAGCATCAAATCGACCGTTTCTGGACTTGGCCTTGCACGGGCGCAACCTAGGCCCGTGCGGTATCACGCCTTAGCGAGGACGATCGCTCCTACGGGAGCGGGGCGTGACAATACACAATTTATTATCATATGCAGTAAGTAAAGTTTGTAGGTGTACTTGCCTCGAGCAAGACAAGGAAATAAAAATACAGAGGAAGAAGCCTGGTGTCCTTGTTTGCCATTAAAATTGTTTTGATTGAAATCTTAATACAAACAGAACAGTGATACAATATAGGACTTAGATGTAGTCCTAGGAGTACACTTTTGTTTAAGCTGGGTCCTTAGTGCCAATGGAGCGAGTGGTAATGCGTTGACTCCGTTGACCGGCTGACAGCGGTTATCGGTTCTCTGAAGGTGTTGATTGCTCTGGGTGCTGGAGCTTGCTGAGAGGAGGAAGACGTTGAGTGTCTAGAACTGTCTCTCCGGTGATTCTCTGTTGTGGATTCTCTGTGAGTCTTGTGTTCTGAGTCTCTGTGTCTGTGTGAAGGGGATGATCCTTCTATTTATAGTTTTGCAGGCTGGCTGCTCATGCGCGCATGTAGGATGCGCCGGTGTGGGGACGCCATGTGGAGGTTGCTGATGGAGGCGCATGGATGCTGCGCCCTGATCGAGGGGGAGAACTCTTCATACTGCTGTTGTGAGCCGGCACGTAGCAGAAGAGAAGATCTTTCCGTTGCTGAAATCTTGGACGAGTTGAGTCAAAAGACACGTGTCGCCGACTCATGGTTCGAAGATCTCGGATTTGGTGGAGAGGAGTGATCTGGTGGGCTGCGCCTTGGATTGGGCGCAGGAGGAGGCTGCGGCTCATAACCTTTAGGAGTTACAAACCATTTGGGGCGCATGGCTTTTGAGGCGCATGCAGGCGACTTTCTTTCTGTCTTTCGGGATCAGAGATCAGTCTGGGGCGCATGGCTTTTGAGGCGCATGCAAAACTTCAACCGGAGACTCTTTTTCTGTCTTTAGGGATCAGTGAAGGGTCTGAGGCGCATGGCTTTTGAGGCGCATGCTGGTTTGGACGCATGGCCGTAGAGGCGCATGCGGGTGGCCACGTGGCAGTAGCCGTCGGAATAGAGTCATGATGATGCTGACGTTGCCGACGCTTCGTTTTCTGAATAAAGCTGTCAACTGTTCAGACTTTGGGAGGCGTGCTGCCAACTCTGTCAGTTCAGCATTTAATGTTGGTGACGTTCGATGGACAGCTGAGTGGGCGCGTCGGTTGGCGTTCCCCTCGGTATGGAGATGTGTGGGGGCGCACCCTCTATAATACGCCGAGTACTGTAGGGCGCGTCTGTGTGATGCGCCTGATGCCGAAGGGCGCGTCCGTGTGATGTGCTGTCTGGCTGGCGCATCGGACATGTCTTTTAATGATACGGCTGTCTCGCTCTTCGAGTGCTATAAATAGCCGTTTGGCTGAATTCGAGGCGTCCGGTTCATCCATTTAATGTAAATTCATTGCACGGAATTCGGAGGGCCATCCACTTAGCGCGTGGGTTTGATCTGCCCGGCCTATAAATAGTGGCATGGAGAGAAGATTTGCTTCTCATTCCCTCACGTACTTCCAATATGAACTTGAACATACGGGTGCATTCTGCTGACGAAGTGCTCCCGAGGGTGAAGATGAGACGCTGTGTTGTCTTTGAAGCACTTGAAGGTGACTGTTACATCCAAAAGACGGAGTCGAGGGCTTCTGAGGCAGGCGGAAGGTGCCTGTTGCATCCAAAGATAGGGATGCTCGAGCCTCGTCTCCGTTATTCCGGAAGAGCCGTAGATCGGAATGGCGGTGCAAGGCTCTCTCTTCCTGCAAAGTAGGGTTTCCCCACTTTGATCGTGTCGAAAGCTGCTCCTTTAGCCGTGGTTTCGATCACGGTCTTCCTTCGGCTTTGGAGGCTCTTTCGAAGCCTCCCCTGGCCACAGCATTTGCGGAGCTCTTCTCTTCCTTGGTTCCAGCCAGAGGGTTAAATGCTTTGTGTCGAAGCATTTATCGGGCGAGCCTGGTTGGAAGAGCGGCACATAACTGGGCTCTGCTCGGTCAGGTGAGCCTGGCTGGAAGAATTTGGCTGAAGGGATGCACATAACTGAGCTGCTGAAGAGATGATGGGATGCGCCTGGATGGAGGCGCATAATATCTGCTGCGCCTCACTGGTGGCGCATAGTGATGCTGCGCCTATCTGGAGACGCATGGTGGCCGCTGCGCTTATCTGAAGGCGCATGGTGGCCGCTGGCTGTAGACTTAGGCTCTTTCCTTTGTAGAAATTCTCCTTTGTACAACCTTTTCCAGACATGTAATAGACTTTTATATATAAATAAAAAGTCCTTCTTCAAATGTCTATATTTATTGACTTTGCTGTGAAGTTCTTCGTCTGAGTTCTGGCGCATGTAGTGTCTGGCGCATGGGCTTTCTGGTTGTGAAATTCCATGCTTCTACAAGACCCCCTTCAAAGTTTTCAAAACTTTTGAATAAGTTTTGGAATACTTTGAATAAGAAGCATGGAGGTCAGGGCGCATGATTTCTGGGCGCATGCCTGTTCGGGCGCATGCTCTTCTCAGTTGATGATGATGGTGCCTCGGTAACCGAAAAGATTAATGATGATCTTTTGGTTTTATTTGCTGCTATCCTTGCATAGAACCCGAGGCGACGGCTGAGATCATACGTGCGACCAAGCCCTATAAATAGGTAAGAGTTGGAGAGAGAAAAAGGGTTCTTCTTCTCTGTGCCTCTGCTTCTCTTCTTCAAAAACCCTAACTTCTCCTTCTTCGAGAGAATGGCTCCCAAGACTCCTCGCGGCGCTGCCGGCAAGGGGAAGGAGAAAGCGAAGGAGCCCGCGGAAGTTGCGGCGGCTATCGTTCCTCGTCGGCCTGTCGAAGTTCGGCCGGAGGTGGTTGGTACGTCTCATTGTCCGTACGCCAACGCACATAGGCCTTGAGTCTTTAATGATGTGCCGCGGTCTTTGCCCGCCGACGTGCATGGGTTTAAACCCTGGTGATGCGCCGAGGCTATACTGCTGACGCGCATGGGTTCAAACCCTGATGATGTGCCGCAGTTTTCTCCTTTAGACACATTTGTGTGTTCTCTTCTGACTTTTTTCTGATTTTTTACTAGTGTCGATGGCAATCCCGTCTTTGAGTGAAGTTTTCTTGGAGGCTGCCTTCAACCAAATGGGAGTAGAGCATAACGAGGAAGTGATAAACCCTGCTCAAGATGCTCTTATGCTGGATCAGCCTCCTGAGAGAATGACCCTAATCCGTGAACAGCAGTATTGGTTCCTCAAACGGATGATGGAGCGTGGAGTCATTAAACCCTCCACATCTGATAAAGTGACCTTCCTGAAGCCTGAGTTCCTGTTTGGAGACCGTCTCACTTCTACTGATTCGTCAGTACTGAAGGTCAAGGAGGACTGGTTCTTTACTGCGAATGGAGTGCATATGACTGTTAAGCAACTTGAACGTCAGTGGCCTTTAACGTCCTTCTGTCGCCTTGTTTCCCAGAGGAGAATGTCTTGGGAGCTTACCCCTTCTCAGGGGGGAGCGATGACTGGTGTCATCCAAATTGATTCTACTTCCGACCAAAGGGATGCTTTGACCGTTGTACGGTCTGGGTCTTCTTACACTTGGCGGACTTTACGTCCTGGGAGCCTCTTCAGTGATGTACCCATTGATACGTTTGCTTATAGTGCTTCGACTTTTACACATCGTATATTTTTGATGGAACGTTCCTACCCGACAGGAGAGTTTCGGGTGGAGGGTTGGTGCCATTACGTCTCCAAATGGGATAAACTGACGCTCTGGATCTTGTCGCGGTTTCGGACTGAGCTCCGAGAGATCGGGTTGACTGCCGCGATCCGTGCTACCCAGGCAGGTGTTGACCTTAATAGGCACATGTTGCTCGCACTCCTGGAGATGTTTGATATCCATACCGGGACCTTCTTTACTCCGGTGGGGGAATTAGGGTTCGCACTTCATGAGATGTACGAGGTGTCAAAACTCCCTTGGGGGTCGGAACCCTATGAAGAGTACTTTCCCACCAACGAGGAACTTCAAGTCCTGGGGGACAGGGCTGAGGAGATGACGGCCGTCTTCAAGGAAGTGGCGAGTCATCATTACTATATGCAGAGACGGGATAGGAACGGGACGCAGCCTCATGTGACCGCTTGGAGAGATCATGTCTTTAGACAAGACAAGGAGGATCCCTCACAATTTTCCACCCCACCGGCGCTCTCTCGTAGCGAAGTGTTGTCCGAAATGAGCAGGTTAGGGGAGAAAAATCCCCGAGGAAGTGAGGACCAGCAGTCAGATGCACGCTCCTACAGCTGCTTCTGGCATCTTGCTTATCGGATGTCACCCAAGGCGGTGTTGGCATCCTACCTGATGATATGGCTCCGGGATTGCGTGTTCGCGGGCGGATCCGGTGCCGTAGAGAGGATGACCCGAAACTTAATTCTGCCAGCCGTGAAGCTGGTTTTCGGCCGGCGTTTGGCTCTTCTCCCCGCAATGGTATGTAACCTGCAGCGAGGTTTGAGAGAGTTTGCTGGAAATGTGATTCATGACAGAGGCAGAAATAATAACTTCCCGCGCGCTGAACTGCCGTTTCACTATTTGATGGGATGGCTGATTTTGCATCATCCCAGTGTGATGAGCCCAGGCTCGGAAGGAGATTATAAGGCTGGAGATGCATTCCTTCGTCGTTTCCATTGGAGGAGCTGGTCGTATACCGGTGTCCCGGTTTGTAGAAAGGTTTTATCCCGTCTTCAGGGTTGGGAGATCACCAAAGTTGGTCCCATCTATTTGGGTTTTGAGGCCAACGAGGATTTAAGGGACCTGGGCGAAGGTACCACCACTCTGCCTCAATGGGGATTCCGCTGGTTGCAAAGTATCCGGCCGTCCCATCTGGTGTACCGGAACAGGAATCAGTGCTACCTGGAACCATACTTGCCGAGCCATTTTGCGCGGCAATTTGGTTATGCTCAGATGATGTTGGATAACCCCAGTAATACCCTGGGGTATGTTGGAAGTTTGTTGGATGGTGCACGAGCTTGGCATTACTATAATGCCGGATGTACCGGAGCTCGTTTTACGTTGCCCGTCCCCGATCCGCGGCCGCCCATTCTTTACTCGGTCGCCAAATTTTACTGTGTTATGGCTGCCCTGCCCTCCGGATATGACAGAGAGACCAGCCTTATCGCAGGCGCCCAGTTAGCAGCGACTGGGGATACGCCAGTGAAGGCCCGGCCGCATCGTCCGTCAGGGGTGGGTCAACGGAGTGCCCCCTCCGCATCACAAGCAGAACCTTCTGGCGATCGATCGAAACGATGTGCAGATACAGGGGCTGAATCTCTTGTGTCGAAGAAGCAGAAGAAGGCATCGTTACCGACGGTGTCATCGGATTCGGCGTCCGAAGAGGTAAGGACATCCTACTAAATCTGATTTTGGTTCCGCCACTGACGAGGCCTGATCTTCTTTTGTAGGAGCCGCTAAAAAGAAAACCTCGTACCCCAAAGTCGGGTGGGAGTAGGCGAGAAGAGATGGCGAGCTCGCCTGGAGTGCGTATCCCGCCGACAATGATGTCTCTCATGGAGGAAAATTCGGAGGATACTGTCATCGTGGAGGTTCCAGTATCCCCGGGTTATGTCAGGAGGGACCCTGAGGGTGCAGCAGCTTCCGAGGTGACGAAGGCCACAGCGGAGGCTTCACATATCGAAGGTTTAGCAAGTGCGCAGCTTCCAGGTGATGAAGAGGAATGGAGTTCATCATCTTCCGATGACATCGCTCCGGAGCTGCAGGAGTCTGTTGCGGGGACAGCAGAAGCGGTGAGGATAGAGGAGAGGGTTGATTCCCCTCCTTGTCATGATGAAGGGAGGTCGGCTGAATCATTGCCGAATCCTTCCTTGGCTTCAACCATGGACATAGAGATGGCTACCGATCAGGCGGTAGCGACAGATTCTGTCCCTGTAGAGGGACTTGAGAAGAATGAGACTCTTCTGCCGGTCTTGTCTCCTGGGGCTGGCCAGGAGATAAATGTTGACCTCCCCGTTTTGTCGGGGGAGGTGGCTGATGCTGATAGAACGTCGGGGGTAGAAGAGGTGGCCGTTGACGTCAGTGATGTCTCCGGGCTTGAGAAGGGTAAGGGTGTGGAACCCTCTGTTGCTCCTTCCACTTGGGGTACTATCACGACGCATGTGCCGGCTCCTTCTGTTCCTTCGGCACCTCGGGCTAGCAGTCTGGCCCCTGTTGATGAAGAGCCTATTGCAGCCGAGGTTCAAACCTCTCAGATCGAGGTTGGCGGATCCTCCTCCGGTCCGCAAACTGTAGTAGCTCCCCCAACTCCTGCTATGACGCCGCAGGTGCTGGCGGATGCCGACGAGTATATGAAGTTCCTCGTCGAGGAAGTATACAAAATGCTGGAGAAAGGAGTATCTGCAGTGATGGATGGCAAGGGGAGCTTTGCGACAGCAAAAGCTTTGGCAATGCCTTGTATCGAGCTGATCCGCATTCACCAAGGCCATGACCATATGGCCGAAATTCTGGAGGTTTCGGTGATTGAGCTGGACGAGCGGCTCGCGGAACTGCAGCGCATCCAACGAAATGACCTCTCTGTCTTGATAGATGCAGAGATAGGGAAGTTGATTGCTGAAATCGAGGCTTCCCATCGGGCCGATGTGAGCAGTTGGGAGCGTGAAGTGGCTGGGACTGAGGCTGCGGCGGAGCAGTTGTCTCAATCTATGGAGAAGACGACGGAGAAGCGGGCTGCGGTGGACGCTAACATCGCAGAGGTTGATGCTCAGATGCGCCGTCTTGAAGACCAGCGGGCCCAACTTCAACTAGAAGCTGATCGTGTCCTGGCTGAACACGTGGCATTCAAGCAGGAGGAAGCGACTCTTACTCAGCGGACCCTTGCTTTGGCTCAGCAGCGACGACAGCTTGATGAGAAGTATGAGAGTAAAACTTCTGCTGAGGCTGTCGGGTTAATGCGTCAAGAAGCCGAGCTGCGAGTCCAGGCGACTGTGGAAACTCGCACTGTCGACCTGAGACGTCGAGTCAGAGAACTCTCATCCCACCCTGGGGAGGATCGGGGATTGTAGCTTCTCTTCTTTTTATGTGTTTTTTCAATTCTTGCTGGGGAAATAGCGTATTTCTGTACTCTTTTTTTTTTGAAAAATAAAGAAATACACTATCTCTTTGTGATGTGTTCATTTTTTAATCTCATGAACTTGATGATTTATGTGGACCTATTATCTTTTGCGCACCTTGGTTTTTAGGTACAGATAATAAGTATAAAGGAACCAACATGTTTGCTCAGAGGTAATGTGGACATGGCAATCATTAGGTTCGAATGATAGAATCTTCCTACTCAGAGGTGTTTATGGACGTGGTAGGAATGATCCTGGGGGATACGCTGAACAACTCAGAGGTAATGTAGACGTGGAAGTTCTGCGATCAATGTACGACAACATAGGAGTTGTTTGTACGGGATGTTTACTCAGAGGTAATGTGGACGTGGTAAACATGAAGGATAGCGTAAGCTCACGAAGTGTAAGGTTCCGCTTTGTAGGATGTAGAGAGACAACTCAGAGGTAATGTGGACGTGGTTATCTTTCTACGGAAGGATGCCACGGAACAGCTGGGTTCCAGAAGCGATTGATTTTGTGAGAAGAGGTTGTTTGGGGAAATACATGTCTTGGAGGATGTCAAGAATAGTACTTCTTTAGGAACTTGCCGTTGATGGGCATCATGAACAAGTCCCCATTGGGTTTGGCGAGACGGTAAGCACCGTTTGAGTATACCGTCTCGATGATGAAGGGTCCTTCCCATTTGGGCTCGAACTTCCCTGGTGTCTTGTGAGTTAACACCATTGGCCTTCTGACTGCTAAAACCAGGTCGCCAACTTGGAAAGTTCTTTGCTTGACCTTCTTGTTGAAAGCCTGTGATATACGGGCTCGGTAAAGTTCGATGCGTTGTTGAGCTAGGAGACGCTTTTCGTCAAGTGCCTCCAGTTCCCGCAGACTACGACGTTGATTGTCTTCTTCTGTGAGATCGTTTGTGATTGCCACGCGGAGCGAAGGTATCTGTATCTCGAGAGGCAGTACTGCTTCGCTCCCGTAGACCAGGGAGAATGGAGTGTTGCCTGTTGGGGTCCGTACCGTTGTGCGGTAGGCCCAAAGGCATTCGCCAAGCTTTTCGTCCCAGTCGCGTTTGTTGGATGACACGACTTTTTTGAGTAGCCTGACGATAGTTTTGTTGAACGCCTCGGCCAATCCGTTTGCTGCCGGATTGTAGGCGGTTGAGGCCACGTTTTGAATGCGATTCTTGTCACAGAACCTGCTGAAAATATGGCTGATAAACTGAGGACCATTGTCATGGATGATTCGCCGGGGTACCCCGAAACGGTAAATGACATGGTGTTTGATAAAGCTGACCACCCTGGAGCTTTTTACTTCTGCTAGTGGGACTGCTTCCGCCCATTTGGAGAAGTAATCGGTGATGGCCAGGATGAAGCGGTGTCCTCTCGATGAAGGAGGGGTGATTGGCCCTACAATGTCCATGCCCCAGGCTTCGAATGGCCAGGAGGCGACTGTAGGATGTAGAGGTTCAGATGGTGTATGTATGAAGTCTGCATGAAGTTGGCATGCATGGCACTTCTTAGCATATTCCACTGCGTCGGCAACCATGGTTGGCCAGTAGTAGCCCATACGTCGCAGTCGATCTTGCAACTTAGGCCCTGGTTGGTGAGCTCCGCAAGTTCCGTCATGAGCTTCTCGAAGAGCTTCGGCTGCTTCTTCGTCAGACAGGCATCGAAGGAGAAGCCCGTCGAAGGAGCGTCGGTACAGCGTTTTAGTGGCTGTATCGTAGTAGAATCGAAGAGAGCGTCTCCTGACTGAGACGGCTTCCTTCGGGTCTTCCGGAAGGATTCTGTAGACGGCGAAGTCGATGAACGGGAACCTCCAGTCTCGGACATTAACATCGGTGTTCGTCGGCATGGCGTGAGCCATTTGCAAACATAGGTTGTTTCTGGGACAAATCAGGTCTCGGCCAGTCACCGTAACATAATGTTGAGTCCCAAGGGGCGCGGCCAATGAGGCTGCGAGGCCAGCCAGAGCGTCAGCCTCCAAGTTTTGTAGGCGGGGTACATGTTCGATGAAGAACCCAGTGAAGGTTGAAATGATGTTCAATGTAACTTCATGGTAAGGGATCAAATCTTCATGGCGAACCTCGTATTGCCCCCAAATCTGGTTTACGACGAGTTTCGAGTCGCCGTAGGCTTCCAGATGATCCACCCCCAGCTGTTGTGCTAGCTGGAGTCCCATGACGAGTGCATTGTACTCAGCAACATTGTTGGAGAACGGCTTCGAAAGGGAGTATGCGCGCTGGATGACCAGCTGATCGGGGGAGACCAAGACTACCCCCACTCCCACGATGATTTGGCCGTTGGGGCCCGTTCTTGAAGCGCCATCGAAGAACATCCGCAAGACGGGGCTTCCTTCAGTGACGTTTGATTCTTGGACTTCATCCGGGATGTCTTCATAGAGTTTTGAAGATTTTGGGATGGGGTGTGCAGCTAAAAAGTCAGCCAGAGCCTGACCCTTGACCGCCTTCTGCGGGACAAACACCATGTTGTATGGCGTTAGTAGGATCGCCCATGTAGCCAGCCGGGAGTTTAATGACCCTGGCTTCGTCATGAGAACTCTGAGCGGATTGACTCGGGAGATGACGTGAATTGTCTGGCCCGAGACATAATGACGAGTCTTCTGAATGGCAAACACCAAAGCCAAGCACTCCTTTTCAACGGGGTTGTACCGGTGTTCGGCCCCGATGAGTGTTCGACTGAGGTAGTAGATTGCTTGCTCGTAGCCTGCATCGCTGTTTTGAGCCAGCAAAGCGCCGAGGGAATGATCCATGGCACGGACGTAGAGGAGGAATGGTTTGCCGGCGACAGGTGGCACTAGGACTGGCGGGCTTGTTAAGTAAGCCTTGATGTCGTCGAAAGCCTTTTGGCACTCCTCTGTCCAGACATAAGAGACTCCCTTCTTCATGAGCAGAGTAAAGGGTTGACATTTACCGGAGAGGTTTGCTACGAACCTCCGGATGTATGCCAAACGTCCCTGTAAGCCTCGAAGTTCTCGAAGGTTCTTCGGAGGGTCCATGTTAAGGATGGCTTTAGTCTTCTCGGGATCGACATGAATGCCTTTTGCCGTGATGACAAAGCCCAAGAATTTGCCACTAGAAACCCCCAGGAAGGATTTAGCGGGGTTCATTTTGAGTTGATGTGCCTGCATGAGATCGAAGACCGTCTTTAGGTCCTGTAGGTGATCTCTTTTGAGGTGGCTCTTGACTGCGATGTCGTCAACATAGCACTCAACTGTCTTGCGAAGATGTTGACGGAAGATGGTGCTCATAGCTCGCTGGTACGTTGTACCGGCGTTCTTCAAGCCGAAGGGCATTACTGTGTAGCAGAAAACACCTTTCGGAGTCCTGAATGACGTGTGTTTTGCGTCATCGGGGAACATCTTGATTTGATTGTAGCCTGAATACCCGTCCATGAAGGACATGCGTTCAAAGCCACATGTGTTGTCGATCATTACATCGGTGATTGGGAGCGGGAATTCATCCTTTGGGCAAGCAGAGTTGAGATCCCTGAAGTCGATACAGACTCGTATCTTCCCGTTCTTCTTGGTGACAGGAACGACGTTGGCTACCCAGTCCGGGTGTTGTTCCTCACGGATGAAGCCACTGGTCAAGAGTTTGTCCACCTCCTAATCGATGGCGTTCATGATGTCCGGGCGGAAGCGTCGCTGTTGTTGTTTGATAGGTTTGGCATCTGGTAAGATGTTCAACCTATGCATCGCGATCTGTGGATCGAGACCCGGCATGTCTTCGTAGCTCCAGGCGAAGACGTCGATATACTCCTTAGCCAGTTGGACTAAAGATTCTCGGTCTTCTCCTTCCAAGCTTTTGCTGATAAAGATGGGTTTAGAAGAAGACCCATCCCCGAGGTCGATCTGCTCGACTTCGTCTTCGGTGGGAGGTTCTCGTAACTCAAAACGAGACTCCCATTGTTCTCCTAGACGTTGAGCCCAGGGTTCTTCTTCGAAGGGTTCCGGCGGTTGGTCCTCGCCTTCATCCTTCTGAGGTTGCGCCGATGTCATGTTAGCTGACAGCACTTTCCTGAAGACTGATCCGATACTGGTATCGGAATCCCACGTCGATGCTTCTGACGAGTGGGAATGTTCTATGTCTTCTGCGTCTGAACTCTCTGGAGTTGATGGCGGCGTGACATAGCCTAACCCCCATCGAGTCCGATTATAGTAATCCTGTGGCTTTCCATTGGGCATCGAAAGCCGGACAGGGAGATGCCGACCCTTGCCGTAGTTTAGGCCTTTATTGCTTTTCAGGTCGTAGCCCATCTTTTGGATGATGTGCTTAGCCGCATCTGTGTACCGATAGACTTGTACTCTGCCGGTATCAGGTTCGGGCTCGATTGACGGGAGGTCCCGACGACGCTCGATTTTGCCCGAGATGATGGTGCCTTCGTCTCGGCTTCGTGGAGGGACTATGAAGACTCCTTGAGACGGGACTATTTGATTATGGTAGACGGTCGTTACTTGTGTTTGCAACGACCGTAGAGCGTTGTCTAATGTATACATGGCATTCCAGTGTGGAAGACAAGAATAATTGAAAGACACTCTATTATTGATAAAGTACGAGATTTTATCCCGTGGGATTACATTGTCGAAGGAGGGTGCGTCTACATCAGCAGAGATATATTCGCCAAGCTCCTCGTCTGTAAGCACTGGGGCCGGATCAGGAGAGTCCTCCACCGCTCTGACTTTGGGGTCTGAGAGGGTTATGTGAGCCCTCTCCGACATCTTGGATGACTGCGGCGGCTTGCCTTTAAGACGCACCTTGAGGGGTGCCTCGGTTGCGCTTTCGATGAGTGGCGCCTTCCCTTGTAATTTTACCACCAGGGGAGCCGCTGTTTGTGGTGGCTTCCCCTTGAGGCGTATCTTCAGGGGAGCTTCGCGAGCTGGCGCTTTTCCTGATAGCTTGATGCTCATTGGAGGCGCCTTCTGGGGTGGTCTCCCTTTCAGACGGATTTTCAAGGGGGCGTCAGGAGTCACTTCGGGCTCCAAGTCCGGCTCTGTTGCCGTCTCTGCTTCATCATCGGCATCGTTGGCTTCCTCCTCGTCAAGTGGCTTGTACAAGTCGGAATCGGTGAAGTAGGCCTCAATCCCTTTGAAGGGGTCGATATCTGCAAACTCCGTCCGGATGACGCCGTTGGTGGATACATATTTCATGCATTGGTGGAGCGTGGAGGGCAGCACCATGTACTCATGTAACCATGGTCGTCCGAGTAAGATGTTGTAGTTGACCTCGGCATCCACCACATAACAAGTTACCTCAGTTTTGAGGCTGCCGATGTGACACTTCAGCCGGATCTTGCCCAGTGGCTCGCTCTTGCTGGCGTTGAAGCCGCTGATGGTCGTATTGGAGGGCGCCAGCCGGTACATTGGGATCCCCAGCTTTGATAGCAGCGCCTTTGGAATGATCCTTAGGGAAGACCCCGGATCGATCTGAATCCTGCTCACCTTTACCGAACCGATGTACCCTGTGTAATACAACGGTCGGTTATGTCGGTGATGCTTGAGCAGCATGTCTTGTTGGGTGAAGGTTATGTTTGGGATAACTTCATCCGCACAATGACAGTATGCACAAGTAGTTGGGAGGTCTTCAGGCTGCTTGACCTGACTGAGAAAGGATTCGGCATCCTTCAGAGCTTCGCAGAGAGCTTCTCGGGAGTCCTTGGAGAGACGCAGGAGCTCGAACAAAGACAGGCGTGCAGGAGTACTGGCCAGTTGTGCCAGAATGTCAAAATTGTGGGGCTTGGCTAGCCCCGAAGCATTTTCTTTCCGCACAGGTTTGTCGAAACGGGCCTCCACTTGCTTTTGTTTATTGGCTGCTGAGGGCTTGGATGGACCCTCCTCAGGGATGGTGCCAGGAGGCACCACTTCGGCGGCAGCTTCACCGGGCTGGGAGTTCTGTTGTGCACGTGTCTGCACAGGAAGTGCCTCTTCCGTTGAAGAAGAGACCGTGCGGCAAGACTTGATCTTCCTGCCTTTTGCTTTGGAGGTAGGGCGTACCTCCGGTTGAGTTACCTCGGAGACGAAGTCGGGGTGAACCCAGAGGACCTCTCCTCGAGATGTGGTGAGTGGGACAAGTCCACTCACATTGTCACGGGTGGGTGGCAAATTCACCACGTCCATTGTCGCCTTAGGGATGGGGACGACGCCATCTTGTGTGGTAGTCGGCGGCAAGGTGCCAAACTGAAGTGACACCATATTAGCTGACACCGTCTTCTCTTCGTAGTCGACGGAGATTACATCCGCATTGATCATGCGCTGGATATAATTTTTGAGGACGTAGCAGTCCTTAGTCGGGTGTCCGACAAACCGATGGTAGTGACAGTACCTCGGGTTGTCCACTTTCCCGACTTCATCGGGCCGCTTCGGGTCCGGAAGCTTGATCTTGTCACCCTGCTTCAGTATCTCAAAGAGTTGCAGGGTGTCGTCATCATTGAATGAATACACCTCCTTGGGTCTCGGTGCCAGTGGAGGCTTTTGAGTAGGCGCAGATGCGCCCTTCGAGGCATTAACAGTCAATGCATGTTTCCCCTTTGTTTCTCGTCCGGAGTTGTTGGTTGCGGACTTTTTCCCCTTATCGTCAAAGGCGGGGAAGCTAACACCCAGAAGACGTGCATTGGCCGCCTTCTTCTCTGCAGCTTCAGCTTCAATGATTAGGGAGCTCCAGTCGGGAGGGGGAGTAGAGTTAAGCCAGAGCTTTACTGCAGGCAGCATGTTCATACTGCAAGCGGAGAGAAGCGCATGTTCTGGCATGCCTGGAGGTAGCCTGAAGCAGGCCTGACGGAAGCGTTCGATGAATGCCCGAACCGTTTCCTTGTCCTTCTGGCGTATCTCAATGAGAGACGCCATCGTCATGTCCTTCCCACCGTCGTAGAAGCGGTCGAGGAAGAGGCGTGTCAGGTCGTCGAAGGACGATATGGAATAATCGGGGAGGCTGCAGTACCAGTCATACGCCACCCCTTTTAGGGCCCCAACAAAGATGCTGGTGAGGAGCGCGTCCTCCTTTGGAAGATGCCCTGTCTGCGACTGGAAGTACGTCAGGTACCGTCGTGGAGAGTCCTTCCCGTCATACGGCGTGAGTGTTTGTGGTTTATACTTTGGGGGATAAACCACCTTGTTCCACTCAAGGGGATAAGGCTGGGGAATGTCCATCTTCTGGCGCTCCTCCTGCCTGTTCTTGGACTCGAAGCGCTCCCGCAGATCTTTGATCATTTCGACCACGTCCTCCGTGGAGCTAGGAGTCGGGGAAGGAGGTACTACCTGGAGTGGAGCGTTTGAGGGCTCCGATGTTCGGGGTGCTTCTGTGTCTGAGGGTGTCCGCTGGAGGGGCACACTCGACTCTCCATTGGCTCCTGGGTCGGGACCATTTGAAGGTGTCCTGATCAAGGCCGACCGTATCTCAAATACTGCTTGAGTTAGTGCTTGCATTGAGGCAGAGAGGGTTTTGAGTCCTCCCTCTAGCGAGTCTATGCGCTGGACAATGTCTTGTGGCGGCGCATCAGTCTCAAGATCACCCCCGGTCATGTATACTGTCATGACACGGCCGGAAGTGGATGGATTAGTTGAGGCTTCGCTCTCAGCCTCGCTCTCATGTGGGGGAGTGACTTCTCCTGGTGTTTGGCCACCCCCAGCCACATTCCGGAGTTCGTCTTCGACAGGCGCATCTGCAAGGGCCTGACTGCCCTCAGCTCTGCCTTGAAGGGCCTCTTCGTTTTCAGCACTACCCCCGGCGGTGTCCTGGAGGACATCGTCCTTTTGAGGGGCTTCAGGGAGGCCATCTTCGCCTTGATGAAGATCCGCCGCAGCTGTGCTTTGGA
>JANAVB010008599.1:3213422-3363422 GCA_029216955.1 Iris pallida | reverse complement strand
CTCTGGTTGAGGAAAAACGATACAGGGAAATAGCAGTTCAACTACATGTACTCGTTCCAAGACACGACTCAGTCAGGATACAGGTGAGACAAGGTATGACTCAGACAAGACACAGTCAAGTCCAGTATAACTACACTGTCAAGTCAAGCAAGACCATAAACTGGTGAACACGGTATATAGAAACTAGATAAATCAAGTCAACTAGAAAGCTAATGAATCATATAAAATCTATAACAAATAGAGTATCTATGATAATACAATAATAACATGAAAACTATAAACATAAAATTAAACTGTAGAGGAAGGCAAGGTATCTTGCCTGAAGGTTGCACGCAGATCCAACAAAATATAGTCAACTGCTAAGCCAAAAAGTCCAAATCATCACAACTGTCTCCGAAAGCTGAAATAAATATTATCAACGTTCTCAGAATAGATAAATTAGCTAGGATAGCCTGTCCTTAAGTCTAATTCTGGACACAGGAGCAAAATGGTAATTTCGAACAAAAATGATGTCCGCCGTTGGACCCACTTTGCACCGAAAAACGTGCCAGCATCAATGGTCTCTAAAGTCGTCAAACTACTTGTCTACGAATTTATTTTGATGATACAAACCCAACCGTATGTCCAAAGTAGATGATGAGGGGATTGCCAATCTAGAAGTTGTCAACCTATAACACATATCGCACCACGAACCGTGCACGAAAACCACAAATCAATTCTAATGTTCTAGTTCTAAATTCATGGAATAGTGGCTAGTTGGGTTACTAATCTAATAATAGTTAATTCTGGAATAAATTACTTAAAAACATTATTTAACCTAATAATGATCTAAATATAATCTAAACATGCAAGTTTGGCCATCAAAAGTCATATTTTCAATTTTGGGAACCATAACACGCAAATCAAGGCGTGCCATTGACTATCTGGTCAAACACTGTGAACTCTAGATTTTGAAAGTGCACCTTGGTAGATTTCAGTGCCACGAGTGCGCTGGAATCAACCGTGCCACAAAATCAGGTTTTGGTCAAAAGATATTGCCGTTATGGCTAATCGTGACCAAAATGGTGATCAACCGATCAATTCTGAGTTCAACAGAATAACTAAAATACTAAATGAACGAAATAATTTTTAGGAAAAATATATGTCATAGATCTCTACGTTAGCTTTCTGAAACATCAAACGGTTCATGATTTCGATCTCCGCTCCTCCCGGAATCTCGAAAAAACCGAAACGTGTCAAGTTTCAGACAACTAGCACTCTATGAATTTTTTAGAAATTTAGGTTCAGAAATTACAAAAATAAATTACATATTCAGAAACTATACCTCAATACGCTTCCAACAAAAAAAAAGTACGTCAGGGTTGGCGGGAATCGTTTCGGGAAGTCGGAAACCCTAGATGAGTTCTCCCACAAAAGGCTGCTGGAATTTAATTAGGATGGGCGAATATAATAATATATATATAGGAGAGAGAGAGACGGTCGCTGTAGCAGTTGGCACCGACAGGTGGGCCCCCCGGGTGGATTTATGGGTATTTATTTATTTAATTCAAAAAATTATTTAAAAATTATTTTAAGTCCAAATAAATCAAAATAAATTGCAGAAAAATTTTAGAAAATATTTCTAAGTGTCTAGAATATAAATAAAATATTTTAATATAAAATATCATCGTGTGACCTCGCAGTAAATTCCAAAAACCTATAAAATATAAATTCTATAAGTTTTAAGTATATAAAAATTCCCAAAATTTTTAAAAAAATCCAGAAAATTTCTAACATATTCTAGAAAATATGCTTAGTCATTTAGAGCCCAAATAAAAATATTTGGTCCAGAAATACCCCCGTATGACCTTACAGAAAATTCTGAAAGTCCTTAAAAATAATAAAACCTTAAATATTAAATACCTAAAAATATCCAAAAATTGTAGAAAAATATAAAATAGCTAAATAATACATATATAGGCTATCTAGAGGTCACATAACCTTAATATGGTCATATCCCACCTACAAGCTTTGGCATGACTCACAATGACCATAAAATTAATCATAAAAAAATAAAATTAAAAAAATTAAAAAATTTAGAAAGTGGGCTTACAACCTAGAATCATTTAGAATACATTGTAGACTTTATCTATTTCATATTAGACACTTTGTAACCTATGGTTGTTCTAAATATGACTCAGATACTCCAGTTCGAACTCTTATTCCCATTAGACAGTCGAGATACCAGGCGAGAACATTCTCTGATAGTTCTTTCATTACTTGTCGATTTCTATATTTCAGTTTTAGTCAGTTCTATTTGATTCTCTGTTACAAACAGGGATTGATATTTCTAGAATTTATGTATACAACACACATACCTTACTTGTCTAGTCTCTATTACAAGAACCACTACAAGAAATACCTACAAGCACCTTCATGTTCTGGCTAGATTGTTATCGATTTACGTGTCGTGTTATGGATTCACCCATATTTGTCGGGCGGGAAAATACCTGAGTAGACATGTAAACATTCCCAAATACTCGAACCACCTCCCTGTGAATTATACAAGAACGATAGCCATCCCTCACCCGATCAGTATGTGATGTGCCGGATTATCCTTAGTCGTTTACATGTCGATCTCAGTTATTTTAAAATACACTGTGAGTATTGTCAAGAATCTTTACTAGAATTACCAAAAGAATATTTACTAGAATCATCACAAGAACCATTACAAGAATCACCCTACTAGAATCATTAAATGGAATCACACTTGACATATATTGTACCACCTGGACTCATATCACATTACTCTAATTCAGCTAGTTATATTTACAGTCTTTATTGCTGTGATCGTCTGTCTCTCAGTATTTGCTCTCTTTGTTCTAACTGTTTCTCCATTTTTACTACTATGCTTCATCAATATAACTGTCTATAATTGTTTTATAGTCTTTATCATTTACTTGGGATTTCTTGATGAGATGTGCTCGTTCCTTTTCTGACTAGATCGTTGACAAAATATTACAGATGATAGCCCTGAGGATACATGCCCTACTTGCTATGGATCTAGAGAGGGATTAACTACCTTTGGCCCCGACTCTCATGAGTGATCGGAAGATTAGTTTAGTAGACTTGCTCTAAAATTTATGTTTAGAACTTGAGTTGTAATAATTGAGAGTTGACTTATTTTGAGTTGTTATGAGATATTATATTCTCCAACAAATGATGATGCTTTCCGATGTCGTTCCTCTGTACGCCCGGCCGCCAGACGTTGATTCAACCACTCTTAAAGACGAACCATTTTACCTTAATGGTAAGTTTGATTCATAAAACAATTGTCTGCCTTTGAACTTTTCGTTGGAAACAGATGCTCATGAGCGTAAATCCTTGACAGATGTAGAATCTTATAGGTAAGATGCACGGGCGTAAAAAGCCTTGTTGAATAATATGCTCATGAAACATTGGCGTAAAAGCCTTGTTGAATGAGGTGCACATGAAACAGTGGCGTAAAAGCCTTGTTGAATAAGGTGCACATGAGACGCTGGCGTAAAAACCTTGTAGCTTCTGTTTAAAACAATTTTTCTTTGTTGTTTTTTTTTTGCAGAAACTTGGCTGAAGAGTTTTTCCAGAACTGGTATTGGTGACTTTGACGCTGTGAGGAGCATTCTTCTGACATCAACATTAGGGAGCTCATGCGCTTTTGACGCGCAAACCAGACAACTCAGAACTTTCTGTGGGATAGAAGGGTCTTCCTCTGTTGGTAGAAAGAGCCTTTATACACGGAAAGTTAGATGGTGGAGTCAACTCTATCCCGAGAAATCGGGTAGTAGAGTTTCTTTCACGGCAGAACTAGGAATCGTATCCCAATGCTGGATACATTCCTATCTCCTTTGAAAGGCCGCCATTTCTCCACCAATTGTATTGGCAGCAACACGTCTTCGGGCTGCCATACTCTGGGATTCTCCTCTCGTCTGAGAGAGAAGACCAGAGTTAATTCCTTCTGTTCTGGTCGCCATTGAGGCTCAGACAGCAAGGAATTGCCACCAACAACGAATCCGATGAAGAAGATCCAAAGAAGAAATAGATCTCAATTAGATCATTGTTGTTGTATAGAATGAAAATCCAAGAATGTAATAGATTTCCATTATGATTTGTAAGAAAGTCTAAGAAATGTAATAGACTTTTATGATGATATGAGAATGGAAATGACAAGTCTTCTATACTCAATGATTTGTATCTATCGAGAGGTAATATAAACATAATAGATCTCGTCTTCTGTTTTAAAGCATACAATATTATCAGAGGTAATATGGACATGATAGATCGTATCAACTCAACAGAAAACTAGATTAATATCTATGTAGAGGTCAAATGGACATGATAGATAGGAAAAGCAAGCAAGTTTAATATTTATTCAGAGGTTATAAGAACGTGATAAATAATAAATTCAACTTTCTATACCAACTGGTAAGATAGAAGATAAAAATTTCTCTCCAAAGAGACGAGTAATCAGCTTAACCAAACCTTGGTAGCTGGGGATTAAGAAGACAGATGTCATGAGAGTATACGTCAATATCGATGAAAGAATGAATGAACCAACATGTCTTTCGGGAAAAGAAAGAACAATTCAATTCCGTAAGTAAATGAATGAATCTGATATAATGAGCGGACAGGCCTTTTCGGGAATGAAAGGTTATTTTCAATTTCAAAGACCGGTTCATTAATAGATCTCTCCTATTAAATAGGTGAGAAATCTTTGTAACTTTTTATTCTTATTTTTACTCCTCTATTGGAAATGTCTTCCAAGGATATGCAGCAAAAGAATGAAGTCTCCAGGAAAGTTGAGGACATCATTGAGACGTGCCCCATTGAGCCAATTGTGATAGGTCCGACCGAAGTAGGCGAAAGCTCTTCTACTCCCAAGCCACCACAGGATATTTTTGCTTTCTTAGTAGAGCCAGGGAAAACTCCTGAAGAAGAGGCGTTGAGGATGGCTGCCTGCAGGTTTTTTATGAACTCAGGCAACGATGCCTTTGAAGCATTGGCTGACTATGTATTCAATAAGGAAGGCAGTGATCCCTGTCCTTAATCTTTTATTCGGAACAAAAAATAATAATAAAAGAAATTTTATTTTCATTTTGTCTCTTTTTTTTATACATAGTACTTCTTAAGAAATTTGCCATTGATCGGCATCATGAGTAGATCTCCATTAGGCTTTTATATTCGATAGGCGCCATTAGAAAACACGATCTTAATTACATAAGGGCCCTCCAATTTTGCTTGGAATTTCCCTTTGCTTTTGTGAGTCATAATCATCGGTCTTCGAACGGCTAATACTAACTCGCCAATCTTGAATACCCTCTCTTTAACTTTACGATTGAAAGTTCGAGATATACGGACTTGATATAGCTCAATGTGCTGTTGTGCTTGAAGACGCTTCTCGTCCAATCCTTCAAGTTCTTGGAGTCGTAAGCGGTCATTGTTCTCTATAGTTAGCTCATTAGCAATAGCTATTCGTAGAGATGGAATCTGGATTTCCAAGGGAAGAACAGCCTCACATCCATAAACCAATGAAAATGGTGTACAACCAGTAGGAGTCCGGACTGTTGTTCGATAAGCCCATAAACATTCTCCAAGTTTCTCATTCCAATCACATTTATTAGAAGAGACAAACTTTTTGAGAAGTTTAATGATCGTCTTATTGAAAGCTTCGGCTAAACCATTAGCAGCTGGATTATAAGCCGTAGAAGCCAAATTTAGAATTCGATTCTTATCACAGAACCGATAAAATGCCTGACTGGCAAATTGTGGACCATTGTCATGAATTATTCGTCGAGGAATCCCGAAGCGATAAATAACATGATGTTTGATGAAGCTGATCACATTATATGTTTTTACTTTAGCAAGGGGAACTGCTTCTGCCCACTTAGAAAAGTAATCGGTTATAGCTAATATAAACCGATGTCCTTTAACAGAAGAAGGGTTAATAGGACCAATGACATCCATACCCCAAGCTTCGAAAGGCCAAGAGGCTGCTGTAGGATGTAGAAATTCAGATGGTTGATGAATAAAGTCAGCATGAATCTGACATGCTTTACACTTTCTGGCATAGTCTACAGCATCTGCTATCATAGAAGGCCAATAATACCCCATTCTTCGAATGCGATCTTGTAATTTTGGACCTGGTTGATGAGCACCACAAACGCCATCATGAGCTTCTCGAAGTGTTTGTTTGGCTTCACTTTCTGAGAGACAGCACAGCAATAGTCTATCATATGAGCGACGATATAACATATGTAAAGATGAATCATAATAAAATCAAAATGATCGTCTCTTGATTGATGCAGCTTCTTTTGGATCTCCAGGTAAATTCCCATGAACTGCATAGTCAATGAAAGGAGTTCTCCAATCCCTTTGTTGGGAACTTGGCTCTGTAGTATAACTCTGTTCAATATACAGATTATTCTTGATACAGAATAAATCTCGGTCCAACAAAGTAATTATATTTTATCTTCGGATTGGAACAGCCAAGTCTGCAGCTAAGTTAGCAAGAGCATCAGCCTCCATATTATAAGAACGTGGTACGAATTCAATGAAGAATCCTTTGAATGAAAGGACCAATTCGACTACCACTTGATGATAAGGGATGAGATCAGGATTTCTGACTTCATAAGTCCCTCTAACTTGATTAACAATCAGTTGAGAATCTCCATAAGCTTCTAGGAACTCAATATCCAATTGTTTTGCTACTTGGAGACCAATCAATAGAGCATTATATTCTGCTATATCGTTGGAGCATGGTTGATTGAGAGAATAGGCACGATATATGACCATTTTGTCGGGAGAAACCAAGACGATTCCTATCCCAGAAACAATATTGCCTTTAGGTCCTACCCGTGATGCTCCATCAAAATATAATTGCCATATGTCATTCTTCAAAGTCATGTTACAATCTGCAACTTCATCTGGAATGTCCTCGTATAACTTCGATGTTTCAGGTATAGGTAGGGGTGGGCACGGGCCGGACCGGGCCCAAATTATATAGATCTGAACCGGACCCGTTTTTTGACGGGGCGGGGCGGGGCGGGCCTAAAATTCTTTGGAACCGAATTGGACCCGGTCCGTTTGAAATGGGTCCAATCCGAGACAACCCGCGGGTCCAAACGGGTCATGTACATTTGTTTAACATGTACATCAGTAAAAAAATCCAACTGAAATGTTATAACTTACATGAAACAAGAATCAATTTATACAAGAATCACTTTATTCCATTCTCCAGTATTAGTATATTACATATGAGCAGCAGTAAAATCGAACTGAAATGTAACAAGAATCACTATAATCCAACTGAAATGTTATATGAAACATTAAAATAATAGATTTTCACATATCATAATATATTAATATATGACAAGAATCAAGTGGAGAAGAAGTTACATATGAGCTGCAGTAAAATCCGGGTGTCGGCGACTCGGCATGTCGCGGCCTCGTGGGTCAGATCTCGTGGACTGGGTTGGCAGCCGCTGCAAGCAGCAAAGTGAGAAGAAGTGAACACTGAACAGAGAAGAGGCTCAGAAGAGAAATGTTTGGGTGCCATGGCGTGGGAAATGGGAATGGGATTTTATTTTTTTGGGGCGGCTGAGCTCTTTCCTCTTTACTCTTTAGTCTTTTAGTTTCACTTTCAACTTTCTGTGACTGGTGGTGAGTTAGTACTGCTGCTAGTTTTTTTTAAGTTTAGAAATTTAAGTACAATTACCATTTTACCCCTTCAAACGGGCCGGGGCGGGGCCCCGTTTGCTTGCAAATGATGACCCGCCCCGGCCCGTTAATATAACAGGATCCGCCCCGCCCCGCC
This sequence comes from Iris pallida, assembly GCA_029216955.1. Lineage (NCBI taxonomy): Eukaryota > Viridiplantae > Streptophyta > Magnoliopsida > Asparagales > Iridaceae > Iris > Iris pallida. The sequence continues at coordinate 3,355,591 of JANAVB010008599.1, read as the reverse complement.
CCGTTTATATTTAAAAATTTCAGAACCGGCCCGTTTGGCAATTATACGGTTCGGGTAGGGTTGGAACCGCGGTTCCTCGAACCGTATGCCCACCCCTAGGTATAGGGTGAGCAGCTAAGAAATCTGCTAATGCTTGGCCCTTTACTGATTTTTAAGGTACATAAACCATGTCATAAGGAGTGAGTAACATCGCCCAGGTAGCTAACCTGGAGTTAAGAATGCTTGCTTTTCTCATCAATACCCGAATGGGGTTTATTCTGGAGATAACATGAATAGTTTGACCTGTCACATAATGTCTTGTCTTTTGGACAACAAAAACCAAGGCTAGACATTCCTTTTCTATAGGTGTATACCTGTGTTCAGCTCCAACCATCATTCGACTAAGATAATAAATTGCCTGTTCATGACCCATATCACTTTTTTGTGCAAGAAGAGCGCCAAGTGAATGATCCAAGGCTCGAACATATAGCAAAAATGGTCTTCCTACCACTGGAGGTACCAGAACAGGTGGATTTGTAAGGTATTGCTTAATGTCATTGAAGGCTTTCTGACACGCTTCATCCCAGACAAAAGATACACCTTTCTTTAATAGACGGGAGAAAGGTTGACATCTTCCAGAGAGATTAGATATAAATCTCCTGATATAAGCAATACGTCCCTGAAAGCCACGGAGTTCTTTCAGATTACGAGGAGGACGCATTTCAAGGATTGCTTTAACTTTATCATGATCAACATGGATACCCTGAGAAGTAATGACAAATCCTAAAAACTTGCCACTGGAAGCCCCTAAGAAAGACTTAGTAGGGTTCATTTTCAATTGATGTTGACGCATCAATTCAAATACTGTCTTCAAGTCTTGAATGTGATCATCTTTTGATCGACTTTTAACAGCAATGTCATCTACGTAATATTCAACTGTCTTCCGTAGATGTTCTTGAAAGATGTTGCTCATAACCCGTTGATACGTGGCACCGGCATTTTTAAGACCAAATGGCATAACCGTATAGCAATAAACCCCAAGGGGTGTTCGAAAAGAAGTATGCTTCTCATCTTCTGGATGCATCTTGATCTGATTGTATCCTGAGAATCTATCCATGAAAGACATACGTTCAAATCCGCATGTATTATCTATCATGACATCAGTAATGGGAAGTAGGAATTTGTCCTTTGGACAAGCCGCATTAAGATCTCGATAATCTATGCAAACTCAGACTTTTCCGTTCTTCTTCATAACAGGAACAATATTAGCAACCCAATCCGGGTGTTGCTCTTCACGAACAAAGCCACATGTAATCAACTTTTTGACTTCTGCTTCAATTGCATCCATCATATCTGGTCTAAAGCGCCGTTGCTGTTGTTTTACAGGCTTGGCATTAGGCAAAATATTGAGTTTATGAGTAGCAACTTTAGGATCTAAACCTGGCATATCCTCATAACTCCATGCAAAGATGTCAATATATTCTTTGATCAGTTTTATCAACTCTTCCTTTTCATCCTCAGAAAGGTTTTTACTGATGAATATTGGTTTGGACGTAGTTCCATCTCCAATAACAATCTGGACAACCTTATCCTCTGTAGGTGGCTGTCGCTGTTCAAAACGAAGTTCCCATTGAGTGTCTATTTGTTGAGCCCAAGGATCATTCTCAAATGGCTCGGATTCACCATCAACTTGAACCATGTAAGCTGAAAATATTTGCTCGGATTCATCATAATAGTCTCCTCTAATATATGAGGGGTGAGATGTATCAGATTCGATAAATTGAATTTCTTCTGAATCTGATGATTGTGAAGAGCTAGAAGAGAATTCTTCTTGTATATCGTCATTAAACATGTAGGACGGATGATATCCCAACCCATGACGAGTCTTTTGGTAAAATGGATCACCATATAACGGTATTCGTCTACCCTTGCCTTGATTGAGACCTTGCATAGTCTTCAAATCATATCCTATATTCTGGATAATCTTGATAGATTGTTGACTATATTTGTCAATTCGGATTCTTCTTTTATCTTTATCTTTCAGATCATCTGTCTGAGCAACAGAGATATTTCTAGCCAGACCAAACACAATTTGGCGCTTGTTTTTCTTATCCGACGGAACCACGAAATAAGATTCTTCGTGACGTCTATAAGTTACACAAGCTTGCGATGGAGCAACTATATGAAGAAGATAGGGAGAAGATGTTAAGAACTTTTGAGCATAAGGTCCAACATCGACATGAGGAGGAAAGGAATTTTCCTTATGATCAATGTATAATGTTTCCTCTGGTTCTATGTCGTCTTTATATTGATGACTTTGATTGTCAGAAGATAAAGTCATTCTTTCAATAAACTTGACAGCCATATACTCGAAAAGGAAATCTTCATTGATATCAAAAAGTACAGAATGATCAATATTTACATCATTTACAATCTGATTACTATGCTTCAGATTAATCACTAGTGTACCATCATCCGTCTTCTGCGTAGATTTGCCAAGATTGACAATCAATGGCGGTTCTGGATCATTCGTACAAGAAGTACGCCCTTTGACCTTGATCATAAAAGGTTGAACTTGGCTCTTAGTAGGAACATTTACTGATTCCTCAAATGAAACTTGAGTTCTTCCTTTAACCTTGATTATCAAAGGTTGATCATTGACAGGTTGGAATTGGATTCGTCCCTTGACTATGATCTTCAAAGGTTGCTCTTCTGGCAGATTATCATTGATAGACTGATCTTCAGTAGACGATTGATCTTCAGCTATGTCTGATATCTCTTTCACATGCTCCTGTTTATAAAGCCTTGAATCAGAAAAATAGGCTTCGACACCCTTGAAAGGATTGATATCAGCAAACTCAGTCTTCACAACTCTTTGGGAATCCACATACTTGAAGCATTGGTGGAGAGTTGAAGGTACGATGTTATGTTCATGAATCCATGGTCTCCCCAGAAGGATATTGTAGGATACGTCTGAGTTGATAACATAGAAGGTTACCATAGTTCGAAGATCACCAATCTGAATCTTCAGACGAATCTTCTCCAGTGGTTTACTCTTGCCAGAATTAAAACTAACTATTATAGTACTAGTGTAAGTCAGATCACTAGTAGAAATCCTCAGGGGTCTTAGCATGCTCTGAAGAATTATGCTAATTGAAGACCCAGGATCAATGTAAATCCTGTCAATTTCAGTGGATCCAATATACCCAGTGTAGCACAGAGGCCTGTCATGTTTGTTATGCTTCAACAACATATCTTCTTGTGTAAAGGTGATGTTGGGAATTACTTCCATCACCCTATGACATTGCGGACACGACACTGGAGTATTATCAGGACTCTTGAGTTGAGCCAAGCATGAATCTACTTGAAGTCAAGCTTCACTCAAAGTCTCCCTGTTTTCTCTAGAAAGACAAAGCAGCTCAAATATAGATAGTCTAGCCGGAGTATTGGCTAACTGAGCTAGAATATCAAATTTGTAGGATTTCATCACTACCCCCTGACTGGAAGTAGACTTCAATGGAACGTCAAAGCGTACTGCTTTCTGTTTTCCCTTTTCAACCACAGATGGTTTAGCAGGAATAGGAGAAGGTTGAGCTGGTAGTGTTTCCACTACGTCTTCTACTTCTTTGGAAGATCCCTCATAATTTTTGTGGTACTCTTTCCTAGATCTCGTACCAGCAAAAGTTTTTTCTTCGGACTCAGGAGAAGGAAGTACCATATTACATGATTTAGTCTTCCCTCCTTTAGCCTTCTTCTTGTAAGGATTGTTATGAGGAACTTCAGAACCCAATCCAACAGTTGATTTTTGATTTTGAATTTGTAAAGGAAGTCGTATTCCTTTATTATAATTCAAACCTTCTGCCTTCTGAAAGTCATAGCCCATCTTCTTCATGAGAAGGATTGATTGCTGACTGTATAAATGAATAGGCAGTGAACTTTCAACAGGTGGTTCCACAGAGGAAGAAGAAGAGATCTCTGTAACTACAGGAGAATGAGGAATAGACGTCTTCGTAGCTACGGAAAGAGAAGGATTCGGGATACGAGGAAAAATCCCCGTAGGAGCTTTTTCATAAGCAGCGAAGACTTGTTGTGCCCGGTATAAGGGAACACTATTCATAACTAGCCACTGCTGATGAGTAAGCTTGAGCTTGGTAGGAGGAGCTAGACTTGGAGGACATATGTTCAGTCCTCTTAGTCTATCTTCTAAAGGAAGGCCATCCCATAGATGATCCAAATCGTCAGGATCTAGAATAACATGAGAAATCATGTTGCAGGTTTCGACTTTCTTACCTTTTTTGGATTTTGAAGTTTTACCTTCATCTTCCATTTCAGGTACTAAGTCAGGTTGTACCCACATAATTTCACCATTTTTTAAGGTGAGGCAACAATCCTTCATTTTCCTCTCTAGCAGGCGTGATATTCAGAATCTTCATCGTCGCCTTCGGGATTGGGATAATTCTATCTGGGACTTGCTGTGGAGGAAAATCTCCGAATTGAAGAAAAACTATATTGGTTGTAACCGTATGGTCATCATTGGTTAAAGCGATAGCACCACCATTTATCAGCTCTTGGATTTTCTTCTTCAAGACATAGCAAGCACTGGTTGGATGATTAATGTATCTATAATATATACAATATTTGGGATTGTCAGTCAGATTCACCTCATTAGGCCTCTTTGGCTCCGGAATCTGGAGTTTGCCACTCTTTACCAAATATTGGAATATCCCTGGGATATCACTTTCGTCAAAAGAGTATTCTTCTTTCGGCCTGGAAGATTCCTGATTATTCGGCGTCGTTTTATTCTTGGAAAGATTGACCATGAGAGTATCTTTTCCTTTTATATTACGATTACCAGAATTATTACCAGGATTACTTTTCTTTCCTTTATCCTCTGAGGCGAAAATCATCCCATGTTCACGAGCCAACCTACCATTGGTCTCGGTAGAAACTGCTGCTATAATAAACGAAGCCCAATCTGTGAATTGGGAACCCGTGAAAACAGCAATAGATGGTCGCAGATTCATCTTGCATGTATCAATTAATGTTGAATCTGGCATACCAGGAGGCATCTTTAGAGTAGCCTATCGGAAACGTTCGATGAACGTCCGAGTATCTTCTTTCTGCTTTTGTTTGATTTCTATTAAGGAGGACATGTTCATGTCCATACCTCCTTCATAGAAGCGGGAGAGAAACATTGTCTTAAATTCGTCAAAAGACGAAATGCAATTGTCAGGTAAACTACGATACCAGTCGTAAGCCAAACCCGTCAAGCACCCAATGAATACTCGAGTGAGAAGAGCATCATTTTTCTGCAAATGTACAGTCATAATATCAAAGTAATTGATATACTGACTAGGAGAAGCCCTTCCATCAAATAATACCATTGATTGTGGCTTAAATTTCGGTGGAAAGGGTACATCATTCCAATGAGGAGGATAAGGTTGCTTAATCCCTAACCTCTGGAGCTGATCCTTGTGCTTCAAAACTTCAAACTGTACTTTGAGCTCACGCACTGCTTGAATGGCTTCACTGGTTTACGGAAGCACATTTGATTGAATGGTTGTTGGATGTACCGTAATCCCCACCGGAGATGGTATATCTTCTGGCATAATAGGATCTGGAGATGCAGAATTTTGATTAACAGCAGGCTCTTGAATATTCAAAGGTATATCAGCCCCTTGACTATCTTGAGTTGGTGCTACTACTGGTATCGGTGTTATTACTATCGGCTGAGTAGTTTGCTGATTCAATATTATCTGATGTATGCTTTGCACCATGTTAAGCATGTCTTTCAGTGATTGCTCAACGGCAGTGAGACGTTGTTCTGTATTAGCAGATGACGTCTCTGGTTAATCTCCAATAGCGTAGGATTCAACCTCTCTTGAAGATATAGAAGGATTAGTATAGAAGTATGAATCGACACTATCAGTTTCAGACTCAAAAGATTGAGTACCCCCAGCTTCTGAATCAGAAGTCTGCAATTGTCTTTGTCTTCTTGATCGCGTATTCTGATATACTCCCTCAAAGGAATCAAGAAGTCTGTTGAACTGTTGTTGACCTGGAGTTTGGGACATATTTCATCTTGGACGTCGTCTTCTGTTAGTATGAGATGCCATGTTGACTGACACATATGACGGCTCATGTTCTTGGTCATCAGCTTATTGTTGAGGCACATTAAAACTTAATCGATCGAAGACTGACCTGTACCAGGGGATCCGCATCAACATATACCCTTAATTTTTATACTAGCAATGGAAATTCTATCAAGATTCTTCTATTGTTATGAACAAGCTGATCTGTACCAGGGGATACGCATCAACATATACTCGCCATCAATATCCCACCTCCTCTTCTCTGACAACATTCTTGTGTTTGGGAAGGCCTTCGCCCAGAACTTGGGCCATGCAAAGGACATCCTACAAAGATTTGCCTCCTGGTCGGGGCAACAGATCAACTACTCAAAGTCCAGCATATACTTCAGCAAACGATCCGGGTCAGCCGAGCAACAAGATCTCGCATCAGAAGACAAGTATCTTGGGCATGCACTGTTGCAATCAAAGTATCGATCATCCATATTCAAAAAGTTACTTGATTCATGCGGGTCACGACTGAAGGGATGGAAGACGAAACTCCTCTCCCATGCAGCCAGTAATGTACTCATCAACTCCACACTTAGCTCATTACCTATTTATCATATGGCTACACATAAAATCCCCAAAGGTATCACGTCGAAGATCACACAAATTCATCGAAGCTTCTGGTGGGGGCACGACGTAGATGAGAGAAGGCTGCACTTCCTAGCATGGGATAACTTTAACAAACCTAAGAGAGTCAGAGGACTGGGATTCCATAAACCAGAATGGGTCAACACTGCCCTCTTTGGCAAGCTGCTATGGCACTTCCTGGACCAGCCTGACCTTCTTTGGGTCCGTCTGCTGCGCAGAATTTACCTTCAAAAATAAATCCATCTGGGCGATTCACAAATCGAAGCGAGCTTCACCAACATGGAAGAGCCTTTTGGACGTTAGAGATTTACTGGCGGACAAAGTCTACTGGAGTATTAGGGGAGGATGGGTCAGCATACTCGACGACCCTTGGATCCCAAGCTTGCCCGGACACAAGATTTCAGGGGTTGAGCTGCCGGAGGATGGGCCTCGGATAGTCCGTGACTTGATGTGCCCGTGTTCAAGAACATGGGTGTTTCACTTAACAAAAATGCCAGGAAAATTGGCTTTTGAAAATAAAATGAGAAAAAGTACAAGAAGTACAAATTTGATTCTGGAAAAGTATTGCTATGGAAGTCTGATCTGTAAATGATCACTTTGTTCCTTGGACCATACGATGATGATGAAGATCACTGCTTGAAGATGAACAACCGGAAGAACTAAGTCACCATAAAGGTATCGACGCACTTGGGCACTGATGGCGAGGCCGATTGCTTTCCTGCTTTGCTTCACTCTGTTCTGAAAGAAAGGTTGAAGAAGAATGCTCTGGAGAATCAAAATCTCTGAGTTCTAATCTCTCTGTTTTCTCTCCTCCTGTCTCTGTCCGTTATGTGAGAAAAATAAGTCTATTTATAGACTTGGGTTCTTGTGCGTAAAAACTCAGCAAAAGTTCCGTCTTTACGCTAGTAACTGCCACCCATGACTGAAGTCATCCTCTGCATACGTTAACACGTGTCCCATCATTTCAGTAATAATAGGATGCACGTACACACGTTCTTCGAGATGTGTGGCATGAAAGCCATGTAGGCAAACCACGTTCCGAATTGGTGAAGAAGAATAGGGCGTAAAAACAACCCAAATATACCCTGAGCGTAAAGTAGTAGACTAGGCGTAAAATAGCCCTGACATGGACTTCCCGCGTAAAGTGGTTGTTAAATAACCTTGGGCGTAAAAGTAGCCCAAATAAACTTTATGCACACGTCAACTTTTGAGCGTAAAAACTCGTATAGTCTCCGTGCGTAAAAGAAGTCATACTGTGAGCGTAAAATAGCTCAGTCCACATACTAAACGACAACATTGGTCTCTGTGTAAAACAAATCCCTTCGAATTCTGTGATATATGCCATCATTAAATCTTCATGTCAGACTTTGCATTAAATGTAAGACTTGACAGCTTTGTCCAGCGTAAAAGTGGCTAGCCTGCATTAGGCGTAAAACAATTAATTTTACATGTGTGGCCCCTTAATTATTGAATAATTCCAACAAAGTCAGGAACAGAGCAATCTTCAATAACTTTTCAATCAATGCAAGATGGATTTATGAAGAAGCACGAAACCTACAGGAGAAACATGAAGCTTATTGTCCTGATGTCTCTGACAGTACAATCAATCAGTTTGAACGTCAACATAATGTTACATGGGTGCCACCAAGTTCCAACTACTGGAAGATCAATTTCGATGGTGCCTTCTTGGATGGGAAAATGGCGGGTGCTGCTGTACTTCGAGATTCAACAGGTCGATTTCATATGGCGTTATCGAAGACAGAGGATGGTGGTTCGCCTATTGAAGCTGAGGCGTCTGCTATCAGTTTAGCTCTTCTCATCTGCAAAGACGAAAATCTCCATGAGGTTATTATTGAAGGTGATTGCAAGACGTTGATCGACTCAATTAATCAACCTGCAGTGACTACTTTATGGCGTGCTCGTCATACCATTGCGGATACAAGAAAGGCTGCAATGTTGATTCCTAACCTTTCTTTCAAATTCATTGATAGAAGAGCTAATCAATGTGCTCATTTACTAGCTACATCTTCTTTGTTGTTTAATTCATCTGAATCTATATCTTTCTATAAGGAGATACCTTCTTGTATTGTATCTCATGTTATTCATGACATGAGATCAGTTCTTTCTTAACTTTAATGAATCCTTGTTTCAAAAAGAAAAAAAAAAAGAAAGTCAGACAATTGCTGACCCACCTGTCAGACAAGACGTCCTGTGTGTATAGAACACCATTTTCTTATAAATATTAATGAAAAAGTTAGACCATTGCTGAGTAGTGGCCTTTAATTAGTTTACTGCATGAAACTTTTGAGGATGTGGAAGGGGGCAACATTGACTTGGAACAGCTCGACAGAGAGTGCATGTATTAATTATTATATAGTAATTATTTAGTTAGGGCTATAACAAACAAGTGATGATTCTTCGTAATTAGAATCTTGAGTTTATTGAATTGCTAATGATCGATCGATCAGTGTATAGAATAGAATAGAATAGAATAGAATAGAATAGAATAGAAATGATTATATAACAAACTTTTTGTACGTGGCTGTAAATTAATGTATAAATAGGAGAGACAGTACTGGCGATCATTGACCAGCTGGTAGGTGTTGCAATCATGCGCGCAATGTGATCCTTGGAAACATCCATGGGGTTGGGGTCCTCCTCCTTTCTAATGGTACGGTACGTCCATAGGACACATTAGTGATGCGGCGCCAAGGTTCTTGGACTCGATCTCCATGGCCCCTCCCACCAACATGATTAATTATTGCCGGGAACGCCAGGGCACGCTTTTCGATGGAAAATACAGAAACTGAAACAGTTGTAAAGATAATGTTTCAAATGCAATTCCTTAAAGAAGGTTTTGCAACAGAGATCCAGAAGAATTCTGCAAATTACGAGATCTAAAAAGATATCGTAATTCACGAATAATCTAAAGAGATTTTCGTGATCGTAGCAAACTGGCAGTAGTGCCTTCTAAAAAGAAGATACTGACAGAACTGCTAAAGGCAACAGAAGGGTGACAGGCGAGAGATGGAATTGCTGGGGTGAATGATCACCGTTGCTCAAAGCTTTATTCGCCCTCTGCGAACAGCTTCCAGGAACCAGCAAGGTTGACGGAAAATCTTGGAACACTCCTGCTCTTCTGACTCCTCGGAAGACGGCGAACTCCTCTGGCAATGGCTCCACTCTTCTCTCTCTGTTTCTGAAGTAACAGAACCCACGCGTACTAAAAAGTACTAGTGTTTGTGTTAAAAAAACACGCTCACTACTCTGTTGTGTTAAAGAACACTTAGAGTTTTCTCTCTGGAATTCTGATTTCTCCAATACTGAGAGAGAGGAGAGAACCTGCATATATAGCCCACGGGGCGGTTGCCAAGCAGTTGCCTGAACATCAGGGTAGTGGCTGAACTACTCCTGAATGTGCAGCAACTGCTGCAATCGTTCCCGCTCTAATATGCAGCCAGCCATACGCACACTACGCACACTACGCACTCTACGCACACTACGTACGCTGCGCACACTGCGCACTCTACGTACGTTGCGTACGCTGCGCACACTGCACGTACTGGGCGTACTGGGCTGCGTAACCGGGCCAGCGTAACCGGGCCAGCGTAACTGGGCTCGCGTAACGGGCCGCGCAACGTGGTCGCGCAAGTGGCTCGCGCAACGAGTGCAACTTAAGCGCAATATGCGCCTAGCGACGATGCTGACGTGCTAAGTGCAAAGTGCGCCAACAAAATGCCACATTACGCCTCATGAGCCCTTGAGCCCGAGTTCAAGCCCGAGCCCGAGCCCGAGCCCGAGTCCGAGTCCGAGTCCGAGTCGCTAAGCTCCTACGGAGCTTAGCTCCATGGAAATAAATTTCCAAGAGCAAAAAGCTTACAGCTTCTTAATTGTTGATTAAGCCTTTATACCATTGATAATTAATCCCACATGGCACACACCCATGTGCACTACATGTGCATCTCCATAAAGAGCAAAGACTCATATATATGGAGATACACATTCCTTTCTAGCCGATGTGGGACTAAAAACCAAAACTAAAGGCTAAAAACCCAACAATCCCCCACATATCTCTATATATATGAGTACGAGTGTTCCCCACAGTAATTGTCCATTATGCTTTTAGGATAGATGCCACTTAAGACTTGAATCTTCCCACGTGAGTCTAAAATCAAACTATAATACAAGAATGGACTAAGCCTTGAATTCTGCATCATAGCTGAAATTCTTTCCACTCACATAATGTAGTTACATGTGCTTCTGGCTGCACATTTAAGGCCGTGTGCCAGCCTGGTTTCAGTGTATAATATTGGGCGTCTACAAGTTTACCCTCAAGAGACGGCCTGATATCTCTTTGTCCATACACTATAGGTGAGTTCTTTATTAAAGAGACATGGCATGAAGCGTCCAACGCTTCCTTTGCGGTGCTATGCCGCTATGACATGGCCTTAAGCCGAGGACCTTACCCCGAATCACTGGGAACCTTATCGTAGTGTCATACTACCCGTAGCATGAGGTCTAGCCCCTTTGTAGTGCCAAACTACCCAGCATGAAGCCTTATGCTTCTGTGCGGTGTTACGCCGCTACGACATGGCTTGCAAGGCCGAGGCTTTATCCCTAGCCGGGTTTTCCTTATTGTGGTGTCGTGCCACCCATAACATGAGGAACACCTCCTCTTTGTAGTGCTGACTACATCCCTCTTTAATTCAATATACAGCATTAGGCCAACTGCCTATTTGCGGTGCTATGCCGCTGTGACTTGGCTAACATAGCCGAGGCTTTACCTCCTTCGAGAACCTCATTGTGGAGTCATCGCCACACATAGCATGGAGTCACACTCCTTGTAGTGCTGTGCTACCATGCTTCCTGTAAAGCATACCAGACATTCCAAATGCCTGAGAACTCATTAAGGCATTTAAGCCAACCTCCCACAGGACCTGTTTTTCGCAGAAAACAACAGTAGACAACAGTGGTTATAGGTCCGTAACCTCTCCATGTCCAATAGAACATGTACCCACCGTTCCTGATATTCTTCCGATTAGTGGTCCTTCCTTGAACCAAAAGCTAGATGCCTATTAGATAAATCTTTGAACTAATAGCATAAAACTTTATGGTAGGAATACAATAATACAATATCAGAATGCCTTCAAGCCCATTTTACAAGCTGTGTCATCGACCAGCCGGCGCTTGAGGCCCTTGGTGAACGGATCCGCCAGGTTCTCCTGACTCCGAACATCAATTACTGCAATAACACCTCTCTTGATAAGATCGTGTACTGCCCTGTGCTTCAACCGCACAGTCCTCTTCTTCCCGTTGAAAAGGTCATTTGATGCCACCGCCGCAGTCGCCTGGTTGTCGCAGTATATCGGTATCGCCGGTATTTGTGCTCCAACCACTGAAAGATCATACATGAGCTTTCGAAGCCATTCTGCTTCCTCGGCTGCGGTATCAAGTGCAAAGAACTCAGATTCCATGGATGACCGCGAGAGCATAGTCTGCTTCTTCTACTTCCACGATATAGCAGCTCCACCCATTGTGAAAATGTATCCACCTGTGGACCTCTCGCTCTCCACCTCTGAGCACCAACTGGCATCACTGAAGCCTTCCACTACCGACGGATCTCCGCTATAGTACAGTACATATGTCTGAGTCTTCTTGAGATATCTCATAACCCGTTCCACAGCTTTCCAGTGTTCAACACCTGGATTGCTCGTAAAACGACTTAGCATTCCCACGGCGAAAGCTATGTCAGGTCTTGTGGCAGTAGTAGCATACATCAAACACCCGATTATGCTTGCATACTCCAGCTGCCTGACGCTTTCCCCTGAATTAGGCTTCAGCTTCAGATCACACCTGTACGGCGTATCGATCCCTGGAAGATCCCGATACCCATAACGAGTGATCATTTTCTCAATATAATGAGACTGTGATAGCGCTAGTCCAGTGTCTGTCCGGATGATCTTGATCCCTAAGATCACATCAGCTTCCCCCAAGTCCTTCATACTGAACTTGCTAGAGATGAACTTCTTTGTCTCAGTGACACAGCTAATATCCGTACCTAGGATAAGCATGTCGTCCACGTACAGACAAACGATCACACCTCTTCCATCAGCGAACTTCGTGTAAACACATTTGTCCGTATCGCTGACCATGTAGCCATTTGACCTTATAATTTTGTCAAATTTCTCATGCCACATCTTGGGAGCCTGTTTAAGACCGTACAAGGATTTCACCAACTTGCAGACTTTGTCTTCAAGATCCCTGATGACAAATCCTTCTGGCTGTTGCATGTAAATCTCTTCGGTCAGCTCGCCATTTAGGAAAGCCGTATTCACATCCATCTGATGTATCACCATCTTATGTATTGCTGCGAGAGCAATCAATATTCTGATGGTGGTCATCCGGGCTACTGGAGCATATGTGTCAAAGTAGTCAATCCCCTGCTTCTGAGAAAACCCCTTGGCTACCAACCTAGCCTTGAACTTGTCAATAGTTCCGTCTGCTTTCATCTTCTTCTTGAAGATCCATTTGTATCCGATGGGTTTCGCTCCTTCAGGAAGATCAACCAACACCCAAGTGTTATTTGAGGTGATGGAATCAATCTCATTGTCAATCGCCTCCTTCCAGAAAACCGCGTCTCTGGTCTTCATCGCCTCATCATAGGTAAGCAGATCTGCTTCCACATGATAGGTAACAAAGTCACTTGCGAAGTCCTTCGGCCTCCTCACACGCTTAGCTGACGGCTCAGCTTGTTCTGGTTCAACCGTTGTTTCAACAACAACATCTTCTTGGACCACATCTTCATTGAAGACTTCAGTCTCTTGTGCACCCTCATTATTCTTTGGAACATCCGGAAGAACAATATTCTTGTGCCTTGCAAACTTATCTTCAAAATATTCTGCATCGTAAGATTCAATGATATGATTTGACTCAATATCAAGAAATCTCCGAGCATCACTCTTCTCGGCATACCCCAAGAAGATCGTCTTTGTACTCCTTGTCCCAAGTTTCTGAATCTTTAGATCTGGAAGCTTGACATACGCCAGACATCCCCATACTCGAATGACATTCAAGTTAGGTCTGACCTTGAACCAGAGTTCATGAGGAGTAACGTCTGAAGTTGCATGATGCACTCTATTTAGAATATAAGTGGCCGTCAATGCAGCTTCTCCCCAGTAGCACTTAGGAAGGCCAGCAGTCAACAACATTGAATTTATCATTTCTGTCAACGTCCTGTTCTTCCTCTCAGCTACTCCGTTTGATTGAGGAGAGTACGGAGCCGTAGTCTCATTGACAATTCCATGTTCCTTACAGAACGATGCAAATTCATGAGACCTGTACTCCCCACCTCGATCACTTCTTATCCTTTTGAGTTGTTGTCCAGTCTGCCGCTCTGCTTCGGCTCTGAACTCCTTGAACTTCTCGAATGCTTCATCTTTAGCCTTCAGCAAATAGACGAACGCATACTTTGAGAAGTCATCGATGAAGGTTATGAAATACTTCATCCCGGCCTTTGTAGAGAACTGTTTGAAGTCACAGATATCTGAGTGTACCAACTCCAGAAGATCTGTACTTCGATTAACCCGAGGAAAGGGTTTCCTTGTGATCTTCGTTTGAGCACAAACTTCACATTTCTCTATCTTACCCCCACACTTGGAGATAAGTCCTAGACTAGACATTCTGTTTATTCGTTTACAATGAACATGTCCTAGCCTATTATGCCACAACTCAAGAGTATAAGCAGAATGAGCGACTTCATTAATTACATTAATTACATTGGACTGATTTACAAGCTGAATTTTGAACATTCCTTCGGTATAAAAAGCTTTCCCGAAATATGTTCCCTTGATAGACATCACCATCTGGCCAGCATTGATGTCCATCCTGAGGCCTGCATTGCAGAGTAGGCCTCCCGAGACCAGGTTCTTGGCGATAGCAGGTACGTGCTTTACGCCTTGAAGCGTCAGAGACTTCCCCGAAGTCAGCTTCAACACCACCGTCTCAATCCCGAGAACTTCAGCTTGTGCTTGGTTCGCCATCACAACCGCTTCAGAAGTGGATGTGTAGGTGGTGAACCACTCCTTACTGGAGCAGACATGGCAGGTGGCTCCAGTATCTACCCACCAGTCTGAATCAGATCCTACAACATCAACCTGTCCAATTATAGCAATTACATCAGCAATCATCGAGACTTTGCTAGGCTCACCTTGCTCTGATTTCTTGGTCGGTGCTGTGCATTCACTTTTTAAATGGCCCAACTGGCCACACTTGAAACAAGGCATCTTTGCCTTAGATTTCTTTGACTTGAAAGAAGTTCCCTTAACATTCAAGTTGTTAGGGTTCTTCTTCTTCTTCTGGAAATCTGCACGCTTTCCCTTTCCCTTTGGTTCCTTGGTCTGAACCAGATTGACGTTAGCCAATTGCTTGGAAAGCGTGTCAACTTTATGTTGAGCCCTCATCTGGTCTTCAACATAAATTTTCTGCAGGAGATCTTCAAGGGTGATCTCCAGCTTCTTCCTATGCATGTTTGCATAGAACTTACTCCACCCAGCGGGGAGTTTTAAGACAATCCTTTCAACAACAAACTTGTCGGGGAGGGGCATAGCCTCGTCTTCCAACTTCTGTCGCAGCTTTAGAAATTCTTTGACCTGCGGCAGCATGGACTTCTCGTCCTCAAAGAGCCATTTGTGATATTTTTCAACCACAAATATTTTGCTTCTGTTCTTGTCTTCTTCGTACAGTTTTTCCAGAGACTCCCATATGTCACTAGCGATATTCTTCTTAGAATAGGATTCTGCTAGGGAATCCTCCATAGCATTCAGGATGAGCAACCTGCAAATGTTATTCTCCCTTCTCCACTTGGCCTGAAGTTTAGTAGCCGCAGTGATTGCGGCAGCAGATCCAGTATCTGGAACAGTAGGTTCATCTTCAAGCAATACGTGATCAACGTCTCTAAGTTGAAGAGTGAGATAAACCTTCCTTTTCCAGACTTGATAATGCTCTCCATCAAACTTTTCTAATTTACAAAAGTCAGTATTGAGGAGTGAAGTATTAATATTTTCCATCGTAGCAATAAAGCTTTAAGATTGTTATTGCCGAGAACGCCGGGGCACGCTTTTCGATAGAAAATACAGAAACTGAAACAGTTGTAAAGACAATGTTTCAAATACAATTCCTTAAAGAAGGTTTTGCAATAGAGATCCAGAAGAATTATGCAAATTACGAGATCTAAAAAGATATCGTAATTCACGAATAATCTAAAGAGATTTTCGTGATCGTAGCAAACTGGCAGTAGTGCCTTCTAAAAAGAAGATACTGACAGAACTGCTAAAGGCAACAGAAGGGTGACAGGCGAGAGATGGAATTGCTGGGGTAAATGATCACCGTTGCTCAAAGCTTTATTCGCCCTCTGCGAACAGCTTCCAGGAACCAGCAAGGTTGACGGAAAACCTTGGAACACTCCTGCTTTTCTGACTCCTCGGAAGACGGCGAACTCCTCTGGCAATGGCTCCACTCTTCTCTCTCTGTTTCTGAAGTAACAGAACCCACGCGTACTAAAAAGTACTAGTGTTTGTGTTAAAAAAACACGCTCACTACTCTGTTGTGTTAAAGAACACTTAGAATTTTCTCTCTGGAATTCTGATTTCTCCAACACTGAGAGAGAGGAGAGAACCTGCATATATAGCCCACGGGGCGGTTGCCAAGCAGTTGCCTGAACATCAGGGTAGTAGCTGAACCACTCCTGAATGTGCAGCAACTGCTGCAACCGTTCCCGCTCTAATATGCAGCCAGCCATACGCACACTACGCACACCACGTACTCTACGCACACTGCGTACGCTGCGCACACTGCGCACTCTACCGTGCTAAGTGCAAAGTGCGCCAACAAAACGCCACATTACGCCTCATGAGCCCTTGAGCCCGAGTCCGAGCCCGAGCCCGAGCCCGAGTCCGAGTCCGAGTCCGAGTCCGAGTCCGAGTCCGAGTCGCTAAGCTCCTACGGAGCTTAGCTCCATAGAAATAAATTTCCAAGAGCAAAAAGCTTACAGCTTCTTAATTGTTGATTAAGCCTTTATACCATTAATAATTAATCCCACATGGCACACACCCATGTGCACTACATGTGCATCTCCATAAAGAGCAAAGACTCATATATATGGAGATACACATTCCTTTCTAGCCGATGTGGGACTAAAAACCAAAACTAAAGGCTAAAAACCTAACATATATTATCGTCAAGGTAGATAATCATTCAGGAGTGAGTAATATCATGTGTTGGTACTCTCCGTATTAAGGTTGTTTTCCTTGTGCTATTAAGAAGCTACTATTGCTTAAAATACAAGTTTGATATATTTGTGTCATTTATTTTAGAGAGGCTCTTGGCTGTTTTATCATTTTTAGTCTAGAAGAATCTTTGTGTTTAATGGTGTATTTCCTTCATGTTCCTTAAGAATGCATTTTGAAGTTCATCCTTGTTATTAAAAATAAAGACTGTAGGTCTATATTCTTCACCAACATTCCTCCTATTCATTATATATCTCAAATTGTACGAGTGTTCTTCTCCGAGTAGGCACAAATTATGAAATTGAATCGAAGCCTGCAAAGTTTGTCAAATTGGAAGCCAAGAGTATAGCCTGTTCCATTGAATCTAGGGAGTAATCCTCTGTTTGACAAATCTCCACTGATTGTTTCTGCCGTATACTTTTCATCGAATATAGTTTTCCTCAAACTTTCGTCATTTAGCGGAGGAAGATGAAAGTTTCTTGATATGTTGAGTTCACTCCAATTAGCCATATTATTTTGAAGAAATTCAGTGCATACAGCAACAACTGGATTTCTGGGACAGAAAGAAAGAATACGACTAGACACAGGCAGCTTAGCAATGTTATCATCTTCCAACTTCAGGTTATCAGCAGCTGCAGTTGCTTCAACATCCTCTGTGTCATATGAACAATCTTGACCCCTTGGTCTAAATTGAGAACATGCCTCTCTTCCAATATCTATATGACTCCTTTCTGATACTGCAGCAGTGAAGAACTTGAACAATTCTTTTTGTACCATACTGAAGTATGTAAACTCTATCCAATATCATCTACAAGTTTCTGCTTGCTCATGCAAGTTTTACTTATCTGAGCTATTTCAGGGAAGGACATCCTAAAGAACTCATAATATGATTACCATCACCAATTAAACCAGCCAATGATATCAAGAAACCCGCAGATAAGGTCAAATCTCTTGTTTCCCTGGTATAATTTGCCCGGTAAGAATGAGTATAGGCTCTACATGGGAGCTTTCGTATCTGACAGTTACATCTTTAAATTCCTGAGTCATGTTATCAATCCCAAATTCTACTTGGTGACGGTTAACAGTTGGGAATTACCCTGGTAGTTTGGCACAAATTTTGCTATATATATGAATTTTTTTGCTATATGTACTGGTGGGTAGTTGTAACTGGGATAACTATTAGTTACTATATTTGGCCTAGCAAAACTTTTAACAGGTTACACAAGGTAACATTACTGTCATAGGATACTTGCCCTATATGTACTGATAGGTAGTTGTAAGTTTAAATTTTTTTCCTTCAGATATGGTAAGTTTCTAAAACTAAGCTACAAGGAAGATAATCTTATACCATATTTAATTCTTAGAGATAACATGGAGAAATAGTTTGTCTGAAGGTATGTTTCTCTTTACAGTTCTAATTGGTTTGTATTGCATCCTCTCATTTTCCTTACCTCTCCTTTTTGGTTGGTATTGCATCCTCTTTGCCTATACATGTAGGTATGTAGATCTGTCACTGTTTGTCCAGTAAATTTGTGTCCAAATATCAGTGTGATGTAGATGTTTAAATTGGAGCTTCATGATATTTGAATTTCTTGCTAAGATATAGGTCCTTGCTACTTATATGCACGAAGAATAATATTGATTGAATATTTACTAGCTTTACTAAAAGTCTCATAACACTTATGTTTTTATTGGATTTCTATTTTCCATATTCAAATTTTGGAGGAGGTAAAACTTGAAAGTCGAGCTAAGAAGTTATTTTTTTCCTGAAGAACTTTGAGGTGTCTGCATGTATAGAGCAATTTTTGCTTGACCACAATGAGTCTATTATTTGCTATATTGGCATGTTGCAATGATCATAAACTGGAACTGGTAGATTCATGTTGCCTGGATGTTGCAAAAAAAGTTGAAAAGTGAAATGACTTATCTATGGCCTTTGGATATAGGATGTGCTTATGTTTTTTAATTTCTTCATGTCTTGCCTAGTCTGATATGCGCTATCTGTTTTAAAAGAGGCGATGATGATCCTTATCAGACTGCTAATTTCCATTTAAGAATAAGGTTTGGCTTTCTTTTTCCTCTCTTCTGATGGCATGGTGGCTCAGCTGCAACCAATTTGGTAAGATGTACGTGATTTGGAAATATTTATATTTTGATAGAAAAATACCTTTTTATTTCTTGTAGTAGCAGGATTATCATCACAGTAGAGATTCACTTAATAAGGTTTGTCATATATGACGGTTTTTACCCGTCATAAAAATATATTTTTCTTGTAGTGGCAGGATTATCATTGACAAGTAGTATACCTGTCACGACTGTATCTGAGGCACCTCGTCTCGAGTCATGGCATAGACGCGTCCTTAGGCATTGGGGCGACAGTCTTGGCCATTTTGCTGTACGGGCTGGGAAGGTCGAGGTACCGAGTCTCGATTATCTGGACGGTGCTGCGACAGAGGTGCAGTTGGTTTTTGTCTTCTAGCCGGACAATCAGCACGTATGCGGCCCTTTTTACCACAGTTACAGCATCTATCTTCAAGTATCAAGCAATTGTTGATAGTGTGACCGAGCCGGTGACATCGGGTGCAGTAAGGCCATGGGTTCTGCCCTGGATATCTTCCTTGTTGTCCATTCTTTGGACGCTTGACTGCATTGTTTCCTCCCACATAGCTAGGGCACTTGTGATTGTAAGTATGTACGGTGCCAGCAGCAGCTGGAGGATATTGGCGCTCAACGAGAAGAGCATGATTTGGAGACTCACCCATCATTTTGTATTCCGAAACTGACACATAGGCAAAGATAGAGGGTCGCAATCTACTTTAAACTGCCTAGTGCGACTCTCCATGGTAGACAAGAATGACGCAGCAAATTTGGCTAACATGTTAAATTCTGCTGCGTATTATCGTACCGTCATGTTCCCTTGCCTCAATTGCATAAATTTATTTTTCCTTGTCGAATGGCTGCAGGAAGGTACTCGATCTCAAATGCCTTACGGAAGGTGGCCCAAGTGATTACCGTCGTCTCGTTATCGCATCGGATTGTTTGCTTTTGCACGACCCACCAGTCGTGCGTGTTCAATCTAAATTAAAGTTGACCACGAACGACTTTCTTGTACTCTTCAATGCCTAGAAGTTCGAAATGAGCTTCCAACTCCTCTAATCAGTCGATCGTCAGAGAAGGGTATTCTGTACCGTTGAAGGAAGTGCGATATATTTTTTTTTAATTTTGACACCTCAAAGTTGAAACTTATTGGTGTTACAGGTTGATGCTCGGGCTCCTCCTCTTTGACTTCGGTAGGTCAGGACGCAGGCTCAGTTATGACATTATTCATCGCAGAGTTGCTATTATCCACAACTGTCGGGACAATTTACTGAAGAGTATCAAGCTACTTCTGCTGTAACTTAAATTGTGCCTAGAATCGAGCCCCGAACTGAGTCTGTCGTGCCTCAGCTTGTCTCTGCTGGTTTACGACGTACCGTTGGTGATGTTCATTTTGGCGCTGATTGGCCTCGGCCTGCCATTGTTGTGCTTCCAGCATGAGCAACATCTGTTCCATGCAGGTGTTTAAGGGTTCAGCCCATGAGCTACTTGAGCCGCTCGAAGCACTCTCGTTATTCGTGGCCGCAGCTTCCCAACTTCTGAAATTAGAAGGCAACTCACATTAGTCTCAAAAAATATTATGGACTGACTGTCTGAAACAACTCATCTCATCAACACGAGGTCAAAGGTTTGAGACTCAAATAGAAGGCTAAAGGACGTAAAGCCGTGCTCTGATACCATTATGTTACGATCCGATTTCGGAGAACCGATAGTCATCCCCCGGGCGTGATGTCGTACGAGCCTAGGCTGCGCTCGCATAAGGCACATTCACGGAACACAATAACAGAGAGAATACGCAGAGTAAATTAAACACATTTGTATAGAAGTAACTTCTTTCATTGATAATACTGAATTTACATTTACATTGACCAAGATACAAAATAGAGTTATCACGCGGGCTTACAAACTGACTCAATTACAAAATGAATACCGATGAGATATCCGTTCCATATATCACACCCGTTTATACAACCAAAACATTTAGATACCTTGAATAGGGGAGAGTTGAGTCATCTTTTCTTAGACAATTGCGGGATCTTCAGAAGAATTTGATCAAGTTTTTGCGCGCACGGGCAAAGCTTCAAAATACATGAGGGCTACCTTCAGTCAGGTGGCTTGCTCCTCCTGATTTGTAGTACCTGTGGAGAGCGTGGATTAGTACATTATCGTGTACTTGTGGGTGGCTAATTAATTATTGTTGGCCCATTGGTCGTATGGTCAAACTGATTTTAATAATTGATCAAACTCTGTCTTGATATATGGAGCTAGTCAGGATATCTCGGACTCTTGGACATGATCAAGAATGGCTATCTACTCAGTTCAAGACCGAAGCGTTGTTTGCCTGTTCGAGTCTGTATTTCTTTGAGCAATGTATTTTTTATTTTATTTGAGTCTATGAATACTTTGTACACCGAGTCGTACTGGCAAATAGGCTATTCCAAAATGATTTCAAAATATTTTTAAAATGTCCTTAGTTTTGAAAAACATTTGTATTTACAAAAGCTCCAAAAAGGTTTTCAAAATACCCCAAAAACTAATTTTAAAAACCCTAACCTAACCCTGACAGAACTCGGCCAGAGTTCAGCTAGAGGTCGGTTAGTGGCCGTTTTGTTTTTGAATTCCTTGGAACTTGGTCCTCCTGCAGTTGCGGATTTGACCGAGATTTTCTCATAGAGTTCTGTCCGAATTCTGCCCGAATTCTGCCAGAATTCTGTCTTTGGAACTCCTATAAATAGAGAAGGATTTTGATCATTTTAACTCACTCATTCACTTTCAATCTTCTCTCTATTCAAAGCCTACTGTCTTCCAAAGAGTTTTTCTAGAGCTTTAAATTTCAGATCCCAAGCCAGTTACAATCCTCTAGTCGATTTGCCAGTGCGGTGCGGTCTAGAAGTTTTAGAGTGATTGTAATCAGAAGGCTTGATAGAAGAATACCTCTTCACAATTGAAGTTGGACGAGTTCTTCATATCAAAGCTCGCGTTGTAGAAGTTGCAAGGACTTCGTAAGAAAACTTACGGTTTTGCCAATAGTGGATTCAACTGGTAGCAAGAGTTCTACCGACTGGACAAGTCCTCAACCGAGGGAAACCAGTATACATCGCTGTCTTTGCGTTTGCTTTCTTATCTCTGCCTTTACATTATTTAGTTGTGATTATTATTCTGTGATCTTGCTGCTAACATTTTTTAATTAGCATTATTCTGCTGCCAACTCTATTCACCCCCCTCTAGAGTATTCTGCTTTACGATTTCGTTCCTACAATTGGTATCAGAGCGGGTGTTACAGGTAAAGCAAGGTAACATTGCAATTATTTATTCATTTAACTAATTGTTATATAGATCACAGCACAACACATGACAACTGTGAAATTCACAAGTGAAGGCCAGGCCACAAACAGACCTCCACTGTTTGATGGTACGAATTATACCTATTGGAAAACACGGATGAGTTTCTTCTTGAAATCACTTGACTTTGATTTATGGTCTATTGTTATTGATGACTATCAAAAGCCACCTCGTATAAATGTTGATGGAGTTTTAATTGAAAAACCCCATAACAGATATACAGAGGAAGAAAAGAAAAAGGCCAGTCTTGACGCACGTGCTATTAACGCTTTATTTTGTGCTTTAGACAGAACTAAATTTAACAGGGTATCTATCTGCACAACTGCTAATGAAGTGTAGAAGCTTCTTGAAGTCACACATGAAGGCACGACTCAAGTCAAAGAATCAAAGGTCAGTAGACTTACTCAAGAGTATGAGGTGTTCAAGATGAAGCCCAACGAAACAGTTACTCAGATGTTCGAAAGATTCTTGGATATTGTAAATCCTTTGTCCTCCCTAGGCAAAGATTACAGTAACCATAAAAAGATTCGCAAACTTCTGCGAGCACTTACCAAGAACTGGATTCCAAAGGCTACTGCAATCATTGAAGGAAACGACCTCACAACTATGTCCGTCGAAATACTCATGGGTAAGCTACTCACTCATGAACTAGAGCTACAAGATTTTAAAGAGCCTGCACCAAAGGAGAAGTCGATCACTTTCAAGGCTCAGCACAGAAAAGCTACTGAAGGTGATTCAGACAGCAGTGAATCTGATGCTGAAGATCAAGCACTCCTAGCATGAAAATTCAAAAGATTCATGAGATATGAGAAGAAAGCCAAAGAAAACAATAGCAGCAACAACTGGTATCAAGATGATGCTGTCTGCTATGGCTGCAAGAAGAAGGGACAAATAAAGAAGGATTGTCCTACAAACTCATCATCAAGCAAGAAGAGCAACAGGTATGAGAAAGGGAACCTGAAGAGATCAACATCTCGGAGATATGCCAATACCAGCATATGGCATGAAAGTGAAGCCAGCGACTCAGAAGATGAACAATCAGAAGACGCTGCAAATGTATGCTTTATGGCATCCGATCAGGTACTCTCTGAACCTGTAGTTGATACATATGATGACTTCACCTTTGAGCAATTAGGAGATGCCTTTAGTGAACTGATAAGTGATTACAGGAAACTGCGTAGCAAATATCAGACCTCTAAGAAGGTACTCAAAGAGTACAAAGGTGAAATAGGAAGACTTACCGACGTACTAGCTGAGGTTAAAGATAATGTTAGTGAGTCTGGTGAGCTTTCTTCTATTAAGCTCTTATTACACGAGACTACCAAGTCATCCGAAGAAAAAGACAAGGTTATTGACCAACTGAAAGAAGAACTTTCTAAAGAGAAAAAAAGTCTTCAAAGTGCACAAGTCAGAATGGAAGCACTTACTTCTGACTATACTAAGTTGTATGACACTTCCAAAAGATTGGAAATTCGATTAGGAAAACAGCCTGAGACTGCTGCTTCCTACCCTAACACGTGTCACTTACCGAATAATCGGAACATTCCCAAACCAAACACTGTCAGACCTAGCCATATCAAACCTTTACCCAAAAGGTTAAGCCCAAACAGGATTATAGGTATGCTTTCTTCTATACTAGAAAACCTAAACCTACCAACCATGCACATCACTCAGCTTTTAACACTAAACATACACAATGTCATTATTGTGGTCACACTGGTCATATTTCTCCTGCATGTAGAATCAGAAAGCTTGTTGATTTAAATATTTATGCATGGATAACAAAAGCTAACATTTCAGGACCCTACAAGAAATGGGTACCAAAAGTTTTATCTGCAAAGTGTTTTGTAGGTGGAACACCTTTCACATGCTAAAAGCAAATGGATCCTCGACAGCGGTTGTTCACGGCATATGACCGGTGACGCTACACTATTTGCAACACTGTCGAAAAAGAAGAAGAAAGGTTATGTCTCATTCGGTAACAACTTGAAAGGGTATATCATTGGTATCGGTGATATTGGTAAATCTCCCTATCCTGTAATTAAGGATCACTACAAAAAAATACATTTTCAGCAACATAAGCAATATGTTGCGAAACGTTATATTTATGTCGCCAAAGGGTTTTTGCGACATATTTGGCTATGTCGCACATATGTCGCGGTAGCCTTGTCTGGGAAAGTCTTTGGCGACATGAAATCAACATGTCGCAGAATGTAGTACCTTTTGGCGACATAACATATTTCAGATTCTAAAAAAACCTTTGGCGACATGTGCCTTGTGTGTCGCGGAAAGGTCATACATTGGCAACATGACACATGTCGCCAAAACCTAATTTATTTATTTTACTTATTATAGAAAAACTTTCTGCTACACAATTTGATGTCGCGAAAGCTAATGTAGCCAAATATAAATACACTTCTGGCTACACAATTTGATGTCGCAAAAGCTAATGTAGCCAAATATAAATACGCTTTTTGCTGTACATTTTGATTTCACAAAAGCTAATTCATATTTTTTACATTAATTTTTATTTTTGCTTATATTTTCCAAGATAAATTTAAAGAAATTGTTTTGAAAATAACTTTAAAACATTAAAAAATTATTCAAAGAACTTGAGAACAAAGAGCAATAAGTTACGTGAACAAAACATGAATCTAATATAATGTCTTTAAACATCTCTTTACAAAATAATCCATAATGCAATATTTTAACAACTTCAAGTGCCCATATAGTAAAAAAAAAGTATTTCACAAACGTACTGTATTCAAATTAGATAATTATAATGTAGACATAACACATGAATATTTGATTGACTTCCCAAAAAAATAGCCTAGCTACAATAGATCTCATGATATGAATGCTTTCCCCCAAAATTAGCTTTTGTCAATGTGTCTATTTGATCCTGCAAACAAAACAAAAAAATGTAAGTAAAACAAAATATATATATACCAAAAGAAAGTAATTTTAACAAGGATCACACATGTTTCTTTGCCAAAATTACAGTTTTTAGCTTTTGTCAATATGTCTCTACATGCTTCTTTGCCAAAATTTGGCTGATGTTGACAATTATACATACAATTCCTTGTAATATGCACCATGTTTCAACATGGATCACACAATACAGGTTTCATTAATGTAACTAAGTAGTCCAATTTGTGAAGCATGGTGAAGGATCAAACAGGGATCACCATGCTTCAACACCCAAAAGAGGCTGGTTATATTGTTCTTTTGATGTATACAATATACTTTTGCATACTTATATTGATGTGTTCTATTTTTTTCAAAATAGAATAGTTTCTATAGCTGCTAACTAGAGTTGCCCTTATCAATAGAATAGTTTCTATAGCTGCCAAACATAGAAACATAGTTGCTCTCTGATTGGATTTTTTGTTAAATACAGGTTGGTAGTACTTATCTATCATCTTTTACCGCATATGCATACTGTTTTCTGATTCCTTTCTGTAAATTGTAATTACAATGGAGGATAAAAGTTAGCAACTGTTCAGCAGGGGATGTCATAGTAATCTTGTTAACATGTACTTGGCTTCTTGTCCTTTTAATCATATCCTCAGATTTCTTAGAGTAGTTTCAAGCTCAATTATTTTTTGGCATCTTGTAAAGCTTGTTCAGATGTGTTGGGGCTGTTCGAAACAAATGCATCATGAAGAGTGTGTTAAAATTAAAAGTAGGGGGAAAAGAATAAGAAGGTCAAATCTAAGGTGAGAAGGTCTTGATCATTAGATAAACAGGTGCACATTTTACAAAATCTCAAATATATGTATATATTTAGTTATTTACAAAAAACACGGTACGCCTTTATCGATGTTAGATTTTTTTTCCAGGTGATAGTTGGCTCCACTTGTGACCAATTGAACATGGTATTTTTGAAGAATAGGGTAGTAGAAAGGCACTCAAGATAATATAGGTCTACATGCACGAGAGAGAGAGAGAGAGAGAGAGAGAGAGAGAGAGAGAGAGAGGGAGAGACATAATCCTAGTACCTGTCGCATTATGGGATCACTCAAGATATTCTGTATTTCTGGATCCTGCATGGCTTTTCCCTGCAGAAACAACCACGAAAATTAAGCAACAAACATGGAGAAGCCAAATGTTAGAACCAGGACATGCACAGGCCTTGAACTAACCTGTCTCTCCTTGAGATCCTCTGGACTTATCTCGCCCCTGTTGGTTTTATTGATCTGTTCAATACATCTGCAAGGACCAAAACAAAACACATACTAGTTCATAAGTTCTTCGGAAGGGAAAAAAAGTGCATTGCCCCACAAGAGTACCAAAAGCATTTACTTACCTCCGGACGCCATCTATCAGATCCTGGTTATTTGCATCATGCTTTAAACCTTCCTGGTACGTTTCTAATGCTTTATCGTATTCTTTCATAAAGAACTGAACTGCTCCTTTCCTCTTGTAACCCTTGGAGAAAGTTGGGTCCAGCTCGATACACTTCTCTGCATCTTTCAAACCCTCCGGTAAAGCTCCCAGTTTTGTGTAGCATGCAGCCCTGTTGCTGTAAACCTGCAAAATCCAGTAAGAGCGACAACATAACAAAAAATAACAAGGCTGTCATCAATATTGGAAAAACAAAATCAATACTGAAAAGCAGCATAAGACTATACAAAGCATTAGAGCACTAAAATTCAAAAATCAAAAGGCAAATGCTACAATCTGCAGCTTCTTTATCAACAGAACGAGAGCAGAAGGTTAATCATCATCATCATCATCATCCAAGCCTTCTCCCATCAAATGGGGTCAGCTATAGAGCAATAGAGAGCTCCATAAAAGATTTGATGAAGTTCATATGACAGGCTGTCGACCAGACCTCAACCCCCTATGTTGTTGCAAAATTCCTAGTAAGGGTAGCCATGAACAAGAGGCATACCATAAAACATCGACACAGCTAGTTGGTAGGTAGGTAGACATTTTGGATATGCACTTTAAGCTCATGTAACTAAGAAGCAAAATACAAGTTTGCAGGGACTAAACAAGTTCAGACAAAGAGATAACATGATATAATATTAAAAATTAAAATTTAATAAACCAAGGAGCGTAAGAAAGCCCCAACTACAACAAGGTTAAGAAAATTTATTTATTAAATTTCCCTAAAAGTGGGTCCTACTTGCAATTTCAAATTCTCACATAAAAGCTATCATTGCATGCTATTGCATGAACAAATTACCTCTTAATATGGCCACAATTGGAAGCTAAGCAGGACTGCCTCCATACTTTTACAGAATACTAATTATCCTCCATTTTGACTACTACTCGCACCTATATGACATCTGAGGAAGGTCTGGTTGAATCGTTGACAAAGGCCTTCTCAAGTTTAACTCTACATGGGAAGTAACCAAGATAATTTCATACATCTACGAACAATGAATGTGGCATTCTATGTTCGAGAATACGCATTTATGGGCAGGCATACATTAACAAGGTTAACATGCAAATATTTGTATAAAATCCAATTTTACCTGAAAGCTAATTGTGGGCTCGCATTATTCAAGTCAATGATAGTACATATAAAGTTAAAGCACATAGTACATATAAAGTTTGCAAAAGGAATAAAAATTCCTACCCTCGGATCCTTTGGGTTCCTCTTTAGGGCTTCAGTATAATGCTTCACTGCTTCCGGATATTGTTGCTTCTTGAAAAAATCGTTGCCTACATTTAGAAGACAATTAATAAGTAAACTTTTATTGTCTCCACACTAGGGGGAAACCAAACGCGATAGCCTAATCTAATTAAAAGGTGTACAACCTACAATGTACTGTCAAGAAATAAACTCGTGAATATATTACAGTTGTGAGAAAAAGACTAACTCATCCATGTACATAAATTTAATTAGGCGAAGTAACGAGATGTCACTCTATCAAGGCATAGTTTTTAAATCCTCTTGAGGAAGAACAACCTTAGAAAAAAGGATTTAGATCACCCTTATACATAATTGAAACATAACCTATGAAGGGATACAAATAACTTGCCAAGCAAGAAAGTAGCCATAAGAAATTGCAACACAAACATAGTAACATACTATTTACAAACTCTTTCATAAAACCAGAAATGAGAAAATGATCCACTACAGATTTCCAGTTATAAGGCTAGCATGCTATATCAGCAAAATCTGGGTATACCAGATCATCTAAGCAGTAAGCAAGTAAGCAGAGATTAGTAGTAGAGGGAAGTCAGGAAAAAGCAAGAAACACTTCATTTATGATCCGGAAATACTTCTCTCTTTTTTAATACTTCTCTCTTTTATAACACTTCTGTAGCATGTTTGAACTTCACACAATCAAACCCTCCTTGTGTCAACAAGGTATTTTATCATACTTCTCTCTTTTATAACTAGTATATAGGCATGTGCCTTGCACGTACTTTAAAATATTTGGGAAAAACAAGTAACTGTTTTTTTTTTTCTTTTTTCCTTCTTTTATAGGTAATTATATAACTATCCATATTAAATTAATGAACAATTTTAATAAGTAAATATAGATGAGGGTATTTTGGAACAAAAACTTCCACGGTGAAGCCTACTTTTCTTATTATATAGTAGTATAGATTTTATTCGCAAAACTGACCAGAAAACCCCATCATTCAGTATCAACCAATATCAATTAGGTCGGTATTAGATCAGACATGGTAATGGCCAAAAACTACGACACTTGAATTATTTTTTGTGTGGGGCGGCGCAGACTAAAGAGACAGCAGAAGAGAGAGATTCATGATGAAGGAGGGAGGAAACTGGAGTGAAAATTTGGGGAATGGTCAAGGACAAGCAAAGAAAGAAGAAGTTAGAACGCGGGGTCAATAAGACGAAGGAGGAAGAAAGTGTTTGGATTCTATTTGAGTTATTGGGATAACAAAGTGTTTTTATTTTTTATGCTAAATCCCACACGTTAACATATAAAACCAATTTGCATAAAAGAACCCCAATATACCACTCTCCCGTATCGACAAAGACGTCGGATTTAGGTTGATATGTCGACGATTTTAAACAAAACAATGCAAATGAATTAATTTGTTGATACATTCATTTACCAGTTAAAAGTAATACCTCGGACAACACGTTGGACATGTTGATATCTCAACACTGTAATAACAATTTCACTGTCATCTTGTACACCATTATTAGTACAATCTAATTATAAATACATTGTGAATCATATTATACTAAAAAATAAAACCTAATTGTCTAAAGGATAAGAGATGGAGTATCCTACATAAGCATTGTTATTTAGAAATTAAAAAACATAGACTCAACCAAAAGCAACAAATCGCACAGAAGAGGCCTCTTCAAACAAAATAAGGTTCATATCAAATAAAATATTGGTAGTAGAGCCACTAATGTTTAAGATGCTTGCCAAAAAAGAACATGCTCTATGAAACTAAGAAAGATGAGGCTGAAGCCACCCTATGATACAAGAGTTTTCTAACCCGACTGGCACAAGTAGAATTGACTTTGTCCCATTCAGACAAAAGGACATATTATTTCTTGAGATGGCACATAAAAAAGATGTTTGCCAAAAGATAAGGTTCATAGCAGATAAAATATTGGCAGTAAAGCCATTAATGTTTAAGATGTTTGGCAAAAAAAAACATGCTCTATGAAACTAAGAAAGTTGAGGCTGAAGCCACCCTATGATACTAGATTTTACTTATCCGTCCGGCACAAGTAGAATTGACTCTCCAATTTAGACAAAAGGATATCTTATTTCTTGAGATGGCACACTAAAAATTAGTAAGATGTTTGCCAAAAGATAAGGTTTATATCAGATAAAATATTGGCAGTAGAGAGCCATTAATGTTTAAGATGTTTGCCAAAAAGGAACGTTCTCTATGAAACTAAGAAAGTCAAGGATGAAGCCACCCTATGATACTAATATTCTTCTTAGCCGTCTAGAATTGACTTGTCCAAATTCAGACAAAAAGATATCTTATTTATTGAGATGGCACATAAAAAAGAAGAACATCACAAATCAAACTCGTACAAGGTTAACATAACATTATCTTGCATCTTAGAAATAAAGGTGACTTGAACCATTCCAGGTGTGACTATCAATTTTCCACAGTTCTGCAGAGTAACCCTAAATCACTCAATCACTCAACCATATCAATCTGTGTTTCGCAAATTCATTCCAAATGGTGGAACATTTCTATTCGAGAATGATGAACATAGCACTCTGATTTCCAAACCCAAGGCAATCAAAGTGATTCCTAGTTGCACACTCCTGATTATTTTGATTAGAAAAAAGGGGCATGACTCGACACCATTAATGGAAGAACACCACATCGTGCCCCTTATTTGAAGCAATCAAGTGTACTCCGGTCTCGCTACACTTCAAAGAACATTAATCCTCTTCGCACACGTCGTTCCACCTAAGCGTTAAGAATAAGCCTTTACCCCCATCATTTCCCTCTACACGTACTAAAAGGCGTACAACATTCCTGTTCTGCTTGCCCACTCCATAATGTTCCACCATCTAGGTAGCCTTGGAATGCATAGAATTATCAACAGGCCAGATTGAACACACGCATACTTGAGTATCCTGGAAAATAATTTATTCCAAAGCTACATTAAGGCATAAGTAATTAGGTCAAGCAACTCTGAAAGATTAAATCAGGAAAACTTGTAATAGGTCAAAATTTACCAGTGAATACTCAATAGCATTACAAAGATATCCTTCTACAAACCAGTAAGCGGTCAACAAACCAGGAATAGATAGTCCGGTGGTATAAAAGTCGAATCTAGGAGTACTAAACCTGTCACTCCCCGTTCCCAGAATGTGTATTTTATACATGTACAACTCATATATTTATTTAATATTTATCATGTATTATCCTGTATTTAAATTCCTTTAATTTCATGTTAATTAATTATCTGCATTTTATTTCTTGCAATTTTATTTCTGCATTTTATTTCTGCATTTTATTTCCTGCTGTTATTCCCTGCTTTTAGTCTTGCTTTTGGGTTCGGCCTAGGATGGTTCTTCTCGGGTTCATGGTGGTTCACATGAACCGAACCCACCTACCACCACCCCTTCCATTTAAAGCCCCCATCTCCTTCTCTCTCTTCATAACTTTCCTTCACCATTACTTCTTCTTCTTCCTCTTCACTCTCTCCACCTACCAGGAGAAGGCAAGTACATCTTGCTTCTCCTTCACCTATTTTTATGGTTCATTTGTCTTCCTCTTGTGATTCTAAGAGAGTTTACTACTTAGCATTTTTGATTTCTTTGGCTCGTTTCTTCCAGATCTAAGTTGTTGTATTTTCGGTTGTCCATGGGTTTTGATCCACCAGACTGGCGTGTTTCCGAACATAGATAGTTCATGTTGTAGAGCTTCTCCTTCTGCACCATTCTGAACAATGGGAACCTCATTCTTCTTGGAACGAAGGTTCCATAAGATTGGAGTTCGGGAGATTTAGTCACGCTCACGTTCTTACGTGCCAGCGTGAATTTTTAGTCACGCACACGTCTTTACGTGTTAGCGTGAATTTTGAGTCACGCTCACGTCTTTACGTGCGTGCATGACATTTGAGTTACGCACACGTCTTTGAGTGCGTGCGTGAATTTCTTATCACGCTCACGCTGTGCGTGCGTGAATTTCTTATCACGCTTTTCACGCTCACGCTGTGCGTGCGTGAATTTCTTATCACGCTCATGCTGTGCGTGCGTGAATTTCTTATCGCGCTTTTCACGCTCATGCTGTGCGTGTGTGAATTTCTTATCACGCTCACTCTGTGCGTGCGTGAACGCTGTGCGTACGTGAATTTCTTATCACGCTTTTCACGCTCACGCTGTGCGTGCGTGAATTTCTTATCACGCTCACGCTGTGCGTGCATGAATTTCTTATCACGCTTTTCACGCTCACGCTGTGCGTGCGTGAATTTCTTATCACGCTCACTCTGTGCGTGCGTGAATTTCTTATCACGCTTTTCACGCTCACGCTGTGCGTGCGTGAATTACCCTTCACGCTCATGCTGTGCGTGCCAGCGTGAACCACTTTTCACGCTCACGTTGTTTATACGCTCACTCCTACCTACTACACTTGGCGTACCCTTTTTACGCGTACAATTCCTGCATGACTTGTTGGCCTTAGCATAGACTTGTTGGCGTGACTTCCTGACCTGGGTGTTTTATTTGTTCTATAGTTTATTCATTTATGGTGGCATGATAATTCTCCTATTATATCCTTATGCCTTTTTATGAACTCGATAATCTTAGCATGTTAATATTTTTGATACATATGGTTGTGTAGAACGTGCCCTGTGTCTTGATTGGTTTATGGATACCCAGTAAGGCTGGAACTTAACCTTGAGAGTTATAGACTCGACCCCATTTAATACTAATTGACTTTCATGCCTTGTCACCATTGATAATAATGGTTATCTTGACTAAAATTGATCATGCGTTCCTAGTTGGAACCAAGAGACTGGTTAGTCGTCTTATTGAATTAAATGAATGAGACACGTTCATGTAATGAACTATTGTAATCGATTAGCCGATCCCGAATATTGACATACAGGCATGTGCAGGCTTCAATTTATTTATTTTTCTACAAAGCAGCATGTGTACTTTATGGTCAAGGCATGATTACTCCGTGGTTAGATTTGATTGTTGCATCACGCTATGTAAGATCTACAACCTAGCCGCACGAGTATCGTTGTAGAGTTGCGTATATCGTACCCCGTACGAAAGTACTCATTTGAATGACCATGATCCACGGCATGGGATTTCACTCAACGTAGAGACTATTATGTTAAATAAAATAATGATTGCATGGAGAGAATGGATCCCCAAGTTCTTACATGGCAGCCCTCTTGGGACTAGTAGTGCCCGACAGGCCGGCTGGTTCCCACAGATACTGTAAACCTGCCACACGGGCAGGGAGCGGTATCTGCTTATATTATTATTGTATATTGTATATTATTGACGGACGTCCCGCTGGGACTCGTCTAATTCATGATTGGCGCAATTGATTGACTGGATAGACTAGCCTTGCTTGCACATAGTAAGAACTAAGGAATCCCTATTTGCATAATTCCAGGATAACTTGGGAGTCACAATAGTAAGCCGTAGGAATTGATTGGCCATTCAAGATGATTTGTTGGTGTACTGTACCTACTCTGTTGCCTAACTGAGATGATCAGAATGTCAGGACATGACGGGCCAACTTCTGTCCTTGTTTGGTTGGGAGGTTGGTTCGAAGTGTCGTGATGTTATGTGAATCCAAGTGGAAAGCAGAGATCTATTATTATATTCTCTTACTTACTGGTTTAATCCTTCATATCGTGCTTCCTTGTGGAACTTTCTATTAGAGGTCTAACCTCTCTGGTTTTGCATGGCCAGATTTAGAGCCGGTTCCCGAGGACTCAGTTTACTTCCACCTCCAAGATGGTCAATACTAGAGGAATGATCGCAGGAGGACTCGAGTGGATTCCTTACTCCATCGCTCGTTTTGTTATTTACTTTATACTTAGCCGTTTGGCACCGACATGTTAGTCGGATTGTCTTGTACTTACTTTTACATAATTGTAACTAAGTCAGACTGCAGCTGATAACAATTGTGGATATGTTACTATATCATCTGGCTATGTTTTGTAAAGCAAGATCTCAAGAACATTTTGACTAAGCGTTTGGGACGCCTTACTGCTTTATCTTACATGTTCTCTATTTTTGCTTCTTGTTTGAATGATTGAGACAATAGATGTGAAGTGACCATAGTAAGACTTTCATGTAGTATGTACCCCCTCGTCTGGTTAGACAGCATTGATCGTATTATACGGTATTCTTCTACCCGTAATACGTAGCTGGCAGAGTCATTCCCCCGCTCTTCAGTATTCTGGTTCTGGGGCGTGACAAGGTTTTAGTGGTGGCCCATGCAGGTCTGATTTCAGACTTGTGTGGTGTTTTGATTTATAGGATGTCTCAATCACACGTGTCCCCCCTTGATCTCATGATTCGTTGTTCTCAACCCTTGCTTGACATTCTGGTATCCTTTGACTTCATTGATCCTTCATGTCCGGTTGTTTGATTGTTCTCCTGTCCCTTTTCTTAGGGGCACTTCGTCCGTATTGGTCAGAGCTGGGCAGCAACAACAAGGGTAACATGGGCAACATGACCAGGTGGGTCAGCAACAAGGGCCAGTCTCACCTTAGGAGACTATCCAAGAAGAAGTGATAGTGGAACCAGCAGCTGAACCGCAGTATTCGGAAGTTCCAACACCACCCATAGTTCCACCTACCCCTGTGGAAGTGGACACACCAGCCCTTCTGGAGATCATGAGAGGAATGATGGCTACTCAGCAACATTAAATGTTGGCCCAGCAGCGCATGCACACTCAGCTACAAGAGCAGAATGTGTTGCTCAACCAAGGATTACAGACGGATTTGGAAAGGGGAATGAGGACTGATTCAGGAGCATCAGCCAGGTTTTGCAAGTACATCTCCCGCCGTTTCGAGGGCACGGAGGATGCCATCTCAGCAGATGCATGGCTTAAGGATATTGAGGCTATTCTGACAGCAGCTAAGGTACCGGCAAAAGAATATGTGGATCTAGTGAAGTTGTTACTTCAGGATCTCGCACGTAATTGGTGGGAATCAGAGGAAGTGGGCATCAGACGTCCTGTGGCTTGGGACGATTTCACTGCAAGATTCAAGACCAAGTACTATGGAGTTGTGGCACGGTTTGAGCTACAACAGAAGTTTATCAACCTCAGGTAGGCCGGCAAGACTGTAGATGCTTATGCAGCGGAGTTCTGCAGATTGAGTAGATTCGCCCCAGAGATGGTAGCAACAGAGATCCAGAGGGCCATGAGGTTTCAGCAAGGGTTTCATCTTGAGCTCTTGCAATTGATAGAGGGGCACAATTACCAAACTTTTGATGAAGTATTGACGGCAACTCGAAGGCATGAGATCACCATTCAGAGGCTTGCGACAAGGACTGGGGGTCAGAAGAGATCCCACAGTCAGATTGAAGGAGGAGGGGGAGCAGCGCCCCGAACAACAGCACCATCTACTGGCATTCGTATCCACGATGTGGCGATACGAGGACCAGCACTACCCAGGCAGCAGCAACAGCAACAGAGGAAGAACTAGCAACCCCCGGCGGGCTGCACTTATTGTGGGAAGGTAGGGCACACTAGAGATGTGTGTCGAACATTAAATGGACTGTGTCTGATATGTAGAAATCCAGACCATCGGGTTACCACATATCCCATGAATTCGAGATTAGGAGGACCAGGGCAACAGTTTCCTGCTCTGCCAGCACCAGGGGCAGGCCAGTATCGAGGACCAGCGGTGGCAGTAAGGCCGTTGGCACAGCGTCCGTTAATATCTCAGGCTCAGATGTTTCGGCAGCAGGGGCCGCCAATGCAGCAACACCAGCATAGAGCACCCCAGCATCATCAAGGAAGGGGCCATCGACAACATCAGGCTAGGCTGCAGCATGGAAACTAGTAAGGAGGTCGAGGGCAAGCATTTACTCTGTCCTTGGAGGAGGCATTGGCATCGAAAGATGTTGTGGCAGGTAATATTATCGTCGCCTCATATCCTGCAGTAGCATTGTTTGATTCGGGAGCATTACATTCATTTATATCTGTACAATTTACGACACGATTAGGAATGGAGTTCGAGGCATTACCAGGGAGGTTGAATATACTCACTGGTAATGGGCTCGTAGGAGTTAGTAGAGTTATTTTAGCATGTAGCGTTGTAGTTTGCGGGCATTCTTTACCCGCCCGGTTGATAGAATTTCCTGTTGGAAATTTCGACATTATCTTAGGCATGGACTGGCTGAAAGACAGTCATACGACAATAGATTGTCGTAGAGGGAGTGTATCTTTTGATATTCCAGGCATGAAGAGATTCACCTTAGTCAGATCAGGGGCAACTCAACAAGAGCAGGGAGTAATAACGGCAATGGAAGAAGTTCAGATTCCGAAGGTAGTTGAAGAGTTTCTAGACGTATTTCCTGAAGAACTTCCAGGTCTACCACCAGTTAGAGATATTGAGTTCAGTATAGAATTGGCACCAGGAACTAAACCGATATCAGATCGAGTTTACAGAATGGCAGATTCAGAGCAGGCCAAGGTATATCAGCACATAGAGGAACTGAAGGAGGAGAAGTTCATCCAAGCTAGCGTGTCACCATGGGCAGCACCAGTGGTACTTGTAGGAAAGAAGGATGGGTCATCCAGATTGTGCATTGACTACAGGAAGCTTAACGCGGCAACAGTAAAGAACAAGTACCCATTACCCAGGATCGACGACTTATTTGATCAGTTGAGCAAAGCTAGAGTTTTCTCCAAGATAGATCTTCGTTCAGGGTATCATCAGGTAAGGGTTCGGAAGAAAGATATTCCCAAGACAGCATTCAGATCGAAGTATAGGCATTATGAAATCTTAGTAATGCCGTTTGGTTTGACCAATGCTCCAGCAATATTCATGGATTTGATGAATCGCATCTTTATGCCATACTTAGACCAGTTTGTCGTTGTGTTTCTTGACGATATTCTCGTATACTCTGCTAGTGAAGAGGAGCATGAAGACCACCTCAGGAAGGTGTTACAGGTTCTGAGAGAGAACCAGTTGTATGCCAAGCTCAGCAAGTGTGAGTTTTGGTCGGATCACATTTCATTTTTGGGTCACATCATATCAGGAGCTGGAGTAGCAGTAGATCCCAAGAAGATAGAAGCAGTAGAGAGTTGGCCAGTACCCAAGACCGTAGCAGATGTGCGGAGTTTCTTGAGATTGGCAGGATATTACAGAAGGTTTGTGTCAGACTTTGCAAGGCTTTCAGCACCCATGACCCGCTTGACCCGGAAGGATATACCATTCGTTTGGTCGACAGAATGTCAGACAGCATTCGAGACTTTGAAGCAGAAGTTGATATCAGCACCTATTCTTACATTGCCAGTTGGACCCGGAGGTTTTACAGTATATTGTGATGCGTCAGGTAAAGGACTTGGATGTGTCCTTATGCAACATGGGAAGGTGATAGCATATGCATCTAGGCAGCTTCGGGACCACGAGAAGAATTACCCAACTCATGATTTGGAGTTGGCGGCAGTAGTGTTTGCTCTGAAGCTATGGAGGCATTACTTATATGGTGACCGAGTGGACATGTACACAGACCATAAAAGTCTGAAGTACATCTTTACTCAGAAGGAACTAAACATGAGGCAGAGAAGATGGCTGGAGTTGATCAAGGATTATGACGTGGAGCTTCAGTATCATCCAGGCAAGGCTAATGTAGTAGCAGATGCTCTTAGCAGGAGAGGCGGCGCATTTATGTTGACAACACAGAGGCATATCTTAGAAGACCTTCAGGAGATGGGCATCGAAGTTATACTTCCTAGTGATGCAGGAGTTCTAACAAGTCTGTACGTTCAATCCGACTTGGTAGACAGGATCAAGGCATCTCAGGCACAAGACCCAAGGATTCAGAAGCTTAGGGCAGAATGTGAGTCAGGACTCAGGAAGGAGATGAGAATTCATGAAGATGGTACACTTAGGTTTGGATCATGTCTATGTGTGCCTAGTAGAGATATCAAACAGGAGGTTATGGCATAAGCTCACAGTTCTCAGTATTCTATTCACCCTGGAGGGACCAAGATGTACCAAGATATCAAGCAGCATTTCTGGTGGAACGGGATGAAGAGGGAGATAGCTAGATTTGTTTCCCGTTGCTTGGTATGTCAGCAAGTGAATGCAGAACAGCAGAGGCCAGCTGGGTTATTGCAACTGCTTCCTATTCCGGAATGGAAATGGGAGCATATTACAATGGACTTTGTGACCGGTTTACCGAGATCACCAAGTGGTAAGGACGCTATTTGGGTGATAGTGGACCGACTTACAAAGGTAGCACACCTTCTTCCTTTCAGAGTAGGGCAATCTACAGAAAAGTTGGCAGAGTTATATATGCAACAGATAGTCAGGCATCATGGAGTCCCTGTCAGTATTGTGTCGGATCGAGATACCCGCTTTACATCATATTTCTGGAAGAGCTTACATCATAGTCTGGGTACCAAGTTAAGATTTAGCATGGCTTACCATCCGCAGATGGATGGGCAATCAGAAAGAACGATTCAGACTTTAGAAGACATGTTGCGAGCTTGTACTCTAGATTTTAGAGGGTCTTGGGAGAGTCACCTGCACTTGGTCGAGTTCTCATACAACAACAGTTATCAAGCCAGTATCCAGATGGCGCCATTTGAAGCATTATATGGTAAGAAGTGCCGGTCACCGCTTGCATAGGATGATATCGGGGAGAGAAAGATGTTAGGCCCAGAAATGATTGTTCAGACGGTTGAAGTGATTAAGGGAATTAGAGAGCGACTTCGAGTTGCGCAGGACCGACATCGTCATTGGACAGACCAGCATCGTTGGCCGTTAGAGTTCTCTGTTGGGGACCACGTATTCTTGCGGATCTCACCTACTCATAGGGTCATTAGATTTGGCATTCGCGGGAAATTGAGTCCGCGGTACGTGGGCCCATTTGTTATTCTTGATCGGATAGGCGATGTTGCTTATCGTTTATCCCTTTCACCTTCGTTACGAGAGGTGCATGACGTGTTTCATGTATCTCAATTACGTAGGTATGTACCAGATCCAAGCCATATCCTCGATCATTCTGAGCTGGTTGTTGGTACCAACCTGTCTTACGAGGAACAGCCTGTGTCCATTTTGGACCGAAGAGAGAAGATACTCAAGAACCGAACAATTAGTCTTGTCCGTGTTGCTTGGGGTCATCACTCCTTGGGAGAGTCAACGTGGGAACGTGAGGATGATATCCGATCACGGTATCCATACCTGTTTGACTCACAAGGTATATCTCTTTCTGTATACCTTGATTGTCCTGATTCTTCATGCTTATCACCTTATGGGTAGAGCTACTTGATATCGTAGAATGATGAATTTACATATATAGTACTTACTTTTGATATGGTAAAAATGATTGCTTGATCACTAGGATTGCTTGTATTAGTTTAGCTCCGATATTTCTACCTGCTTGGATTTGAAATTCCGAGGACGAAATTTTTCTAAGGTGGGTGAGATGTCACTCCCCGTTCCTAGAATGCGTATTTTTATACATGTATAACTCATATATATTTATTTAATATTTATCATGTATTATCCTGTATTTAAATTCCTTTAATTTTATGTTAATTAATTATTTTCATTTTATTTCCTGCAATTTTATTCCTGCATTTTATTTTTGCATTTTATTTCCTGCTGTTATTCCCTGATTTTAGTCTTGCTTTTGGGTTTGGCCTAGGATGGTTCTTCTCGGGTTCATGGTGGTTCACATGAACCGAACCTACCTACCACCACCCCTTCCATTTAAAGCCCCCATCTCCTTCTCTCTCTTCATAACTTTCCTTCGCCATTACTTCTTCTTCTTCTTCCTCTTCACTCTCTCCACCTACCAGGAGAAGGCAAGTACATCTTGCTTCTCCTTCACCCATTTTTATGGTTCATTTGTCTTCCTCTTGTGATTCTAAGAGAGTTTACTACTTAGCATTTTTGATTTCTTTGGCTCATTTCTTCCAGATCTAAGTTGTTGTATTTTCGGTTGTCCATGGGTTTTGATCCACCAGACTGGCGTATTTCCGAACATAGATAGTTCATGTTGTAGAGCTTCTCCTTCTGCACCATTCTGAACCATGGGAACCTCATTCTGGCTTGGAACGAAGGTTCCATAAGATTGGAGTTCGGGAGATTTAGTCACGCTCACGTTCTTACGTGCCAGCGTGAATTTTTAGTCACGCACACGTCTTTACGTGTTAGCGTGAATTTTGAGTCACGCTCACGTCTTTACGTGCGTGCGTGACATTTGAGTTACGCACACGTCTTTGAGTGCGTGCATGAATTTCTTATCACGCTCACGCTGTGCGTGCGTGAATTTCTTATCACGCTTATCACGCTCACGCTGTGCGTGCGTGAATTTCTTATCATGCTTTTCACGCTCACGCTGTGCGTGCGTGAATTTCTTATCACGCTTTTCACGCTCACGCTGTGCGTGCGTAAATTACCCTTCATGCTCACGCTGTGCGTGCCAGCGTGAACCACTTTTCACGCTCACGTTGTTTATACGCTCACTCCTACCTACTACACTTGGCGTACCCTTTTTACGCATACGATTCCTGCGTGACTTATTGGCCTTAGCATAGACTTGTTGGCGTGACTTCCTGACCTGGGTGTTTTATTTGTTCTATAGTTTATTCATTTAATGGTGGCATAATAATTCTTCTATTATATCCTTACACCTTTTTATGAACTCGATAATCTTAGCATGTTAATATTTTTGATACATATGGTTGTATAGAACGTGCCCTGTGTCTTGATTGGTTTATGGATACCCAGTAAGGCTGGAACTTAACCTTGAGAGTTATAGACTCGATCCCATTTAATAGTAATTGACTTTCATGCCTTGTCACCATTGATAATAATGGTTATCTTGACTAAAATTGATCATGCGTTCCTAGTTGGAACCAAGAGACTGGCTAGTCGTCTTATTGAATTAAATGAATGAGACACGTTCATGTAATGAACTATTGTAATCGATTAGCCGATCCCGAATATTGACATACAGGCATGTGCAGGCTTCAATTTATTTATTTTTTTACAAAATAGCATGTGTACTTTATGGTCAAGGCATGATTACTCCGTGGTTAGATTTGATTGTTGCATCACGCTATGTAAGACCTACAACCTAGCCGCACGGGTATCGTTGTAGAGTTGCGCATATCGTACCCCGTACGAAAGTACTCATTTGAATGACCATGATCCACGGCATAGGATTTCACTCAACGTAGAGACTATTAAGTTAAATAAAATAATGATTGCATGGAGAGAATGGATCCCCGAGTTCTTATATGGCAGCCCTCTTGGGACTAGTAGTGCCCGACAGGCCGGCTGGTTCCCACAGATACTGTAAACCTGCCACACGGACAGGGAGCGATATCTGCTTATATTATTATTGTATATTGTATATTGATGACGGACGTCCCGCTGGGACTCGTCTAATTCATGATTGGCGCAATTGATTGACTGGATAGACTAGCCTTGCTCGCACATAGTAAGAACTGAGGAATTCCTATTTGTATAATTCCAGGATAACTTGGGACTCACAATAGTAAGCCGTAGGAATTGATTGGCCGTTCAAGATAATTTATTGGTGTACTGTACCTACTCTGTTGCCTAACTGAGATGATCAGAATGTCAGGACATGACAGGCCAACTTCTGTCCTTGTTTGGTTGGGAGGTTGGTTCGAAGTGTCGTGATGTTATGTGAATCCTAGTGGAAAGCAGAGATCTATTATTATATTCTCTTACTTACTGGTTTAATCCTTCATATCGTGCTTCCTTGTGGTACTTGCTATTAGAGGTCTAACCTCTCTGGTTTTGCATGGCCAGATTTAGAGC
This sequence comes from Iris pallida, assembly GCA_029216955.1. Lineage (NCBI taxonomy): Eukaryota > Viridiplantae > Streptophyta > Magnoliopsida > Asparagales > Iridaceae > Iris > Iris pallida. The sequence continues at coordinate 3,313,727 of JANAVB010008599.1, read as the reverse complement.
CGGTTCCTGAGGACTCAGTTTACTTCCACCTCCAAGATGGTCAATACTAGAGGAATGATCGCAGGAGGACTCGAGTGGGTTCCTTACTCCACCGCTCATTTTGTTATTTACTTTATACTTAGCCGTTTGGCACCGACATGTTAGTCGGATTGTCTTGTACTTACTTTTACATAATTGTAACTAAGTCAGACTGCAGCTGATAATAATTGTGGATATGTTACTATATCATCTGGCTATGTTTTGTAAAGCCAGATCTCAAAAACATTTTGACTTAGCGTTTGGGACGCCTTACTGCTTTATCTTACATGTTCTCTATTTTTGCTTCTTGTTTGAATGATTGAGACAATAGATGTGAAGTGACCATAGTAAGACTTTTATGTAGCATGCACCCCCTCGTCTGGTTAGACAGCATTGATCGTATTATACGGTATTTTTCTACCCGTAATACGTAGTTGGCTGAGTCATTCCCCCGCTCTCCAGTATTCTGGTTCTGGGGCGTGACAAAACCTACTCGCACAGAGTAAACAATAATATAAAACTAAGCAACATGACAATTACAATTAACTGCATTGTCTTTAGAATACCATGTATCGAGGAGCAACACCAACAATAAGCATGTTTATAAGCAACACTAGTAGGTGTATGGTTTTGTACCAATTATGATAGAGCATAGCTACAATTTAAGAGCCAACAAAAATATAGACCAGATTTATGATCGGAGTTTCAAATCGTGGTTACATTTAGATAAGTAGATATAAATTTTGTTAAACGGTTTATGCTAAGCTCTTCAGAGTCAGAAATATATTTGCCATTTCAAGGTGCCTAAAGAAACCTGACAGGCTTCAAGGAAATGAGCACATCATACTCATATTTTGGCAATCAAAACAAGGCACATGTCTTTATATAAAAGTAAAACACCACAAGAAACGCATTTATACCACGAATCAAATTCCCCTACCTAGCACAACTCAGGTTATACTACATACTTCTTCTACATTTATCATAAAGATGAGCATCTATGCTATCTAAAACACGGAAGTTACTTCGCACATGAAAGAAAACAATAATACTTGATTTTATCCAAATCCACCTGCCATACAGTACAGAATAATAGACTACACCATATTTTTGGGATTGGCATAATTCATGTCGAGGATGTGTAATAAGTGGGACACGTGATGCTATTTTGTTGTGGAATATAAGCAGGAAAAAAAATTACAGGCAAGTGTACAGAATATTCTGGGCAGTAATATCTGACTTACTTTAAAATTTGTGCTTGAACTGATAATGTTCATAAACAAATAGAAGAAAAAATAGCTTATGCTTGTCACATGCGCAAAATTAATAGTAACTAAACTTTTTATTAATTGCACAACCTAAAGTGCAGTAATAGACAACCCCCCATCTTACTTACTTTTTATTCCAATATGCATGGTACATTAGATATACAGGTTTATGTAACTGCAAATGTTTACTGCAGTCCAGTTTGGGACTGTTGCAAATCTGACACGAGATACACAGGAAGAGGAGCTTATGAGAGCGGTAGCCGACTTGTACTATGCACATTTCCTTAATTACTTAACTAAGTATCAGACATGTACACTCCAAAAATATAGTATCTTTAATGAATCTAAGGTTTATGACATGAATCGGACATGGACACTCCAATATTATGGTAAAGACAATGTTGTGACTTACATGATAAATGTAGAAAATAAAAATTATAGAGATAATGATAAAAATTCATAACATCATAGTGGATCAGAAAACCAAACCCTAATTTCTCAACTAACATCTTATCCCAAATCAAACCCTAACAAAATCATATGAGAGATAGAAATTGAAACAAAATCAAACCCGAATTTGAAGCAGAGACAATCAAGTCCATACATAATACAATAAAAGTGAATAATAATCTCAACCCTCACAAAATTAAGCTACTAAAAATATTAGGGAAATAAACTCACTGTAAATGGAGGAGGTAACCTCTCGTTCCAAGTTTACAACGGAGATGAGGAGGGAATCACTGATCGACGACGCACACTAAAGCGGTAGACGAGAGAGAGAAAGCGCGCACGAGATGTCTGCGGCAAAGAGCGGGAGAGAGGGAGAGAGGGGATGCGGGTTCTTAGGTTTTTAAGTTGTGGGTAGTTTTGAGTTTTGGGTTTTTATTAGACATGTTTTTCTAATTTTATTTAGTAAAAAATTATATAAATGCTTTCCCGACAGAGTACATGTCGACAAAGAAATAGTGCCTTTTTCGCGACATGTGCATGTCGCCATATCTAGTGGTTTTTTGGCGGCTCAAAAATTTGGCTTCCCTCCATAAAAATGTGTGTGGATTCCGCGACATGCTAAAATTCATGTCGCCAAAACATATAAAAAATAGCTTTTGGGGACATAAAAGACCATATGTCGCTAAACTGTGTTGCTAAAAATACAATTTCTTATAGTGGATGTCTGTCTGTTTACCGAGTTGAAACATAATCTACTCAGCATAAGTCATTTAGCTGATCATGGTTATGGCATCAACTTTGGCAAAGACAAATGTACTATAGTTGATAGCTCAACTGGTAGTACTATCTTTGAAGGTATCAGGGAAGACAACATATATGTTTTCTATTTGTTGGAAGAAACTAACATTTCAGGTAGATGCTTAATGGCTAAAAGTGATAAGAGTCATCTGTGGCATATGAGACTCGGTCACGCAAATATGGACACAATCTCAAGATTATCCACGAAGAAGCTAGTACGCAGTTTACCGGACATAATATTCAAGAAGGATTCGGTATGCAGCCAATGTGAAAAGAACAAAGCTACCAGATCCACATTCAAGTCAGTAAACGCAGTATGTACTACTAGACCTCTACAATTGCTATATATGGACTTATTTGGTCCTAGCAGAGTTGCTAGCCTCGGAGGTAAGTTATATACTTTTGTAATTGTAGATGATTACTCTAGATACACGTGGGTATACTTTTTGACACGCAAAAATGATGCATTATCCGAATTTGTCGCCTTTTGCAAGAAAGTACAGAATGAAAAAGGTTATATGATCACTCGTATTAGAAGCATCATGGAGGCGAATTCGAGAATGCAGAGTTTGAGCAATTTTATGACACACACGATTTTGTACACGAGTTCTCCTGCCCTAGGACTCCACAACAAAATGGAGTTGTTGAACGTAAGAACAGAACTCTATCCGAAATGGCCAGAGTAATGTTAAACCAGTTTAGTCTACCCAAATATTTCTGGGCTGAAGCTGTCAATATAGCTTGTTTTGTTCTCAATAGAGTTCTTATTCGACCCAAATTGAAGAAGACTCCATTTGGGTTATGGTTTGATAGAATTCCATCAGTTTCATATTTTAGAATATTTGGTTGTAAGTGCTTTATTCTTAATACAAAAGACAATTTGGGAAAGTTTGACGAAAAGGCCGATGAAGGTATATTTTTAGGTTATACGGCCAAGAGCAAAGGATACAGAGTCTTCAACAAACGAACTATGATCATCGAAGAATCAATCAACGTCACCTTTGATGAATTGAATCAAATGACTATCGATGACAATGACGAAGATCTAACTGTACCAAGCTCAACACCAGCTGATTCTCAACCAAGCTCAGTACTAGCTGATCCTCCTAGAGAAGATCCAGGAACCAGCTACCTTCAGAGTCTGCCAAAAAGATTAAAATTTACGGCTGATCATCCAAAGGATTTGATAATTGGTGATATTACCAAAGGTGTAAGTACTCGTACATCCAGTAGAGATATTGTTTCTAGTGTTGCATTCATTTCACAGCTAGAACCTAAAACCATTGATGAAGCATGTATTGATAATTTTTGGATAGATGCTATGCAAGAGAAATTAAACCAATTTGAACGGAATCAAGTTTGGGAACTTATTCCCAAGCCTATTGATCATCCGATCATTGGCACCCGTTGGGTATTCCAAAATAAACTGAACGAGAATGGTTTAGTGACTCGTAATAAGGCTCGACTCGTAGCTCAAGGATACAATCAGGAAGAAGGTATCGACTACGATGAGACTTATGCCCCAGTTACGAGATTAGAATCCATTCGCATGCTATGTGCATTTGCATATTTTCATAATTTTAAATTATTTTAAATGGATGTCAAGAGTGCATTTTTAAATAGTTTTATAAAAGAAGAAGTTTTTGTAGCACAACCTCCAGGTTTCACAGATTTTAAAAACCCTGATCATGTTTTCAAGTTGAAGAAAGCTTTATACGGTTTGAAACAAGTCCCTCGTGCTTGGTATGATCATCTAAGCTCTTTTCTACTTGACAACGGTTTTTCAAAAGGCAAGGTTGATACTACTTTGTTTATTAAGTCTTTTAATGGCAAGCTTCTCTTAATACACGTCTATGTTGATGATATTATATTTGGATCTACTGATGAATCTTTTTGTCAAGAATTCTCTAAGTGTATGCAGAATGAGTTTGAGATGAGCATGATGGGAGAGCTGAAATTCTTTCTCGGACTGCAAATCAAACAAACTGACAATGGGACATTCATAAATCAAGCCAAGTACACAAAAGATTTGCTAAAGAAGTTTGATCTGGACATTGTCAAACCTATTGGCACTCCGATGGCAACTTCAACAAAGCTTGATATTGATGAACAAGGCAAGCCTGTCGACACACGTAAGTATCAAGGTATGATCGGTAGTTTACCTTATTTAACTGCTAGTCATCCATATATTATGTTTAGTGTTTGCCTGTGTGCACGTTTTCAAGCTAATCCAAAGGAATCACATCTGTGCGCAGTTAAGCGTATCTTTCGATACCTTAAGGGCACTTCTTCTGTTGGCTTATGGTATCCCAAAACTAAGTCCTTTGACCTTATTGGTTACTCGGATGCAGATTTTCTGGATGCAAAGTTGATAGAAAAAGTACTAACGGCACATGTCATTTCTTAGACAAGGCTTTAGTCTCATGGTTTAGTAAAAAGCAAAATTCTGTAGTCCTATCAACAACAGAGGCTGAGTATATCGCTGCAGGACGTTATTGTGCTCAGATTTTGTGGATGAAACAAACCTTAGAAGACTATAATTTATTTTACACACACATTCCCATTTTCTGTGACAACACGAGCACAATTAATTTGACTAAGAATCCAGTATGTCGCTCTCGTACTAAGCATATCGAGATTCGACATTATTTTCTTAGAGATCATCATCAGAATGGAGATATTGACCTTGTGTACATAGACACTGAGAATCAATTAGCTGACATCTTCACAAAACCTCTAGCAGAAGATCATTTCAATTATTTACATCGAGAATTAGGAATTTTGGACGTCAATAATGTTAATTAATTTTGTTTTATGATTATATTTTAATACGCAAAAACTGTGTTAGAAACAAGCCAATAAAGAGTCTGTCTGTCACCACAACTACGGTTGAAGCGAAGCGGTACTTAAGAGTTCCCCGGTGAACCTCCGCCAGCTGGGACAGTACTCCTACAGCTAATCTGAGACAGTCGCTGTGTAACAAAATTTTATCTATAAAATAATATTAATTATATTAATTGAATGTTGAAATTACTAATCTTTGAAATGAGTCAATGAAAAAAAAAGTGGCCCAAACCAACTAACAGAACCCCAGGCGAATTCGGCCAGAATTCGGACCGAATTCGGCCCGAGTTCGGTTAGTGGTATCTGGTTATATAACCAGAACCCGAGAGCCTTTCTTCTTTATTGCTTCTAAAACCACCTTCACAGCAACAGCAGCCGCGCAAAAGCTCTAAAACCCTAGTTCTTCACCACTCCGTTTCTCCCAATCTACGTGGTGAAATCCATCCAAATTTTGGATTCGTGCTGAGATCGTTGTCCTCTACAACTTACTTGAATTTTGGGAGGTATAACTCCGTATTTCTCCTCCTTTCAATTTCGTGCATATTTACTTTATTTGCACAATGCCGCCTAAGGGATTTAACCCCTTCAAGAGGAAGAAGACGACCAATCCTAGTGAGGAAGGATCATCTTCAAATCCACACACGGATTCCCTCCTTTCACCAGTTCAATCAAGCGATGGCGCGTTCGATGGGTTTTATTTTCAAACCCTAGATCAAGCCCTTCTGTGGTATAGAGTCTTTTCTATGAGATCCATATGCACAGGCGCTCCTATCAAATGGACTGTGTTTCCAGAACACCGCCTTTATTTTGAGGCATTAGGGTTACAACACGTTGTTAAACTTTGTTTCCCGGTAGCTACTAATGTCATTAGACTTTTCTACTGCAATATCATACTAAACACGTTTGACGTAAGTACTCGTGTTGGCGGACTAGACATCGAGTTCAATGATGTCCTCTTAGCAGAAATCCTTGGTATTTCTAACGAAGGTGCACCGCTTGATGATATCACTGAATTTGATTTCCCCGACGGCACGACACTTGCTAGTTTCAAAGCTGAACTCTGTGCACCTGATCGAGTTCACTCTGGAAAGTTCAAGGCAAATAACTTGAACTTGTTTAATTATGAATTGCATCGCATCATCTACTCTACTCTCCTTCCGAAGTCTACTTCAAAGGATGATGTCACATCACTTGAGCTGTCTGCTATGTATCATATTCTTAAGGGGATTCCTTTTTCTGCCCCTAAGACTATTATCCAGATGATAGGACGTTGTCGTGCAAGAGATAGAAATCTCTCTTATGCGATGATTCTCCCACGCATCTTCCAGCATTTTGATATTGATTTGTCAACTTGTACTCAAGACCCTGAGCCCAAGTTTTTAAGCTATCTCGTCGTAGTATGATTGCTGCTGCTCCTCGTACTGCTCCTCCTACTGCTCCACCTCCTCCACCTACTCAGCAGTATGCCATGACCTTTGAAGGCATACACCAGCATCTTTCTGATTTGTACGTTTCGATGACGGGTATGGCCTACGAACGTGAGTTCCGCGATGTCACTCGTTATCAGGCGATAGCAAATTCTCTAGCTGATCTCCGATTTGCTCAGACTGGACATTCTGCCGGTTCTATTCCTAGAGATCCAGCATTTTCTGGTTATCGCTGTGAGGATGAGGCTGTTCATGCCTACTTTCAGCCCGGTAACGCATATGATTGGTACCGTTCTGACCGTGCTCCTCCTCGAGACTATGTCGGTGAGTTTTACACTGGCGCCCCTCCTCACCCTTCTGGCGCTGGTACTTCTGGAGCTGGTCCTTCTGGACATGCCGGTCATGCTGATGATGATGATGAGGAGGAGATGTGATGATGATATATTAGCTTATTTTTGAGACTTAGTTATTATCTACTGTACACTTGGAAATGCTCCGACATTCCAAGTTTCTGTTTTTTTAACTTTTTATTATCAGACTTGTATTGGATATTTTTTGATGTCTCTTGAACATCATTTTATCTTTATGGTATTCGTAGTTTATCTTCCACATCAGTTTATTTATTTATTTATAGCATCTTTATCTGCTTCTATATGTTAAACTGCCTGTGAAATAAATCTCTGTTATATCTTGAATATTTTTACTGCATGATACATTATTTTCTTGTGTTTCTTCACTGTTTGTTTCTTATGCATTGATTGTGGGAGAGCTTTCTTTTTTGCAATTATTTTGCTAAGTGACGACGGGGGAGAAATAGGATCTAACATTTTGTTTTTGAGCATAATACAAGGATTGAACAATTTTGAACAATTTTATGGTATCTTACTCAAAAGATGTTGTATCATTTATAGTTTGTCAATTATCAAAATGGAGGAGATTGTTGGCCCATTGGTCATATGGTCAAACTGATTTTAATAATTGATCAAACTCTGTCTTGATATATGGAGCTAGTCAGGATATCTCGGACTCTTGGACATGATCAAGAATGGCTATCTACTCAGTTCAAGACCGAAGTGTTGTTTGTCTGTTCGAGTCTGTATTTCTTTGAGCAATGTATTTTTCATTTTATTTGAGTCTTGGAATACTTTGTACACCGAGTCGTATTGGCAAATAGGCTATTCCAAAATGATTTCAAAATGTTTTTAAAATGTCCTTAGTTTTGAAAAACATTCGTATTTACAAAAGCTCCAAAAAGTTTTCAAAATACCCCAAAAACTAATTTTAAAAACCCTAACCTAACCCTGACAGAACTCGGCCAGAGTTCGGCCAGAGTTCGGTTAGTGGCCGTTTTGTTTTTGAATTCCTTGGAACTTGGTCCTCCTGCAGTTGCGGATTTGACCGAGATTTTCTCATAGAGTTCTGCCCGAATTCTGTCAGAATTCTGTCTTTGGAACTCCTATAAATAGAGAAGGATTTCGATCATTTTAACTCACTCATTCACTTTTAATCTTCTCTCTATTCAAAGCCTACTGTCTTCCAAAGAGTTTTTCTAGAGCTTTAATTTTCAGATCCCAAGCCAGTTACAATCCTCTAGTCGATTTGCCAGTGCGGTGCGGTCTAGAAGTTTCAGAGTGATTGTAATCAGAAGGCTTGATAGAAGAATACCTCTTCACAATTGAAGTTGGACGAGTTCTTCGTATCAAAGCTCGCGATGTAGAAGTTGCAAGAACTTCGTAAGAAAACTTGCGGTTTTGCCAATAGTGGATTCAACTGGTAGCAAGAGTTCTACCGACTGGACTAGTCCTCAACAGAGGAAAACCAGTATACATCGCTGTCTTTGCGTTTGCTTTCTTATCTCTGCCTTTACATTATTTAGTTGTGATTATTATTCTGTGATCTTGCTGCTAACATTTTTTAATTAGCAGTATTCCGCTGCCAACTCTATTCACCCCCCCTCTAGAGTATTCTGCTTTACGATTTCGTTCCTACAATTTTTGTGCTCTTATTTGGTTAAAAAATTTAGGTGAAACATGCAACATATTTTAGAAATCTTTCTAGCCATCCTAGTCAGTTTCATGCAAGCAGTTTGACAAAACATAAATAAGGTAAATTATGTTAGAACTTACCTACGGCAGAGCATGTCGTACAATATACAGCTTACCGTAATCATCCCTGCCAGTTTGTTAGCAATGACTAAAAATAGTGTGTGATATAGAGGTCACTAGCATTAATTAGCCATCCTGGACATAGTCTGGTTAGATGGGATCCTTTCAACGCAAGTAGCAAGCTCCGCTTAAATTCCATGAATTATCCGTTACTTAAGTCCAGCTTAGCTACACTATGTTTCTCTCTAGGCCGAATCGGTCCTATGGCCCCAGGATAATGTTCGAGGAAACATCGTCCTTGTGCACAAGTTGTCCATGACCTGCTAGACTAAACTAGTTATTTAAGCATGGTCTACAATTTCATAGAAAACTTAACCAGGTTTTGCGTATACTGTCATACCATTTTGTAGTGTTCATTCATTGATTCATTCTATTTTTCTTAACACAGTTATATAGATTGCATAACATAAGTAAGCATATGAATAGTTTCATGGTATAGTAGTTCCACACAAGTAAACATGTACAATTATATACAATAGTTATGTAACATTGGGTCCTCGACTCTATAACTAGCATTCAGACTATTGATGTTATCGATTGATTGGAGAAAGAGGGTCAAGAAGAGAAGGTCGAGCCACTCCCCGTTGATTGAATGAGCGAGTGGAATGAGCCTTCTAAGTCGTATGGTCGCTTAAGCGATTACTTGAAATCGCATAAGCAAACGATCAATACTCTATCTTTCTATTTCGAGTTCAATATAAACTGCGAAGTTCGAAGAACGCAAGCAATAAAATCTATCAAAAACATTCACGAAAATGTATTTAGAAAACCCAAAGCCAAAGAAGCAAGTACGGCATAGAAAGCAGAGCAACGGGAGGTCTCTTCCGACTCGACTGTAGAGTCCATACTCGAGGCGCGACCAGCTGAATATGGGACTTTGATTCCAAAAAAGCCAATCCATATTGAGGAAGGGATCTTGATTCAGCCGATCCTGACCAATCGATAATGACAGAGTTTCTTAACCGTGTTCTTCACGTCGAAACGAAGAACGGGGCACGGTGTTAGGACGGGGCACTACATGATCTTCCTCATACATGACATGAGCATACTAGTGAGCCACATTCCATAACTCATCACATCCGGCCAGTTAAGAGAGAGTGCGTTATTCACAATTTTTTTAATTTCCAATACAAGCCATGATCCAACATTCTGATTAAATCCAACAAGCCAATCAAATGCCTCTGCATGGAGTGGGACATTACAGTTGGGTATACCAACGCTGATATAGCTAGAGATATAGACATGAGGTAGTCGACTTCGGGCTATGTGATGATGTTTGCTAGTGGCAATCGCGGTTGCAGAAGTGTGTTGCTTTGTCGACGAGAGAGGCATAGTACATTACGATGACAAAGACTTGCAAGGAGTTGTCGTGGATGAAAAAGCTGATGCAGAAAGTAGGTCTAAAGCAAGAGCAGTATACTTTGCTTTACGATAGCCAGAGTGTCATTCACCTTGTGAAGAATTAGACATTTCATAGTCGGTCCAAGAACATTGAAACTCGGTATCATTGGATATGGGATGTGGTTGAGAAGAAGGACGTGACGCTTGAGGAGATTCATACAGATGATATCAGAGTAGACATGTTCACAAAGGTTCTTCCAAGGGAGAAGTTCGAGTACTGCAGGAGGATCGTCGGGATGACGACCCCCTCCACATAGTTGGAAAGGGGCAGATTTGTTGGAGTGGGTGGGGTTCCTAACCTATGTGAAAAATAGCCTGGAGTCGGATTGGATATTCCTATATATAATTGAAATATTATAATGGATTTGGAATGGGTATTTCTATATATAGTAGGAATATCTCAATAGAGTTGGATTGAGTAGTTCTATATATAATTGGAATACATCAATTAGTTGTGGGTATGTGGCTATATATACTTGTTACTTACTCACCCTATAATATATCTCAGAGCAACAAGAGAAAAATGAGGCAAGAGAGCTTGTGCAACTTTGTAAAGGAGAAAGAAGAATTAGAGGACGTTTCAGAGAAAAAGATCAATTTTGGATATTTATCGTTGTCTTATATCTTCGCGGTTGTAATCTACTTTCTGTCCGAGTAAGTTGTGGTGATATGTTTGGATCGCTAGGAGCTTGTAGAGGGTATATTCTCTTTATTTCACTAGTGGAGATTTTTTAACGTTGGACTCCAATCGTCCCGTGGTTTTCCCATCTAGTTTTTCATATAAAATCTTCGTGTCTTCGCTGCTCACACGACGTCTGCTAGAAACTGTCATTTAGGTCTCATCACTTCAGGTATAATTCGTAAACCCTAGTTTCTGCCATTGAAGAGTTACATCACGTGTCAAACTTGTTCATGTTTTATCAATCAGTATGCACACCAATTAGAGGTTCTAGGGATCCCCAATTCCATCAATTTCAGTTGTCTGTCTGTAGCAGGACATGTATTGGCAGTGTATTTTGTGCTGTTATTGGCGACCCCGTGTCCCTCAAGTAATTGAGCCACCTCCATCTTCAATTGAGTGAAGGAAAGTTTCTTCACTACAAAAATTTGTCAGATTAGCGACGGCTAAATACGTCGCTAACCTCGGTGAAAACATCGCTAAATCAATTTAGCGACGTTTAAGGCGACGTTTCGAGAACGACGGAAAAAAATGTGTCGCTAAACGAGAAAACGTCGAAAAACGTTGCTAGCGCGACGTTATTTGGCGACGTTATTAACGTCGCTAATTAGCGACGTTTATTGGTTGACGCTAATTAGCAACGTAAACGGCAACGTTATTGTGTTGTCGCCGTTTGGCGATACTGTTGCGACGTTTTGGCGACGACGAGCTGACATCAGATTGTGGTACCACGTGTTGCCATATCAGCATTTAGCGACATGTTTAGCGACATTTATTAACGTCGCTAATGTTTAGCGACTAATGTTAACGTCGCTAAAAATGTCGCTAAGTTAAAAAAATATAAAAAAAAGGGTTCCAGAATGCAAATGGTGTTGGAGCTGGAGCCTAAGCCAAAATACAGAATACGAAATGCAAACTACAGAATCCAATCCCAGGGTTTGCCGACCCCCTCGGTGGAACACTCAACACCGGTACACACAATACATTCCAGAATATACAAAAAATATAAAGAAAAAATACTATCTGCAATGAACAATGTCAATATATAATATTCTCAACAAACCAAATCAATATCCGTAAATACGTACAAACTCAGTATCCTCAACGAAAAAACTGAATAACCCCAAATACGTACAAAGTCAAAATACAAAATACAGAATCTAATCCCTGGGTTCGTCGAAAATACAAAAACAAAGATTGACACACAGTTCTAATTCATATGTATTTTAAGTGTGAGAACGGATGGCTCAGAACACAATCCAAAATTCATTCTAGCATACATTAGTGTGAATCATCTATGTTCTCTACATATGGTGTAGTATACATTCTTATCGAATCTAGTATCTAGTATCTTAATAATGTAACAGCATCAAGATGAACTCACATAATGTAATACTAAAATATCATCTACTACTATATAAGATATAGTGATAGGTTGTCGTATCATCATTGCCGAGGGATGAGGGTCGGAGGACAGTCAACTTTATCTACGGCTACATAGTTTCTGCCTCGCCAGTCGAATGGCTGCAGGGACTATGTCCTGATCACCATGTCGTACCATAGTTTCTGCCTCGCCAGTCGAATGGCTGCAGGGACTATATGTCCCGATCACCATGTTACCAATTAACCAACCAACAAAACTACTTGTTACAAATATCGGCACTATATGTCGCGAAACGTCGCTATGACGTCGTTAATAGCGACTAATTTAGCGATGTTAGTATGAACGTCGCTAAATTCTAATTATATTCCCCCACCAATTCATTTCCTCCTATTTTACTCTCTCACTCTCTCTTCTCCCCCCCTCCGGCGCTCTCACTCTCCGGCGCTCTCACAGTACTTAAGTGTGAGAACGGATGGCTCAGAATACAATCCAAAATTTATTCTAGCATACATTAGTGTGGATCATTATGTTCTGTACATATGGTGTAGTATATGTTCTTATCGTATCTAGTATCTGAAGAATGTAACAGAATCAAGATGAACTCACATAATGTAATACTAAGACATCATCTACTACTATATAAGATATAGTGATAGGTTGTCGTATCATCATTGCCGAGGGATGAGGGTCGGAGGACTGTCAACTTTATCTATGGCTACATAGTTTCTGCTTCGCCAGTCGAATGGCTGCAGGGACTGTGTCCTGATCACCATGTCGTACCGTAGATTAATGCAAATGGAGCTGGAGCCTGAGCCAAAATTCAGAATACAGAATACAAAATACAAAATCCAATCCCTGGGTTCGCCGACCCCCTCGGTGGAACACTCAACACCGGCACGCACAATATATTCCAGAATATACAAAAAATATAAAGAAAAAATACTATCCGCAACGAACAATATCAATATATAATATCCGCAAATACGTACAAACTCAATATCCTCAACAAAAAAACTGAATATCCCTAAATACGTACAAAGTCAAAAATATAGTACAGTCCAAAAATGAAAAAAAACGAAACTACTGATCACATGGAGCTGGAGCTGGACACGGTGCTGGAGCCGGAGGAGCGCCACCAGATGACGCACAAATACCGCTCGAGTGACCCAAAGGCATGCAGCCACTTCCCTCCCTCCATTCCCCCTCTCCCTCTCTCATGCTACCAACGTCACAACTTTTCCAGTGTTGCTCCCTCTAATGATGATGAACGCAAAAATCAAAGACCCCCTCTCCTTTCTCACTCTTCACAGTTCTCACAACAGGAAGGATCAGTGTTTTCTAGTTCTCTTCCATCCATCCATTCCTCCGTTCTGATCAAGCCTCCACATATGATATCCAGCTTAAGTGTAGAGGCGGGGGAGAAGAAGTGGGTAGGAAGAGGAAGGGGAAGCAGCACAGCCGACGGCATGACCTGGAGGAAGTACAGAGGCTTTCTTCAACATCCGTAGGAGAACTATAAGGATATATTTTTTTCACAACATGTCACCCTGTCAAAGCCACCTCAGCATTCACTATTTCCCTCAAACGACGTGCCGCTCCTCGCGTCATGGGTGCCATCTGGTAAGATCGATATTCACAAATAATATAATTGTAACATAAGCAAGCTAACTAAAGGAACCATCATTTAATTTGAGTACATTTTCGAAAGCAGATAAAGTACAAAAAATTCAATTTTTTGCCAAGTGTGAGAACGGATGGCTCAGAACACAACCCAAAATTCATTCTAGCATACATTAGTGTGGATCATTATGTTCTGTATATATGGTGTAGTATATGTTCTTATTGTATCTATTATCTGAAGAATGTAACAGAATCAAGATGAACACACATAATGTAATACTAAGACATCATCTACTACTATATAAGATATAGTAATAGGTTGTCATATCATCATTGCCGAGGGATGAGGGTCGGAGGGCAGTCAACTTTATCTATGGCTACATAGTTTCTGCCTCGCCAGTCGAATGGCTACAGGAATTATGTCCTGATCACCATGCCATAGTTTCTATCTCGCCAGTCGAATGGCTGCAGGGACTATATGTCCCGATCACCAAGTGTGAGAACGGATGGCTCAGAACACAACCTAAAATTTATTCTAGCATACATTAGTGTGAATCATCTATGTTCTGTACATATGGTGTAGTATATGTTCTTATCGTATCTAGTATCTGAAGAATGTAACAGAATCAAGATGAACTCACATAATGTAATACTAAGATATCATCTACTACTATATAAGATATAGTGATAGGTTGTCATATCATTATTGTCGAGGGATGAGGGTCGGAGGGCAGTCAACTTTATCTACGGCTACATAGTTTCTGCCTCGCCAGCCGAATGGCTGCAGGGACTATGTCCTGATCACCATGCCGTAGTTTCTGTCTCGCCAGTCGAATCGCTGCAGGGACTATATGTTCCGATCACCATGTTACCAATTAACCAACCAACAAAACTACTTGTTACAAATATCGGCACTATCGGTGCATTCGAATCGGAGTATCACATTTTTTGGTGTCGGAAAAATAAATAATTATTACTAAATTATCAAATTTTTTGGCACTATCGGTTCCCCTGACCAAGCCCCCCTTACACCACCCCTAACCCGAACCCTAACCCTCCACTCCCCCCTGCTCCCCTCCTCCAGCCGCCCACACATACCCACCCCTAACCCGAACCCTACCCCTAGTTCCCCTCCCCCAGCCGCCCTCGTCCCCCCTGCCCCACCCCCCAGCCACCCCCAGCCAACCCCGAACTACCCGCATCCCCCTGCCCCTCCCTCCGAGCCATGCGCACCCCACAACCACCAACAACCAAAACAACTTGAGAGAGAGAGAGTCGCCGGAGAGAGTGAGAGTCGTCGGAGAGAGAGAGAGAGAGCGCCGGAGAGAGTGAGAGTGCCGGAGGGGGGGGGAGGAAAAAGAGAGTGAGAGAGTAAAATTAGAGGAAATGGACCCTAACCCTAGCTTCCCTCCCCCAGCCACCCTCGTCACCCCTGCCCCACCCCCCAGCCACCCCCTAGCCACCCCCAACCACCCGCATCCCCACTGCACCTTCCCCCGAGCCACCCACACCCCCCCAAACCACCAACAACCAAAACAGACGGAGAGAGAGAGAGAGGGAGGGGGAGAGTCACGTATCAGAGAGGAAGGAGAGTCGCCGGAGAGAGTGAGAGTCGCCGCCGGAGAGAGTGAGAGCGCCGGAGGGGGGGGAGGAGAGAGAGTGAGAGAGGAAAATAGGGGGAAATGAATCGATGGAGGAGATATTATTAGAATTTAGCGACGTTCAAACGACAGTCGCTAAATTAGTCGCTATTAGCGACGTCATAGCGACGTTTTGCGACGACAAGCTCATGTAATTAATATACGTCGTTATTTTGTCGCTTACTTCGTCGCTAGTAGCGACGATTAGCGACGCCTCACTAAAACGTCGCTAATGTACACAATTTAGCGACGTTAATCGAACGTCGCTAAATTTATGTCACCAAATGAGCATATTTTAGTAGTGCTTGTCCCACTCTCCTGCCTCCGTACCTCATAATACGTAATAGTTATCATGTGCCCCGACTACGAAAGTACATGCTACATTGAAGTTATTTTCTCGACTACTTTGTTGGAATCGACTTAATTCGATATTTGACCATTGTCCATTTTGTGAGTCAGCATAGATTAGTGAGGATGAATCCTTACTCAGCTGACACAGGGGGTACATGTATCAATATATCTTATGGTTCTTCCTCTTTTCTTTTGTATTATATATTTGTGCGTTTATTTATTATTTCTGCTTCTGTTATTCTGTGTTTATGATGTATTTCCTGATGAGTTATAATTTTTCTGTAGTTGTTCTAGTATTATTATCCCAGACAAGGCTACAGTGACATGTATGCGACATAATCAGATATGTCGCAAAAATGCTTTGGCGACACAAATCTAACTTTATGCTACATATTGCTTATGTCGTTGAACATGCATTTTCTTGTAGAGATTAAAAACTTAGCGACGTTTAACTTAACGTCGCTAACTTATTAATATACTCTGACATATACGATATGACGTCGCCAAATGTCACTCTCCGATCCTGGAATACGTATTTTAATATGTGAAATCAATAATCTGTATTTACCTTGTATTTATACGATATTTATTATGCTGTATTTCTTCATGCATTTTCCAAAAATATTCGACAAATATTATTTCCTAATTTATTTTCTGCATTTGGGCCTACAGTTTTGGCTCATTTGGGTAACCTATTCTTGGTTCACCAATGGTTCATCATGAACCCTTTGGTTCATCATTAACCCATAGGACCAAGATCTTTATACATAACTCATCTCATTCTCTCTCCTCTCATTTACTTCCTCTCATTTACTTCCTCCACCAACCAAATATTTCCTCCATCAACCAAGGCAAGTACCAACTTGCTCAAGAGATGGATCCATAATTTTGTCAATGATTTCTTACAAAAACTATTTGCCAAAACATGTTCTTCTCCTCAATCTATACTAGTTTAGAACTTGGAAATTTCCATTTTGAAGCTTTGATTTTTGTAGATCTAAGTTTTAATCATTTTCGGATTTCCTTGGTTTGATCTATTTTCGTTGGGGTTTTGTGGATTTTGATGCTTCCATGTGGAAGAGAATTCCATTTCACCCAAGATGGAACTTTGGAAATCCGGATTTGGAGTTCGGATGGCCAAGTTGTGATGTTTTGAAGCTTTGGGTTCATCTATGGTGTTCTTGCTGTTTGGAGAAGACAGTGAGCAGTATGCAGAGCTTCTTAGCTCACGCCACTGAGCTGCGCGTGCTCCTTAGCGCTGTGTACGCAGCCTTGGATACGCTTCCTGTTGGAAGCGTGTCTCTCTCAGCGTGCGTGACTTTTTACCTACGCTGCTCTCGGTAGCGTGCGTGACTTTTCACCTACGCTGCCCTCTGTAGCGTGCGTGACTTTTCACCTACGCTGCTCTCTCAGCGTGCGTGAATTTTCACCTACGCTGCTCTCTCAGCGTGCGTGACTTTTCACCTACGCTGCTCTCTGTAGCGTGCGTAACTTTTCACCTACGCTGCTCTCTCAGCGTGCGTGACTTTTTACCTACGCTGCTCTCTCAGCATGCGTGACTTTTCACCTACGCTGCTCTCTCAGCGTGCGTGACTTTTCACCTACGCTGCTCTCTCAGCGTGCGTGACTTTTCACCTACGCTGCTCTCTGTAGCATGCGTGACTTTTCACCTACGCTGCTCTCTCAGCGTGCGTGATTTTTCACCTACGCTGCTCTCTCAGCATGCGTAAATTTTTACCTACGCTGCTCTCTCAGCGTGCGTGACTTTTCACCTACGCTGCTCTCTCGGCGTGCGTGACTTTTCATCTACGCTGCCTTGAGTGAGCCTGTATGACTTTTCACGTAAGCTGCCTTGAGTGAGCCTGCGTGACTTTTCACGTAAGCTGCCTTGAGTGAGCCTGCGTGACTTTTTACGTACGCAGTTCCCCTTGAGCGTGCGTGCTTTTGTGCGTACGCTTTTGATATTTTATCAGATATTATATGTCCATTTTATATCCTTACGCCTTTTGTCCCGAGCATGATATGAGCACTAATGTGACCCCGGAGAACAAAGTGTTCCTACCCGATACATGTACCTGAAAGTTCCAGTTCTTGTTCATGCTCGACAATGGCTCGTAACTCCATGTTGCGTATTTGTAATGAAGCATTACACTAAGGAGGGTAGCACATGTTGACATACTGATTGACATGGATCCTCTTTGGGGTACTCATACTAAAGTATGACTTTAGGAGGATAATCATGCAGGCCACAGCATGTGAGTCCAAGATTTTACCTAGGGTTAAATTAGGCAACTAAACATACTAGATACATGGGGAGGGCAAAATCTCGAGATCGTGTTACACCAGCCGCCTTGAGATATTGTCTCGACGCGCCGGTTGGTCTCCACGGATACTGTGTCATCTGCAACGAGTGGATGACTGTATCCGATTAATTCCTGCTATATATTATATGTTTTAGCAAGGTGGCCTTACGAGGGACCTATGCTCAATCATACCTGTCTACGCGAACCCCTGGGTTGGCTAGCCTTGCTGGAAATATACGATCTGAGGATTTTCTAAATAACATGATGCGAGGATAACCTCGTCCTACTAGAAACTCGTAGGCTTGATTGGCCGTGAAAACGACTTGCTTGTGTCCTATTACCTTCCGTGAATAACTGAGGGAAGCAGACTGTCATGGTACGTAATCCAACCCATGTTCTTGTTTGATTGTTGGGTTGGTTATCGTACTATGACAGGCTGTGGACCGAAGTTATGAACGGAAGACTTATTCTGGTTGTGAAGTGCTACTTCTGTGAATGACTGAGGAACATGGTCTCTCATGGTACATGATCCAACCCACGTTCTTGTTTGATTATTGGGTTGGTTATTGTGCTGCGATAGGCTATCGACCGAAGTCACGATCAGGAGATTTTATTGTTTATACCTTTTAACTTATGTGAAAGTTATAGAGTACGATACGTCCCGACTCTATGCGGCACCTTTTGTCCTTGTTTGGTTGTAAGGGTGCCATATGGGTTCGAGGATGTTGCGCTACACTATAATAGTAGCATAAGTATTAATATTATCAATCATTCTATTAACTGGGTTTTTAATCTTAACTCTTGTGCCCCTTTGGCGGTACTTGCTATTCGGGGCTGACCCCGCTGGTTTTGTTTGGCCAGATCTCGTAGCAGAGCCAGAGGACACGATCTTCCTCCCTGACATCCATGGTGCATACTAGGAGCATGGCGGTTCGGGGTCTCGAGTGGGTTTCTTCTCCACCACTCCTGCTTATATTTTGTGCGACATTTAGCCACCGGCACCTGTTAGCCGGATTACTTAATATTTTGTGTCAGTACATAATTATAATTAAACAGACTGCAGCTGTGTATAATTTTGTACTCCTGACTCTCTGAGATAGCTAAATTATAAAGCTAGTCTCTCATGATCATTTTGATAAAGCGTCGGGGACGCCTTACTGCTTTGTCTTTAATGTTCATTTAATTGCTGATGTGACTTGATTGATTGAGACATTGAACTCTGTGGGACCATAAGAGACTTGATTGTAGCATGTACCCCCTAGTCTCTCGACAGCCACGATCGCCGTATGACGTTACGTACCTCATATGGAGTAGCTGGCCTAGTCCGTCTCCGTATTTCGGTACTGGGGCATGACAAGGTTTTAGTGGTGGCCCATGCAGGTCTATTTTTCAGACTTGTGGGATATTGTGAATTATTAGGAGTCTCAATCAAAACTTGTTCCCCTTGAAATTCTGTTTTGAATTCTCTGTCCTTGCCTTGATCTCTAACCTGACTTGCATCCTCGAAATCTTCCTCGTTCGGACTTGATAATCTTATATCTTTCTCTATAGGGGTGCTTCATTCTCAGTAGCGGGTGAGGCCCATGAGGAAGAGCAGCGAGAGCATGGCTCGACTGGGCAGCAACAGGGAAGAGAACCTTCCCTAGGGCAGACACGAGCAGAAATGGAACCAGAGGCAGTGCAGCCGCAGGTTATTGAAACTCCTGCAGCACCAGCAGCGACGGCAGTACCAGACGCCGTAGCACTCCTAGAGATCATCCGGGGGTTTCTTGTCACTAACCACCAGTAACAGACTCGGCAGCAGGAGCAGAACATGTTGCTGAACCAAGGGATTCAGTTAGCTCTTGAGAGGAGTGTCGGGGCTGACTCGGGAGCATTAGGAAGGTTTCGTCACTTGAACCCGAGGTATTTTGATGGCACGGAGGATGCCATCACTGCGGATGCCTGGATTCAAGACATCGAAGTCATTCTTGTGGCAGCCAAGGTTCTAGATGATGAGAAGGTTGATCAGGTCAAACTGGTACTTCAGGATCTTGCCCGCGACTGGTGGGCATCAGAAGAAGTTGGTACAAGACGCCCTGTTCGTTGGACCACCTTCAGTGACAGATTCAAGGCCAAGTATTTTGGCATAGTAGCTCGATTTGAGCTCCAGCAGAAGTTTATCAGTCTCAAGCAAGCAGGCAAGACCGTAGATGGGTATGCAGCAGAGTTCTGCAGATTGTGCCGTTTTGCACCAGTAATGGTGGCAACGGAGCCAGAGAAAGCTATGAGGTTCCAGCAGGGATTTCATTTGGAACTATTACAGCTTGTGGAAGGACACGACTACCAGACGTTCGACGCTGTTTTGACGGCAGCCCGGAGGCACGAGCTTACCCAACAGAGGTTGGCATCGAAGACAGGAGGTCAGAAGAGATCTCATTCCCAGGTTGGAGGAGGAGCAATGCAGCGAACATCGGCACCAGCACCCGGTGTACGTATTCATGATGCAAGAGCGTCGCGGAGGACGACCGTGTTAACTAATACAGCGCCAGTTCGGTATTAGCAGCCGAGGAACCAACAACAGCGTCAGGGAGCACCCCAGGGCTGTACATTCTATGGGAAGACAGGGCACACGAGGGAGGTGTGCCGGTCAGCGAATGGCTTATGCTTGAGGTGTGGTAGTTCAGACCACCGTATTTCCACTTGTCCTATGATGCAGAGGCCAGGAGGGCCAGCTCAGCAGTTTCCAGCATTGCCAGCTCCGGTGGCAACCCCGAGTGGAGGGCCAGTATTAGCAGTAAGGCCCCTAGCCCAGCGTCTACCAACGCAGGCTCAGATGTTCCGCCAGGCACAGGAAGTCGAAGGCCCTCAGAGGCAGCAACAACCTGGTCGAGGAAGGCCGCAACAAAGGGCTCCGCGGGGCCAGGCTCTCACATTGACCTTGGGAGAGGCTCTAGCGTCTAGTGACGTGGTGGCAGGTAAAATTCTCGTCACCTCATTTCCCGCTGTAGCATTATTTGATTCAGGCGCTACTCATTCATTCATCTCTGCACAATATGCTACATGGATTGGATTAGAGTTTAAGGCATTGCCGGAGAGGATGGATATACTCACCGGCAATGGGCTCGTAGAAGTTAGCAGAGTGCACTTTTTATGTCCGGTAGAGGTGTGTGGGTATTTATTGCCCGCATCATTGATTGAATTCTCTATGGGGAATTTTGATGTTGTTCTTGGCATGGACTGGTTGAGAGACAGTCATGCGACAATTGATTGTAGAGGATGTAGGGTCATATTCAGCGTTCCTGGGATGGAACAGTTCATCTTTACTCGAACCTTGAAGAATCAGGCCGGAGGCGTCATCTCAGCAGCAGTGTCAGAGCCATGACAGATTCCGAGAGTGGTCGAAGATTTTCTCGACGTCTTCCCTGATGAGCTCCCAGGGATACTCCCAGTCAGAGAGGTAGAATTTAGCATTGAGTTGAACCCTGGAACGAGGCCTATTGCAGACAGAGTTACAGAATATCGCCGTCAGAACAGGATAAGTTGTATCAATATGAAGAAGAGTTGAAGTCTAAGGGATTCATCCGAGACAGTAAATCGCCCTGGGCCGCGCCAGTAATTCTAGTTCCCAAGAAGGATGGGTCGACGAGGATGTGCATCGACTACCGCAAGCTGAATGCAGTAACAGTGAAGAATAAGTACCCACTACCAAGGATTGATGACCTGTTTGACCAGTTGAGCAAGGCCAGCGTCTTTTCCAAGATCGATCTTCGGTCAGGATACTATCAAGTAAGAGTCCGGGAGCAAGACATACCGAAGACAGCATTCAGATCTAAATATGGGCATTATGAGTTTTTAGTAATGCCCTTTGGACTAACCAACGCCCCCGCAGTATTCATAGATTTAATGAACCGCATCTTTCTGCCGTATTTGGATAAATTTGTGGTGGTGTTCCTAGATGATATCCTTGTCTATTCCAGCAGTGAAGAGGAGCATGAGAAATATCTTAGGACTGTCTTGCAGACATTGAGGGAGCATCAACTTTATGCGAAGCTCGACAAGTGTGAATTCTGGTTAGATCATATTTCGTTCCTGGGGTATATAATTTCTGGGACAGGAGTGTCAATGGATCCGAAGAAGATCGAGGCCGTAGAGCATTGGCCAGTCCCGAGAACGGTTACAGAAGTGCAAAGTTTCTTAGGATTAGCTAGTTACTACAGAAGGTTCGTGGCAGACTTTGCCAAGATCTCTGCGCCCTTAACGCATTTGACGCACAAGGACGTAGAGTTTGTTTGGTCAGCTAGCTGTCAGGCATCATTTGAAGAATTGAAGAAGAGATTGATCTCAGCCCCGATCTTGACGCTTCCAGTAGGAGCGGGAGGCTTTACAGTATATTGTGACGCATCTGGGAAGGGTCTTGGATGTGTATTGATGCAGCACGGAAAGGTGATAGCATATGCGTCTCGACAGCTTCGAGACCATGAGAAGAATTACCTGACTCACGATTTGGAGTTAGCAGCTGTAGTATTTTCACTTAAGTTGTGGAGGCATTATTTATACGGGGATCGGGTAGAGATCTATACTGATCATAAGAGTTTGAAATACGTATTCACGCAGCGAGATTTGAACATGAGGCAAAGAAGATGGTTAGAACTGCTGAAGGATTTTGATTTAGATCTTCAGTATCATCCAGGCAAGGCGAATATAGTTGCAGATGCGCTGAGTAGGAGAGACAGTGCCTTTATCTTGACCTCGCAGAAGCATATTTTAGAAGACCTTCAGAGTATGGGAATCGAAGTAGTTTTGCCAAGGGATATCGGAAGAATGACCAGTATGCAGATTCAGTCAACCTTAGTAGAGAGGATAAGGGCAGCACAAGCAGGAGACCCACAGATTCAGAAGTTGCGGTCGGAGTGTGAATCAGGCCGTAGGAAGGAGTTAGTGGTTCATGAAGATGGTACGCTCAGGTTTGGAAACATACTCTGTGTACCGAGTGGAGACCTTCGGCAAGAAGTTATGTCCGAAGCTCATAGTTCTATTTACTCCATTCATCCTGGAGGAACGAAGATGTATCGAGATATCAGGCAGTACTTTTGGTGGAATGGCATGAAAAGAGAGATAGCGAGATTTGTATCCAAGTGTCTGGTATGTCAGCAGGTGAAAGCCGAGCAGCAGAGACCAGCAGGGTTGCTAAAGCCGCTTCCTATTCCAGAATGGAAATGGGAGCACATCACGATAGATTTTGTGACCGGTTTACCTAGATCCCCGACTGGTAAGAATGCAGTCTGGGTAATAGTAGATCGACTCACGAAGGTCGCTCATTTTCTTTCCTTCCGAGTTGGACAGACTACTGAGCAGTTAGCAGAAATGTACATGAAGCAGATAGTAAGGCAGCACGGTGTTCCAGTTAGTATAGTATCAGATCGGGATACGCGGTTTACTTCCCATTTTTGGCGGAGCTTACACCAAAGTTTGGGAACCAAGTTAAGATTCAGTACTGCTTATCATCCACAAACTGACGGGCAATCAGAAAGAACCATTCAGACGTTAGAAGATATGTTACGGGCGTGTACCTTGGACTTTGGCGGATCTTGGGAGGATCACCTTCATCTAATGGAGTTCTCCTATAACAACAGCTATCAGGCTAGCATTCAGATGACCCTGTTCGAAGCATTGTACGGAAGGAAGTGCAGGTCCCCTTTGGCATGGGACGACGTCGGAGAACGAAAGCTGTTGGGGCCAGAGATGATCACGCAGACTGTGGAGATAGTTAAGTTGGTCAGAGAGCGCCTTCGAGTTGCACAGGACCGACATCGTCATTGGGCAGATCAGCATCGTAGGCCTCTAGAGTTCAGAGTTGGCGACCAAGTGTTTCTGCGGATTTCGCCTACTCGGGGTATCATCAGATTTGGAACCCGAGGAAAGCTTAGTCCAAGATACGTTGGTCCTTTTAAGATTCTCGCTCGGGTAGGTGATGTGGCTTATCGACTTGCCCTTTCGCCTTCGTTAACTGGCATACATGATGTATTTCATGTGTCCCAATTACGTGGGTATGTCCCGGATCTGAGTCATGTCCTCGATCATTCTGAGTTAGTCGTTGGTACCGACCTAACTTATGAGGAACAACCCATATCTATTTTAGACCGGCGAGAGAAGGTACTCAAGAATCGGACGATAAGCCTTGTCCGTGTTTCTTGGAACCATCACTCTTCGGAAGAGTCAACCTGAGAGCGCGAGGACGAGATCAGATCTCGGTATCCGCATTTGGTTGACTGATAAGGTATATTTTTGCACCTTATTAACACGATTCCATGCTTATCTGCACCTGCTTATTTTGCACTTTGTGATGTATGATAATAACTGCTATGATAGTTAACTTGTATATGATTATGCCTTCCTTGCCCTGATTTCACTATCCGGCTGGAATTCCGAGGACGGAATTTTTCTAAGAAGGGTAGAGATGTCACTCCCCGTTCCTGGAATACGTATTTTAATATGTGAAATCAATAATCAATATTTACCTTGTATTTATACGATATTTATTATGCTGTATTTCTTCATGTATTTCCCAAAAATATTCGACAAATATTATTTTCTAATTTATTTTCTGCATTTGGGCCTACAGTTTTGGCTCATTTGGGTAACCTATTCTTGGTTCACCAATGGTTCATCATGAACCCTTTGGTTCATCATGAACCCATTGGTCCAAGATCTTTATATATAACTCATCTCATTCTCTCTCCTCTCATTTACTTCCTCCACCAACCAAATATTTCCTCCATCAACCAAGGCAAGTACCAACTTGCTCAAGAGATGGATCCATAATTTTGTCAATGATTTCTTACAAAAACTATTTACCAAAACATGTTCTTCTCCTCAATCTATACTAGTTTAGAACTTGGAAATTTCCATTTTGAAGCTTTGATTTTTGTAGATCTAAGTTTTAATCATTTTCGGATTTCTTTGGTTTGATCTATTTTCGTTAGGGTTTTGTGGGTTTTGATGCTTCCATGTGGAAGAGAATTCCATTTCACCCAAGATAGAACTTTGGAAATCCAGATTTGGAGTTCGGATGGCCAAGTTGTGATGTTTTGAAGCTTTGGGTTCATCCATGGTGTTCTTGCTGTTTGGAGAAGACAGTGAGCAGTATGCAGAGCTTCTTAGCTCACGCCACTGAGCTGCGCACGCTCCTTAGCACTGCGTACGCAGCCTTGGGTACGCTTCCTGTTGGAAGCGTGTCTCTCTCAGCGTGCGTGACTTTTCACCTACGCTGCTCTCTGTAGCGTGCGTGACTTTTCACCTACGCTGCTCTCTGTAGCGTGCGTGACTTTTTACCTACGCTGCTCTCTCAGCATGCGTGACTTTTCACCTACGCTGCTCTCTCAGCGTGCGTGACTTTTCACCTACGCTGCTCTCTCAGCGTGCGTGACTTTTCGCCTACGCTGCTCTCTGTAGCGTGCGTGACTTTTTACCTACGCTGCTCTCTCAGCGTACGTGACTTTTCACCTACGCTGCTCTCTCAGCGTGCGTGACTTTTCACCTACGCTGCTCTCTCAGCGTACGTGACTTTTCACCTACGCTGCTCTCTCGGCGTGCGTGACTTTTCATCTACGCTGCCTTGAGTGAGCCTGCGTGACTTTTCACGTAAGCTGCCTTGAGTGAGCCTGCGTGACTTTTCACGTAAGCTGCCTTGAGTGAGCCTGCATGACTTTTCATATACGCAGCTCCCCTTGAGCGTGCGTGCTTTTGTGCGTACGCTTTTGATATTTTATCAGATATTATATGTCCATTTTATATCCTTACGCCTTTTGTCCCGAGCATGATATGAGCACTAATGTGACCCCGGAGAACAAAGTGTTCCTACCCGATACATGTACCTGAATGTTCCAGTTCTTGTTCATGCTCGACAATGGCTCGTAACTCTATGTGGCGTATTTGCAATGATGCATTACACTAAAGAGGGTAGCACATGTTGACATACTGATTGACATGGATCCTCTTTGGGGTACTCGTACTAAAGTATGACTTTAGGAGGATAATCATGCAGGCCACAGCATGTGAGTCCAAGATTTCAGCTAGGGTTAAATTAGGCAACTAAATATACTAGATGCATGGGGAGGGCAAAATCCCGAGATCGTGTTATACCAGCCGCCTTGAGATATTGTCTCGACGCGCCGGCTGGTCTCCACGGATACTGTGTCATCTGCAACGAGTGGATGACTGTATCCGATTAATTCCTGCTATATATTATATGTTTTAGCAAGGTGGCCTTACGAGGGACCTGTGCTCAATCATACCTGTCTACGCGAACCCCTGGGTTGGCTAGCCTTGCTGGAAATATACGATCAGAGGATTTTCTAAATAATATGATGCGAGGATAACCTCGTCCCACTAGAAACTCGTAGGCTTGATTGGCCGTGAAAATGACTTGCTTGTGTCCTATTACCTTCCGTGAATAACTGAGGGAAGCGGACTGTCATGGTACGTGATCCAACCCATGTTCTTGTTTGATTGTTGGGTTGGTTATCGTACTATGGCAGGCCGTGGACCGAAGTTATGACCGGAAGACTTATTCTGGTTGTGAAGTGCTACTTCTGTGAATGACTGAGGAACATGGTCTATCATGGTACATGATCCAACCCATGTTCTTGTTTGATTGTTGGGTTGGTTATTGTGCTGCGATAGGCTATCGACCGAAGTCACGATCAGGAGATTTTATTGTTTATACCTTTTAACTTATGTGAAAGTTATAGAGTACGACACGTCCCGACTCTATGCGGCACCTTTTGTCCTTGTTTGGTTGTAAGGGTGCCATATGGGTTCGAGGATATTGCGCTACACTATAATAGTAGCATAAGTATTAATATTATCAATCATTCTATTAACTGGGTTTTTAATCTTAACTCTTGTGCCCCTTTGGCGGTACTTGCTATTCGGGGCTGACCCCGCTGGTTTTATTTGGCCAGATCTCGTAGCAGAGCCAGAGGACACGATCTTCCTCCCTGACATCCATGGTGCATACTAGGAGCATGGCGGTTCGGGGTCTCGAATGGGTTTCTTCTCCACCACTCCTGCTTATATTTTGTGCGGCATTTAGCCACCGGCACCTGTTAGCCGGATTACTTGATATTTTGTGTCAGTACATAATTGTAATTAAATAGACTGCAGCTGTGTATAATTTTGTACTCCTGACTCTCTGAGATAGCTAAATTATAAAGCTAGTCTCTCATGATCATTTTGATGAAGCGTCGGGGACGCCTTACTGCTTTGTCTTTAATGTTCATTTAATTGCTGATGTGACTTGATTGATTGAGACATAGAACTCTGTGGGACCATAGGAGACTTGATTGTAGCATGTACCCCCTAGTCTCCTGACAGCCACGATCGCCGTATGACGTTACGTACCTCATATGGAGTAGCTGGCCTAGTCCGTCTCCGTATTTCGGTACTGGGGTGTGACACCAAACGTCCCTATTGACAAAAATATAGCGACGTTCGGCGACATCATTTTCCATAATACTAACGGTAGTCGGTAGGCGTCGCGGAACGTCGCTACCAGTGACATATGACGACGTTTATTTGATACGTCGGTAATTTTGATAATAGTAGCGACGTTCTGGAGTCGCTAAAAACGTGACTAATATGACTTATTTTGGTAGTGTTGCTAGACATCAAGTCCATTTTAGAACTGCTTAAATCTCTGGCAGTCCTGGTAGTGGATAGGACTGTCATAAATTTTGGCAGTCCTGACCGTTGTAGAAGAAAGTTTTTAGTAATCATGGAAAGATGTCACATAAGAATTTTATATTTTTATATAATCATTAAGTTACCTTTATAATTATTTTTAATTAAATCTATTTTGGAGATAAATAAATTATCTACTCGATTTAAAAATAAAATAAAGTATCTACTCGGTTTAAAAAAACTCAAAATTTTAAATCTATCTTATAGATAAGTCTCTCAATTTTGCTCATTTTAGAATAAACCTTCATATATACGGTCTATAAATCCATTTTAGGTATAAATCTATTTTAGAGATAAGTATCTCAATTTTGTTCATCTCAAAATAAACCTATTTTAGAGATAAGTCTCTCAATTTTAAATCTATTTTAGAGCCTCTTATTTACTCCGTTTAAAAAAACTCAAAAATTTAAATCTATCTTATAGATAAATCTCTCAATTTTCTTTATTTCAAAATAAATCATCATCTATACTTATAAATCTATTTAAGAGAGAAGTCTCTCAATTTTAAATTTATTTTAGAGTTCTAACCAATATTTTTATAACATCTATATCTATAAAATATGATAAACAATATGATACGACAATATGAGCCAGAAACACTAGATACGACAATATGATACGCAAAATGATATTTGGAATGTAATCATGTATCTCAAAATGAAAAGGTAATTGTATCCACAATTTATGTCAAAAATTTTAGGACTGTCATAAATTTTGGCAGTTCTAAATACTTTTAGGGCTGTCAAAAAAGTGGACAGTCCTGAAATGGACTTGCTGTATAGCAGTACATTTCAGGACCGTCCAAATTTCTGGCAGTTCTAGAAGTATTTAGGGCTGCCACAAATTTTAGCAGTCCTAATGTCGACTTGGTCGACTGCAATTGCAAGAAATTAGGGTTTATTAGGGTTTATTTCCATGCATTGTTTATGGGGAGCCTTTGGGTGCCATTTTTGAAATTGGGAAGAGAAAAAAGCTAGGATTTATTAGAGTTTATTTTCAGACATTTATTGTGAGGAGCCTTTGGGTGCCATCTCTGAAATTGGGAATGAGAAGAAAACTATGGTTTATTAGGGTTTATTTTCATGCATTGTTTGTGATGAGCCTTTGATGGAGATGGGAAAGATGGAAACGGTGGAGAAGAATAAGTAGAGATCTTTGGAGGGTTAGGGAAAAGAGGGAGCGAGAGAGAGTAAAATATTGAAATAAAGGTAAAAATTTGGGTTTGGGTGTGTTAGGTTGGGACAGCCCCAAGAGTAAAAAATTGGGATGTTCTGAGTAATTTCTCCTTAATCCTGGACTAGCCCCAATCCGGACTAGCCCTGAGTAACTTTGCATGTGCCCATATAATTTACCCTTCTAAAAATGTTATAATAACTTTTTTGCAAGCATCATAAAAATGTAATTTTGTTGTAGCGTATGTTGCTCGGCTGGCAATAACTCATCATTAGTTAATAACCAACTCGTTTCTTTAACCAATGATTTTTTTGGTTTTGTTTGTGTAGACGAGATGAGTTGTGAGAGGATTTGGATCCACGATGTGGCAGATCCAAGGGCCCTCATTCACTTCCCTCTCTCTATATATATTGATCTATAATTGCCCATTTATGAGGAGTTATTCTCTGGATTAGTTGCCCATTATGGATGGTTATAGCTGGTAGGTGGTTTCGCTCCCCTATGATTTAGGTGGATTTGCTCTTAGCGAGACACTAGAAAATATAGGCAATGAGAGAAGAATTTGCATCCGCATACAAGCCACGAAGTGTTGTTCGAGGCAGGGCCGAACCTGAGCTTATGGGTGGTCCAAAGCGAACTTTCAGAATACGTCCCCATACATAATGTAAAAAATAAATTGAGAAGCTAAAGTAAAAAATAAATATAATAAAAAATTTCTGTTATGACCAATATTTGAACTAAGGAACTTTAGAGTACAAGACTAACGTGTTAACTGCTACACCACTACTATTTTAAGTTAAAGATGGCCCATGGTACATAGTACAACCATTTGATTTTCTCATCGATCTTTTCGCTCTTCATGATAGTTATTTTTACGTAAATTGCAGTTGTGGCTTCCTGCAGATTCATGTGCTTGATTCTTGATCAATCTTTGTTTTGCATTTGCAATTGCACAAGTAGTATCAATTGTAGCACTCTAAATTGCAATTGCAATTGCACAAGTAGTATCAATTGTAGCTTCCTTTTTCTACCAGTCGTGGACTATATGGAAAGTCTGTTCGAAATTTATTGTACCCTGTCGATTCATGAGATGAAGAACATAAATTAAATTACGGAAGCGTACCTGAATCCATTGCTAGGCTTGATGGATCTTGAAGCGATCGTCTCTTTATTGGGTTCGATCTTCCAACTTGCTACGACCCTTAATGACAAAGGTGAATCCGAATCCTTTGTCCCTCTCTTTCTGTTGATGGGGATGCAGAAGAGAAAAAAGAAAGAACCTCTCTTTTGGTGGCCGTATAAGTTGGGGACCATAACCCTAATGAATACACATATTTATATATGTGTTGATATTTCTAATTTGGCCCCTCATCAAATTAGAATTATCTCCGGTATCTACACATTAATTCCATGACAATTATACCCTTAAGCCAATTTCCAAATAGACCACTTTAATTTGGCTTAATTATTTAGATAGCCCGAACATAATTAATTTTACATGTGTGGCCCCTTAATTATTGAATAATTCCAACAATCTCCCACTGGGCCACATATGTAACCTTATAATTGTGTTAACCTTAGTGTGCTCATAAATTGCTATCTTAATCCTTAGGGTATATTCGGACAATCTTGTCCATTAACCATATCAACATAGGATCAAAGCGGTATTCGTCACATATAGCATAACTAAAGCATCAATGGTCACATATACCAATATAGCCAAATGACATAGATCAATCATGGATGCATAGCATGAAAATTATATGCAATGTGATCAATACATGTCTATTTCCAACTGGTCCTCCTTAACTTTAATGAGATCAATACTTTAACATAATGAAAACAGAATGAACTGAATGTTCATATATCTGATCAGATAAATATCCAAAATACTTTAATACATAAATGTGTCCAAAACCAAATAGCACCCAAATACATAAAATACAAACTCCCACTGTATTGCCATATTCTTAATTAAGATAACACCCATATGAGCAGTATGCTCATGAAAGACCCTGGATGATAATGCTTTTGTGAGCGGATCCGCTAACATGGAGTTTGTCCTAATGTGCTATGTGGACACTATAACCATTCTGAATTCTTTCCTTCACAACTAGAAACTTTATGTCAATATCCTTTGACTTATACAATTTTCTGTTATTTATTGGAATACAGTACTGCTGATTTTTTGTCACACCATAATTTTATGTGGTCTTTCAACACCGTACTGTAGGCGCAGCCTTGTGACAATTTCGCAACCATATTCCCTGAATAGATACCCCACAGCATGTTATAAATCTTGCTTTCATGGTAGAAGAAATTATGAGTGCATGTTTGACACTCATCCAAAATATATCTCCATTAGTCAGCATAACCTGATTGGATCTCCTGCTGTGTTAGCATCCAACAAAATCGAAGTCGGAATACCTTATGATCTCCAGAATTATTCCATCTCCTACAAAGAGCATATAATTTCTTTTTCTCTATTAATTACTTAAGTAATTTGGCTGCTACCCAATGATCCATCCATATATGCTTAAATATCTGCCTAACATCTGAATTATGTACGCAATATCCTTACGCGTACATACTTGTGCATACATTAGACTCCCTACAACTGATCATGAAGGAAAAATCTATTGTATTTTCTTAATTTTAAGGCTAACCTTAGGGTACTTATTTGAGACCAAATTTGTCTCCTTTAACGAGAGGTGTCACCTGGTTTGCATTAAATACTTCAATCAATGTACAAAATCAGAAAATTATTTCTACTCCCACTGAACTTGTGATACACACAATCTTCAACAACGTTAACCTCAAAACCAAACGAGGTAACAACTTGGTGAAATTTATAGTACCACTGACGAGAACCTTGCTTGAGTCCATAAATGAATTTTGTCAATTTGCAAACCATATTATTTGGATCTTTCGACACAAAGTTTTCTGGCTGCACCATATAAATAGTTTCGTTAATGTTACCATTGAGAAATGCCGTTTTGACATCCATTTGATGTAACTTAAGATCAAGATGTGCAACATGTGCTATGATTATTTTAAAGCAGTTTTTCAAAGATACCGAAGAGAAAAACTCTTTAAAATCAATTCCAAAATTTTGAGTAAAGTCACTAGTTACAAGACATACTTTATACTTCTCCACATGACCCTTCGAATCCTTCTTAGTTCTAAATGTCAATTTGCAATCAATGGATTCATACCTTTTGGTAATGGGACAAGTTCTTAAATTTTATTGTCTTGCATGAACTTATACTCCTTATTTTTTGTATCAATCCACTTTGAGAACTTGAACTTTCCATGGCCTGACGGAAGTTGATTATATCATCTTCCAGTATCCACAGTCTTCCTTACGTTCCTAGAGAAATATGACAATATTATTCGAAATTATATTTCTCCTTTCTCTGGTGGACAATCTTAATATTACCGGTTCTTGAGGTTGTTGAGTTTGTTCCTTAGGAATGATTACCTTATCTTGAATGGGGTGCCGCTACGTTGTTGTTGTTAAGGTATCTCAACAACGACTTATAGAGGTAATTCGACATTGTCTTATTGAGACTTCAAATTCACTTCTTGATCATTACAGGTATAGAATCCTGCACATCGTCAAAAGTGATAGTAGGAATCGTAATTGATTCATTCTCAAAGACAATGATCCGGACTTTATTTCTCCCCCAAACTCAACATCCTAAAAAACTATTACACTTCTCGTCTCAAAATAAATTTTATTTATGTGGGACCGTATAATTACTAACCCATCGATTTGTCAGCATAGCCAATAAAGTAGCTGTTTACAATTTAATTTTGGTCTGTATTTCCTTTACACATTAATATAGACATTAAAGTCTATAGAGTCAATAAAATCCAAATCTCATCAGACACAAGTCGTTCAACTCTATTTCTAGAGATGTGACCTAATCGCTTATGTCATAATGAGACTAAAAATATTTATTGTTAATTTTGTGTTTAGTACCACATGACTCCACTTGCAAGGTTTTATTTAAGCTGCAATAGTTTCAACTGAATATAGGTGATCATAAATCTTAAAGGAATCATTACCAATAATATTTGGATTTAAAGATAGACTAAACTTATTATTTCCAAATGAACAATGATAACCGAATTTGTCCATTAAGGAAACTGAAACTGAATTTCGTCTAAAAGACGATACAATAAAAGTGTCTATCAAATCCAAATAATAATCGGTTCCTAAAAATAACCTAAAATGTCCTATTGCATCCACTTCTATCGATTTTCCGTCACCCACATAGATGTATCTTTCACCATCAATTGGCTTCGGTAGCTCAGACAACCCTGTCTATAAACACTAATGTGGGTAGTAGCACCAGAATCTAACCACCACGTATTTTTAGGTACTAAATCTAAATTAACCTCAGAACAGACTAAATTTAGAAATGTACTTTTCTTTATACGCCATGCGTGGTACTTTGTACATTTCTTCCTTATTTGTCCCGTCTTATCACAAAAGAACAACCCTTAGTTTTATATTATTGTTTCTTTTGACCTGGACCCTTCGCAGCTACTGTATTTATTTCTTTTTGCCCTTAAAGTTTATCCCATTAAACATAAAAATTAAAATCTTATTGGCAGATATTTTAACAATATTAACTGTAAAGAGAACAAAGCAATAAAAAACAAACATGCTCTAATAAAGAACCAAATCGTAAAATATAGTCAAACAAGTTCAAGTAATGGTGAACCCCATCTCAAGATACCTAGTACATCATTAATATCAAGTCTTTGGACAATGATATTAACTGCAAGTGGTACTCTTGGTGTAGTGATCAAACGTTGACAATAAGTCATGTCAAATAATAAGCCTATCTTTGGATCGGGTTGTTATTCACATGTAAACCGTATAATTGTCACACATTTACCACCACAAGTATATGTGCAATTCGGCCAAGTATTAACCTTCCTTTGGGCCGGCTAATACCCGCATGAATATACACACACAAACATCCGACATCTCTCGTAGACTATCTACGCAAGAGAGGTCACTTTGGCGACATCTTGTTTCAATGAGTCTACTTAGAATATTGGACAACTATTGCTAGTCATAAAAGGCACCAAAAAATTGAATGTTGACTAAATTTACAAAACTGAATCATGTCCAAAAAATCTTATGTACATGCATATTTTTAAAATTTAAATAATCAATAATCAACAGATTTGATTCCACTGAATATCATGCATCAAAAGATTATCTCAAATAATCTATAAAGATTACACCAAAAATTTATCTACTACAAGATAAACATATGAATTTTTTGCATGATTTAAAACATGAATTTTTATCTGACTGAGATGAACATTATCAACATAATAAAATTCATGTAATAATCTACTTAGGATATGCATCGAAGAAAAAGTCATAGACATTAATTGAAAATGATAACTCCAAAATATATATCCAAACTGAACATATTTGTCTAAAGTGAGCATTATCAGCACCTCTTTCCTCTTTAAATATTCAAATATCTAAAGAAAATCTTTAAAAAAAAAAGATTAGATTGGAGCCTGATTATGTAATATGTGTATATACATATTACCAATTTGCATCCTGAGAAATTAGAATCCATATGATTTCAACCTATAGATTACAAATAAATAAATAAACAAAATTCCAACCATCGGATCCGAAACTCTTAAGAGTCAAGACCAGCCAAATAATCTAAAAGAAGTGGTTCAATTATTATGCTGACGACGAATAGCAATACTGTGAGCAAAAGAAAATCTTTACTTCTTAATAACAATAAAGAAGATGACATGCTATACTGGACGAACACTACTAAATGGTATTGAAAAATATGTTGTGTCCACACAATTTACTACTTGAGTATCACCTTATTTGCTCTCGTCATGGAAACATAAACCAAAGGATCTCTACATGTTATGCAAAGGAAGCATTTATATGAAACAAATACACAGATATTGAAAACATTGTTGTTGGCAACATCTCAAACTTCGTGAATGGACTTTCGTCAAAAAAAAAGTTTGATTTTTTTTTAATCTATGATAAATTATGCTATTAGCAACCAAAAAAAAAGTAGACTTTTTCCTACCAAAAGTAAGACCTCAACCTGAACTTGAGCACAACACCAAAGCAATATAAGTTATAACTCTTTTAATCATGCTCTCAAAATAAAAAAATAAAAAAATGCCATCCTGACTTGCATTAAAGGGTGCAACAAACGTGAAGTTGTACCACAACTTCTTCCTAACCGAATAGTAAAGACCAAATATAATAGAATGTGTGCCACATGGCACCAAAGCAATAACTTTTCCAAATGTTGAATCCATTCATATAGTCCATGATGCCCGTTCATAGATTTGTCAAAAAGAAACTCGAGAAATGATTTTTAACTTTGATCGAATAATTGAAACTGTAAATTAAATTAGATTCGACGATCTAAAGTTCCTTAGCAACAACAAAAATTAAATTCTAAAACTTCGAACTCATAAATCAAACAGGTAGGCTCTGATACCACTTGTTAGAAATTTATTGTACCCTGTCGATTCATGAGATGAAGAACATAAATTAAATTGCAAAAGCGTACCTGAATCCATTGCTAGGCTTGATGGATCTTGAAGCGATCGTCTCTTTATTGGGTTCGATCTTCCAACTTGCTACGACCCTTAATGACAAAGGTGAATCCGAATCCTTTGTCCCTCTCTTTCTGTTGATGGGGATGCAGAAGAGAAAAAAGAGAGAACCTCTCTTTTGGTGGCTGTATAAGTTGGGGACCATAACCCTAATGAATACACATATTTATATATGTGTTGATATTTCTAATTTGGTCCCTCATCAAATTAGAATTATCTCCGGTATCTACACATTAATTTCATGACAATTATACCCTTAAGCCAATTTCCAAATAGACTACTTTAATTTGGCTTAATTATTTAGATAGCCCGAACACAATTAATTTTACATGTGTGGCCCCTTAATTATTGAATAATTCCAACAAAGTCAGGAACAGAGCAATCTTCAATAACTTTTCAATCAATGCAAGATGGATTTATGAAGAAGCACGAAGCCTACAGGAGAAACATGAAGCTTATTGTCCTGATGTCTCTGACAGTACAATCAATCAGTTTGAACGTCAACATAATGTTACATGGGTGCCACCAAGTTCCAACTACTGGAAGATCAATTTCGATGGTGCCTTCTTGGATGGGAAAATGGCGGGTGCTGCTGTACTTCGAGATTCAGCAGGTCGATTTCATATGGCGTTATCGAAGACAGAGGATGGTGGTTCGCCTATTGAAGCTGAGGCGTCTGCTATCAGTTTAGCTCTTCTCATCTGCAAAGACGAAAATCTCCATGAGGTTATTATTGAAGGTGATTGCAAGACGTTGATCGACTCAATTAATCAACCTGCAGTGACTACTTTATGGCGTGCTCGTCATACCATTGCGGATGCAAGAAAGGCTGCAATGTTGATTCCTAACCTTTCTTTCAAATTCATTGATAGAAGAGCTAATCAATGTGCTCATTTACTAGCTACATCTTCTTTGTTGCTTAATTCATCTGAATCTATATCTCTCTATAAGGAGATACCTTCTTGTATTGTATCTCATGTTATTCATGACATGAGATCAGTTCTTTCTTAACTTTAATGAATCCTTGTTTCAAAAAGAAAAAGAAAAAAGAAAGTCAGACCATTGCTGACCCACCTGTCAGACAAGACGTCCCGTGTGTATAGAACACCATTTTCTTATAAATATTAATGAGAAAGTCAGACCATTGCTGAGGAGTGGCCTTTAATTAGTTTACCGCATGAAACTTTTGAGGATGTGGAAGGGGGGCAACATTGACTTGGAACAGCTCGACAGAGAGTGCGTGTATTAATTATATAGTAATTATTTAGTTAGGGCTGTAACAAAGAAGTGATGATTCTTCGTAATTAGAATCTTGAATTTATTGAATTGCTAATGATCGATCAGTGTATAGAATAGAATAGAATAGAAATGATTATATAACAAACTAGCTGTAAATTAATGTATAAATAGGAGAGAGAGTACTGGCGATCATTGACCAGCTGGTAGCTGTTGCAATCATGCGCGCAATGTGATCCTTGGAAACATCCATGGGGTTGGGGTCCTCCTCCTTCCTAATGGTACGGTACGTCCATAGGACACATTAGTGATGCGGCGCCAAGGTTCTTGGACTCGATCTCCATGGCCCCTCCCACCAACATGATTAATTATCATATGTATATATTCAACTATACTTACTATATAAGTACACTCCCTCCAGTTCTTGTTTTCTCAATCCCAACAGCTAGCTAGCATTTCAAACATTTGCTCCCTCCAAAGTCCAAACTCCTCTTCTGCTCTAATTAATTCAAACTCGATCGATCGATCAGTGCTTCTCTTCTCTTCTCTTCTCTTCTCTTCTCTTCTCTTCTCTTGTGGTGTATACATACATAGGTATATATGGAGAGAATGAATATTGATGGACCTGCAGCACAAGGAGAAGAAGGAGGCAACAAGCTGGAAGATACTTCCAAGTTCGACCTCCCGGTGGACTCGGAGCACAAGGCCAAGTCCATAAAGCTCCTCTCCTTGGCCAAGCCCCACATGCTCACCTTCCACCTCTCCTGGGCCTCCTTCTTCACCTGCTTCGTCTCCACCTTCGCTGCCGCCCCCCTCATCCCCATCATACGCGACAACCTCAACCTCACCAAGGCCGACATCGGCAACGCGGGGGTCGCCTCCGTCTCCGGCAGCATCCTCTCCCGTCTCCTCATGGGCGCCGCCTGCGACCTCCTCGGCCCCCGCTACGCCTGCGCCTTCCTCGTCATGCTCGCCGCCCCCACCGTCTTCTGCATGTCCCTCGTCACCGACGCGGCCGGATACATCACCGTCAGGTTCATGATCGGCTTCTCCCTCGCCACCTTCGTCTCCTGCCAGTACTGGATGAGCACCATGTTCACCAGCAAGATCATAGGCCTGGCCAACGGGACCGCCGCCGGCTGGGGGAACATGGGGGGAGGGGCGACCCAGCTGCTCATGCCGCTCGTCTTCGACGC
The DNA here is from genome assembly GCA_029216955.1 of Iris pallida. Classification (NCBI taxonomy): domain Eukaryota; kingdom Viridiplantae; phylum Streptophyta; class Magnoliopsida; order Asparagales; family Iridaceae; genus Iris; species Iris pallida. Next base: position 3,275,412 of record JANAVB010008599.1, on the reverse strand, counting down.
CATCGCAAAGTGCGGGGCCACCCCCTTCTTCGCGTGGAGGATCTCCTTCTTCGTGCCCGGGGTGATGCATCTGGTGATGGGGATACTGGTGCTGACTTTGGGCCAGGACTTGCCCGACGGGAACCTGGGGAGCCTCAAGAACAAGGGAGACGCGAGCGCGGACAAGTTCTCCAAGGTGCTGGCCAATGCGATGACCAACTACCGGACGTGGATCTTCGTCCTCCTCTACGGCTACTCCATGGGCGTCGAGCTCACCACCGACAACGTCATCCACGAGTACTACTACGACCACTTCGGCCTCAACCTCCGCACCTCCGGCTTCATCGCCGCCTCCTTCGGCATGGCCAACTTCGTCGCACGTCCCTTCGGCGGCTTCATCTCCGACCTCGGCACCCGCCGCTTCGGCATGCGTGCCCGCCTGTGGACCGTGTGGGGCCTCCAGACCCTCGGAGGAGTCTTCTGCGTCTGGCTCGGGCGCGCGACGTCCCTGCCCGTCTCCATCTTTGCTATGGTCTGCTTCTCCATCTGCGCGCAGGCCGCATGCGGGGCAACCTTCGGGGTCATCCCCTTCATCTCGCGCAGGTCGCTCGGGATCGTGTCCGGGATGACCGGAGCCGGAGGGAACTTCGGTGCCGGCCTGACGCAGCTGCTCTTCTTCACTAGTTCAAAGTACTCCGCAGGGACCGGGCTCTCGCTGATGGGAGTTATGATCATGGTTTGCACGCTGCCTGTGACTCTTGTACACTTTCCGCAGTGGGGGAGCATGTTCTTGCCGGCATCCGGGAATGCGACCGAAGAGACCTACTATGGCTCCGAGTGGACGGAGGAGGAGAAGGAGATGGGGCTGAACCAGGCAAGCATGAAGTTTGCAGAGAACAGCCGGTCCGAGAGGGGAAGCCGAGCGATTGCAGCAGCTCCACCCTCTCCTAATGCCACCCCGGTGCATGTCTAGCTCTATATTGGATCAAGCTCAGCTTTGTACTTAATTGGGGAAGATATTACGCTTTTTTTTAGTACCTATATTTGAGCGGCCGGGCCGGAGAAAATCACGAATATGTATGATTCCATGTATGCTATAGCAAACTGCTAAGTAAGTATATATTTTTTTGAAGAAGACAAATTGTATTACAGACATGACCTGCCAAGTATCGGCATAAGTATGGTAGGGCTGCTGAGATTGTAATGAAGTGCAAAACAAATGAATTGAAAGGAAATTTCATAAACATATTCTTTGCTAGTTAGAACAAAATTCCATAACATCTCTGATCGTAAAATTGAAACAAGGGTGATAAATCACACAAAAGAACTATTGTAATATATGTACATTGTTTTCTGTTATATTTTTTAAACTTTGAAGCATTAAGAGATCACATTTGATATGATCGAATGTATATTTTAACAGGCTTACATGTTCTGTATGGACCTTCTGATTGTGAGAAGAGGTAACAACATAATGCAATTTTAAACTTGTTAAGGAAAATTATATTTCTTTTTGCTTTTGATTTGGAAGTTTGTACTGGTGGGTAGTTGTAACTGGGATAACTATTAGTTACTATATTTGGCCTAGCAAAACTTTTAACAGGTTACACAAGGTAACATTACTTTCATAGGATACTTGCCCTATATGTACTGATAGGTAGTTGTAAGTTTAAATTTTTTTCCTTCAGATATGGTAAGTTTCTAAAACTAAGCTACAAGGAAGATAATCTTATACCATATTTAATTCTTAGAGATAACATGGAGAAATAATTTGTCTGAAGGTATGTTTCACTTTACAGTTCTAATTGGTTTGTATTGCATCCTCTCATTTTCCTTACCTCTCCTTTTTGGTTGGTATTGCATCCTCTTTGCCTATACATGTAGGTATGTAGATCTGTCACTGTTCGTCCAGTAAATTTGTGTCCAAATATCAGTGTGATGTAGATGTTTAAATTGGAGCTTCATGATATTTGAATTTCTTGCTAAGATATAGGTCCTTGCTACTTATATGCACGAAGAATAATATTGATTGAATATTTACTAGCTTTACTAAAAGTCTCATAAAACTTATGTTTTTATTGGATTTCTATTTTCCATATTCAAATTTTGTAGGAGGTAAAACTTGAAAGTCGAGCTAAGAAGTTATTTTTTTCCTGAAGAACTTTGAGGTGTCTGCATGTATAGAGCATTTTTTGCTTGACCATAATGAGACTATTATTTGCTATATTGGCATGTTGCAATGATGATAAACTGGAACTGGTAGATTCATGTTGCCTGGATGTTGCAGAAAAAGTTGAAAAGTGAAATGACTTATCTATGGCCTTTGGATATAGGATGTGCTTATGTTTTTTAATTTCTTCATGTCTTGCCTAGTCTGATATGCGCTATCTGTTTTAAAAGATGTGATGATGATCCTTATCAGATTGCTAATTTCCATTTAAGAATAAGGTTTGGCTTTCTTTTTTCTCTCTTCTGATGGCATGGTGGCTTAGCTGCAACCAATTTGGTAAGATGTACGTGATTTGGAAATGTTTATATTTCGATGGAAAAATACTTTTTTATTTCTTGTAGTGGCAGGATTATCATCATAGTAGAGATTCACTTAATAAGGTTTGTCATATATGACGGTTTTTACCCGTCATAAAAATGTATTTTTCTTGTAGTGGCAGGATTATCATTGACAAGTAGTATATCTGTCACGACTATATCTGAGGCAAACACCTCGTCTCGAGTCATGGCATAGACGCGTCCTTAGGCATTGGGGCGACAGTTTTGGCCATTTTGCTGTATGGGCCGGGAAGGTCGAGGTGCCGAGTCACTACTAAAATATCATCAAATAGCGACGTAACGTAGCGACGGCAAGAAATTACGTCGCCAGTAGCGACTTCTTTATAAACACGTCGCAAAACGTCGCTGGCTAGCGACGTTCTGCGACAGGAGTATACTACGTCGCTTAATAGCGACGTTCAGCGACATATTATAAGTATATGTCGCCATTGTTGCGACGTTTAGCGACGTCAACACGTGACGTCGCTAAGTTATTTTACTTAGGGCACGCCGCTGCCTTCTTTCCCCCTCACTCTCACTCGAAAACCCCCGAAAATTTTAATTTTTCCCCCACCCCCCCCCCCCCCCCCCGGCGACTCCCTTCCCCTCTGTCAGTGCCCTCCCCCCCGGCGACCCTCTCCCCCCCGGCGACTCCCTCCACCTCCGGCGAGCTCCTCCTCCTCGAGATCCTCCTCCCCCCGGCGACTCCCTCCCCCTCCGGCGAGCTCCTCCTCCTCGAGATCCTCCTCCTCCCCCAATCCGACCTCCTCCTCCTCTTCCTCAGGTAAACCCTAACCTAACTCCTCTCCTTCCTCCTCGTCCTCTCCCACGGACACACACACACACGGACACACACGAACACGGACACGCACGAACACGGACACACACACACACACACACAGACACGGACACACACGGACACATACACACACACAGACACAGACACAGACATTGATATGCACGCCAAGTGTTTGTCAAAATGACTCAAAGAGCATCAATGCTCTAAATTCAAATTTTAACCTTTAGTTTAGGAGTGCTTTGTTATAACTTTAGCATTGGTATGATAATCTAGCATACAAGAGTATAATAGAAGTAGTTATATTGATTGGGGGATTTGTGGTTTAAGTGGACTGTGGGTGTGTATTTGTGTGGGCTGTTTATTCCATATGTGATCAACCATGTATGACTGTCCAGTCGTTGTATATATATATATATATATATATATATATATATATATATATATATATAGACTCAAGTTTGTAAGTGTGAATGTATACATTGTTAGTCTCTTAGTAGGTCAGTCCATTGCCTTTATATCGATTCAATCCCTTAGCTTTGTTCAGTCAGTGAGCTTTGAACAGTCCACATTTGATCCACATGTTAGCATTTACCACTGTACAGTCTAGTTTGGGGGATTACCACAGTGTAATGTTCAGTCCCATATCCATTTGGTATCAACTATGTGTATCAGTCTTGCTTGGCATATTACAGTCCATATTATCTCTTCATATCAGTCCAGGCATTTATTTAGTTCCAGTCCTATTATTTGTCTTGTATTCAGTTGTTCAGTCCCATGACTGACATATAGATTAGATATTGTTTGGTTGAAGGATTACCTTTTTAGTTCATTCCACCCTTGCACATCGACATTAGTTATCAACTTAGATGTCCAGCCTGTCCTTAAATCAGTTTTGAATCAATTATTCAGCCCCCAGATTGCTTATTGGTTAGTTCAGTCCCCTATTGAATATGAGTTCAGTTCCTGAGGTCACTTGACTAAATACTTGAGTATCAGTCCCTAACATCAAGTGTCTAGTCACCTACCTACCATGCATCAGTCCATGCCAATAACGATAAGGTAAAGGGTACCAATAACGATAAGGTAAAGGGTACCAATAGCGATAAGGTAAAGGATACCAACTTAAGGTATTGGTATTGGGATACCAATAGCGATAAGGTAAACGGTACCTTGGTAGGTAATGACTAGAAATAGGATATTTGACTTAGATTGGACTAAGAGTTGACAAAGTCAACTATAGGTCAACCCTTGACCTACTTTGACCTTGTTTGACTTTGTTTGACTTAGGTTGACCTTGTTTGACTTTGTTTGACTTAGTACAACCTAGTTTGACCTAGATTGCATATCATTGATATTAGTAACTGTCCGCTACTAATGTGTGTCCCTAATGAGACATAATATACGAATTTGTGCCTGTTGGATAATGTGTGTCCATCTTTGCAGAATTATTTCCAAATGGATATGAATTACTACTTGCGGAATCGTTCATGGATGTACAATCGTCGTCCTGATGATATGTGTGGTGTACGGGATGAATACATAGCGGGAGTAGAGCAGTTCCTGCAGTTTGCTAAGGCGTTCCCTCAGTACATGGACGGCACCAAAATTAAGTGTCCGTGTGTGAAATATCATAACGTAAAATATTATCCAGAAGTGGAAGTGACATATCATTTGTACTCGAGGGGTTTCACACCTAATTACTATCAGTGGACCGCACACGGAGAACTTGTGTCTTTAGCATCAGAGCCGGAGCCTTATGTTGAGCCATATATGCATGCGGGACCTAATTTTGTTTCAGATAATCATGCATACGACGACGGGTGCATGAACATGGTTTTCGACGCTACGGGGCCTAGTTTCGTTCATGATGCACTTGAGGAGGCACCGAACGCCGATGCTGCACAGTTCATGGAGTTGCTGGAGAATGCAAGGACTCCATTGTATCCTGGTTGTGAGGATCATTCACCGTTGGAGGTGGTTACAAGACTGTTGAGCATTAAGTCAGATTTTAACATATCACAAGAATGCTACAACCGAGTGTTGGAGTTGATTATAGAGATCTTGCCGGCGGGTGCTAAGTTGCCTAAAGACTTCTACCGGTCTAAGAGGATGGTGAGATCGCTCTGGATGGGATACGAGAAAATCGATTCCTGTCGTAATGGGTGCATGCTGTACTACAAAGACGATAAGGACGCAGATGTGTACAGATTTTGTGGTGCTGATCGCTATAAGACAACTAGTACATGAAGGTCTACCGGTGCAAGAAGACCGACCGATTCAATGCACTACTTGCCTTTAACGCCGCGGTTGTAAAGATTATTTATGGTGAAAGAGACGGCCGAAAATATGAGTTGGCACATACGAGAACAGATTGAAGGAGTGTTGCCCATCCGATGGAGAAGCATGGAAGCACTTTGATCGAGTGTATCCCGATTTTGCTTCAGATCCGCGTAATGTCAGGTTGGGACTATCTTCTGACGGTTTTACTCCTTTTGGTCTTTCAGGATCCCAGTATTCGTGCTGGCCTATGATTGTCACTCCGTATAACCTACCGCCTTGGATGTGCATGAAGACTCAGTACATGTTTCTAACCGTTATAATTCCTGGTCCGAACAATCCCAAGAGGAACATTGACGTGTACTTACAGCCTTTGATAGATGAGTTGAATCAGTTATAGGAAGTAGGGGCTAACACGTACGATGTTTCCAGGAAGCCGAATTTTCAGATGAAGGCAACCCTTATGTGGACCATCAACGACTTTCCGGCCTATGGAATGTTATCTGGATGGAGCACTCATGGCCGTCTCTCATGTCCGTATTGCATGGACCGTAGTAAGGCTTTCCGCTTGAAATACGAAAAAAAAACCGTGCTTCTTTGATTGTCATCGACAATTTCTGCCAAAAGATCATCCGTTCAGAAGGAACATGAATGCATTCCGTACCGGCGTTGTAGAGAAGGGTGATCCACCGCCAAGGTGGTGCGGAGCCACGATATGGGAGGAGGTTAAATATTTTTCAAGTGCTATCGAAGATCCTACAACTGGGTACAAGTGCGATGGATTTGGTAGAGATCATAACTGGACAAAGAGGAGCATATTCTGGGATCTGCCATACTGGAGAACCAATCTGATCAGACATAATCTTGATGTCATGCATATTGAGAAGAATGTGTTTGATAACATAATTAATACTGTGATGGACGTAAAGGGAAAAATAAAAGACAATCCCAAGGCCAGGTTGGACTTAGAAAAAATATGCAAACGTCCTGCGTTGCATTTGATACAGCAGAATGGAAAACAGTTCCTGCCGAAGTCAATTTTCTTGCTGGACAAGAAGGATAAAGTGAAACTTTGTCGGTGGATCCAGGGCCTAAAATTTCCAGACGGATATGTGTCAAATCTGAGAAGATGTGTCGATCTGAAGGAAAATAAATTGACGGGTATAAAGAGCCACGATTGTCACGCATTCATGGAGAGGTTAATTCCGATTGCATTTCGGGAATTCTTACCGCAGGCAGTTTGGGATCCATTGACGGAGCTTAGCATATTCTTCAGGGATCTTTGTTCTAAGAAATTGCTCGTTGATCGTCTAGAAAAGTAAGAGAAGGACATTGCGGTAATACTATACAAGCTAGAGAGGGTGTTTCCTCCTGGATTCTTCGACTCTATGGAGCATTTGTCGATTCATCTATCCTATGAGGCACGTGTTGGTGGACCCGTCGAATATCGATGGATGTACCCGCTCGAGCGACATTTGAATCACCTAAAAAGAAAGGTGAAAAATAAGGCACGGATCGAGGGTTCTATTTGTGAAGCCTATGTTCTCGAGAAGATTACAAACTTTTGTTCGATGTATTTCAAGCCTCATGTTGCAACTAATAGAACGAGAGCTTCCAGAAACAACGAGGGAGATCATGAAAGTAATGATACAATACTGAAGGTATTCAATACTCCAAGAAAGCCATCGGATAAGATGAAGAAGAGATATCTGAACGATTATGAGCTAAGGGCTGCTCAGGTGTATGTATTACTCAACTGCGATGAGGAGGAAGTAGAGAAACTGGAGGGGTAAGTAAATAATACGTCTACATTATTTTAATAGTGTTGAGAATGATACTATTATATTAATTAAACGATGTTGTTTTCAGCATATTTAATGATTATGTGAGGTCAGGTAGGCCACACATAACAGAAGAAGAACTAGAACAAGAAATAAGGCGTTATTTTCCATCATGGTTGAGTGCATATGTAAGACTTGAGAAGTTTGTAATTACCTTTCTGTATATGCACTTGATTGAGAATGAGCTTAATTGCTTCTTTCGTGGTATTTAGGTCGATCGTCCATACGCAAGACTTGAGAATGAGTCTATTAGAACGCTAGCCAAGGAACCAATTTATGCTGCAAAAATATGGCCAAGCTACTGTGTTAATGGGTTTAGGTTCAAGTCAACAACTTGCCCGATCAGAGACAACTTTGTGGATCTCGACTCCACCAAAAATAGCTGTTTGTGTATCAGATCTTCGAACTACAAAGATGTTGATGCGGTCAACGATTTCTATGGCGTACTACGGGAGATCGTGGAGCTGACATATAGTTATAGAATAGAGCCTGCTAAGATTGTGTTATTCAGGTGTGATTGGTTCGATCCGATTGAAGGTCAAGGTTGGAAAGTAGACAAGCACGGTCTTGTTGATATAAATTATCGGCGTCGATATCAAGCCTATGAACCATTTGTCCTATCAAGTCAGGCTCAGCTCGTGTACTTCACAAGTTATCCTAAACAGGAAACAACAAGGTCGGACTGGTGGGCAGTATGCAAGACCAAAGCTAGAAATACCTTTGAGGTTGACGATATAGCTTATCAACAGGATGAACTACCTCTTGTAACAAATATTATAGAAGTGGACACGACGAAAGTTTCTCATTACACATCTAATTGTGTAGAAGAAGTAGAATTATCTGAAGAGGAATATGCAGATGAAAGTGAAGATGTAGAGGAGGAAGAAGAAGAAGAAGAAGAAGATGAGCTAAACGAACTAGATGAATTTTCAGAAGAGGATTAAAATCTGTGATGTCTATCATATAAATATGTATTTTTGTAATAATAAATCTGTGACACTTTAGTGACACTTTTATCTGTGACCATGATATTTTTCAAAAATCTGTGATGTCTATCATATAAATATGTATTTTTGTTTTATTATCATATGTTATTATCAGGTATGACTAGACCATCTGGACGACGCGAAGGATTTTACATTAGCCAGTCCCGTCAGCCTCGGCGTGGGGATGGAGAGGGCAGTTCCGTACCCTCATCCTCATCTCTGAATACGCCATTGTACCGTTCTGTTCCCGGTCCATTACCGGGACAGGACAGTTCCAGCAGGTTGCCGACTCCTCCCACGTCGTCCAGCCTTCCTGATCCTGTGTCCAGCAGGTTGCCGACTCCTCCCTTGTCGTCCAGCCTTCCTGATCTCGCGTCCAGCATCCCTGATCTCCCGTCCAGCATTCCTCCTGTCGACGGCTCTATGGGGGGAGCCGACGCCGAGCATATGGAGGACGGCGATCAGACTGATCCTGCCCAGGCAGGAGGTGAGAGCGACCCTCCATGCGCTCCCCCGGACGAGACGCATATGGAGATTTAGACGGACGGGCCTATGAAGTAAGTTAATTAATTAATATATATTTCTCAAATGATTATATGTACATATATATACATAAAAAATTATTATTGTATAGATATCGGCCTTCTGCAGTACAGAGACAGCTGGGAACATTTCTGAGGCAGAACTATGGTGGGGCTTGGATTAACTACTCAAATGCTCCCGCAGATAGGAAGGCTTTTTGGTTCGCCCACTTCAAGGTAAAAAATTTATTTAATTTTAAATTTTAATAATCATTTGTGTATATTATACAACTTTTGTATTTTACTTCTTGTAGAGGACCTATTTCTATCCACCACACCGGGCGGCGAAGATCGAGAGCCAATTTTCTGCCGTCGCAGCCAAGCTCATCCGTGACGCGATCGACGAACAGAAGCGTCGTGATCGCTCCGGAGGGCCGATCCAGGGTTAGATTACGCCAGAGCTGTGGACTGCGATGAAGGCTAGATTCAGCGAGCGCTGTTACTAGGAGCGGTCTGAGAAGGCCAAGGTGGCGCGGTCGAGCGCCTGTAAGTGGTATGGTGGCTCCATTCCGATGACGGAGCATTTTCGTCGTCTGGTACGTTTCCTATGACGGACATTAATTTATATATAGTTCGATAGAATGTTTAATACTAATAATAGATAATATATTTTAATAGGTAAAAAAGGGTGAGGACCCGAACATGGTGACCGTCTTCCTGGTCACCCATCGGAGGGCTGGGAAGTTCATTGACGAGAGGGCGACGCAGGCATATATACGTTCTATTCTTTATATTAATTTACTATAATTTAGAAAACAGAAAAATAGATATCAATATAGACTTTAGCAAACACTTACACGTTAGCAAACATATTCTAGGCCGAGTTTGTTCGGCTACAGAAGGAGGCGGCTGCTGCTGCTGCTGCTGCTAGTGCGCAAGCAGAGGGAGGGGCTGGTACTTCCTCCCAGCCGCCTACAGATCCATCGTCGGACGAGCTCTGGATGACCGCCGTTGGCGGTCTTCAGAAGGGTACGTACTACGGTACGGGATCCTACGGCGCGTATTTGGCTTCGGAGTCATCCCGGGCCCCCTCTGTCAGTGTGCAGTCTCCGGCTACGCAGGCGTTGTCACGAGCTGAGGATGTTCGTTGTCAGATCGAGGAGCTGCATCGCGAGTTGCAGCAGCAGATTTCTGATACGGTCGAGCAACGATCCGACCCTCCGATCGTCACCGGATGATTTGATGCGGTCGAGAGCAGTATACAGGAGCTGATGAGTCTGCATCTGGCTACAGCTGCCAGCTTGCAGACGCTCACCGAGTCTACGCAGCGCACAGAGCGTAGACAGGTCGAGCTGGACGGATCGCAGATGAGCATGTCTGCCTCACTCGCTCAGTATACTGAGAGGGTGGTGAGTACCCTTGCTGCGCATGGTGAGCGACTACGAGAGCTGGAGCAGATACGTCCTCCCGGTCCATCGACGGTGCCGACTCCAGACACTGCACTGCCTCCGGCGCCGACTCCAGACATTGCACTGCCTCCTACTGCCCCTACGGTACAGCTCACCTAGGAGCAGTATGACTACATTCTATCCCAGTTGCGCGGCAGGGGTCCGCAGTAATTTTATTGATTTTTTTTATGACTTGTATGTATTGGCCCTATGGGCAAATTGTTTATTCATGCACTGTTGTTTATACACTTGGTGGGAGACTTTTTATCATCTTCCATTTTTATTTGACTCCTTTGGATGTTTGTGAGGATGTGTGTCTGTGATATTTACTTTGCACTGTCTCCTATTTTTATTGTGATATTTACTTTGTGATATCTGCGACGGGGATGACAAATATACCTACACTGGGTTATAAGCGATGATCTGATATACAAAGGAGGTGCTGCCGAAATTTTAAAAAAATATATTGTGTATTTTTGTTATGATGTGTGTCTGTATTTACAGTGAATGTGAAATACAGTGTTCGGAACCATCGACAGTTTCGATTACTGTTGTATGTGTTATCTTGGATAAAAATAGCAACAGTTCAGGGTGAACTTCTGAGAGGTTCATTTTCACGTCCTTCACTTTCTCGGGACGTCGTAAAGGTTCCCGAGAAGGTGAAGGACGTGAAGAGGAAGCTCTGAGAAGTGCACCCTGAACTGTTGCTCTTTTTATCCAAGATAAAACATAGAACAGTACGCGAAACTGTCGATGGTTCGAACACTGCACTTCACACACACTATAAACACAGACACACAGCATAACAAAAATATCAATTATATTTTTTTAATTTTTTTATTATATCTGCGACGTATAGCGACGTTCTGCGACGTACTGCGACGGAACGTAGACGTCGCTATACGTCGCTAAATAGCGTCGTTACGTCGCTAGACGTCACTAATATACGTCGTTAAGTTGCCCACGTGGCTGCCACGCCAAGTCATCATATATAAAGTTACAGCGTCGCAAGTGGTCGCTTTACGTCGCAATTTTGGCGACCTAGAAATACGTCGCTATCTGTCGCTAATTTTGCGACGTCTAGCGACAATGAACTCCGCGTCGCAAATAGCGACGTTCAGCGACAAAAGTGTCATCTGCGACTTGCCTATAAGCGACGTCCGGTTTTCGTCGCTAAATACGTCGCAAATTGGTTTTAGCGACGTATTTTCCTTATTTAGCGACGTCTCCTGACGTCGCTAAAATGGGTTATTTTAGTAGTGAGTCTCGATTATTTGGACGGTGCTGCGATAGAGGTGTAGTTGGTTTTTGTCTTCTAGCCGGACAATCAGCACGTATGTGGCCCTTTTTACCACAGTTACAGCATCCATCTTCAAGTATCAAGCAATTGTTGATAGTGTGACCGTGCCGGTGACATCGGGTGCAATGAGGCCATGGGTTCTGCCCTGGATATCTTCTTTGTTGTCCATTCTTTGGACGCTTGATCGCATTGTTTCCTTCCACATAGCTAGGGCACTTGTGATTGTAAGTATGTACGGTGCCAGCAGCAGCTGGAGGATATTGGCGCTCATGGAGAAGAGCATGATTTGGAGACTCGTCCATCATTTTGTATTCCAAAACTGACACATAGGCAGAGATAGAGGGTCGCAATCCACTTTAAACCGCCTAGTGCGACTCTCCATGGTAGACAAGAATGACGCAGCAAATTTGGCTAATATGTTAAATTCTGCTGCATATTACCGTACCGTCATGTTCCCTTGCCTCAATTGCATAAATTTATTTTTTCTTGTCGAATGGCTACAGGAAGGTACTCGATCTCAAAAGCCTTACGGAAGGTGGCCTAAGTGATTACCGTCGTCTCGTTATTGCATCAGATTGTTTGCTTTTGCATGACCCACCAGTCGTGCGTGTTCAATCTGAATTAAATTTGACCGCGAACGACTTTCTTGTACTCTTCAATGCCTAGAAGTTCGAAATGATCTTCCAACTCCTCTAATCAGTCGATCGTCAGAGAAGGGTATTCTGTACCGCTGAAGGAAGTGCGACATTTTTTTTTAATTTTGACACCTCAAAGTTGAAACTTATTGGTGTTGCAGGTTGATTGTAATGACTTGCTCCGCCCTAGCGGAACGCCGATTCAAACGGCAAGTGCAACGACTCAAACGAGTCGTCGACCCGAAGAGTTGGCATCGACCTGATGAAAAATCGATACAAGGCTTACATTGGCCCGTCAAGATGAATCCAGACTTAGACTTTCAAAGGTGCGCTCGGAGTATCGCTCGGCCGATGCGAACATCGCTAAGGTGGGTGGCTCCGATGAACCCGTCTTTGATTAGCCTAGACACATAACAATACGGACACTATTGCTAGAATTGCTAGGCGTCAACATCGCATATGCTAATAAATGAATGACTCAACGTACCTAGCTAAGGGAATAATCCCATCTTGCATGCTTGTATAGAATATGGAAAAGAACATGGAAAAATATGAGAACTCTCGTACCGCGCTCCACGCTCGTGCTAAGGCACAAGCTTACGTTCAAGTCCCTTACGCGTTCAACAATGAAACAATGAATGGTTTACAACAATAAAACGGAAGACTATCGACATAGTCGTTCCGAGTAGTGTATAGCAACATTGGAAGATTTGGGGACCGATGGGTCGCCAAGGCGACTCCCGCACGGGGAGTTACATAATGTATGAATGAATGAATGAACGAATAAGTGAATGAATGAATCAACGAATGAATGAATGAATGAATGAATACGTGAAGAATGAATGAATGAACGAACAAGTGAAAGAAAGAAATGAAAGAGTGAATAAAAGATAAGGAAGAAAAGAATGATTAGCGACAGGTATGACGGGCACGTGCAACGGGGCTCGCTACCCGCGCTGCACGGACGCCAACCTGGTCGATAACGCATTATGGCTCAGAGACAGCCTATGGCTCAAAGACAGCCGTTAAGTTAAATGATAAGTCAATACGAAATGGTCGTGGACAAACGGCACGAGCGATGGGGGGAATACCGTGGCCGTCATGAGGAAGGATTTCGCGGCACGATCGATGGGGGGATATATCGTGGCCGGCCTAGGCGAAATCAGACATGGGACTTACGGGCTGCTTTGAGTGGAAGCTCGGCCACTCAAGGAGACGTAAGGCCAGGCATTTCAAGAGACTATCAAGGTGTACCAGCCATCATGCTTCGACAGGTGAGAATGCACAAGTGATATGTGTTGGCATATTATTATTTTGATAATATTAACAGCATCTTCACAGTTTAGTTTTCTCTGTTTTCAGATTGATATCTTCTCAGAAGCTTTACTACATAAAGTCTGTCCATTCAAGTTTACCATCCATAGCCTTGAAGACTGATGTAAAGACCGACGCTCCTTACATAGACGGCTTCCTACACTGCATGATTTCGAGTCTGTACAAGGTCTAGGTCTTTCTGTAAACACTTAAGGTTGGATGACAAACTAAAAGCTTTCTCTACTTAAAGTCAAAAATCAATATCCTATAAATCGGCATACCGGCGGTATGCTCCGGCATACCGGCGGTATACCATTTTATTGGCCACAAAACCTTCTGTGAGAAATGTCGGCATACCGACGGCATGCTCCGGCATACCGGCGGTATACCGTTTTGTGGACCACAAAACGTTCTGTGACAAATGTCGGCATACCGACAGTATGCTCCGGCATACCGACGGTATACCGTTTTGTTTGCCTCAAAAACGTTCTGTGATAAAACGTCGGTATACCGACGGTATACCGGGTTACAAATATTTGATTTTTGAATTGCTTTGACTGGCATTAATGGCAGTATTAAATGCTCCCAACGGATATTAATATGACCGTTACTGGTTGACCGGTATACCGACGGTATGCCGGTGCATACCGACGGTATGCCGGTCAGGCTGTATCCAGGAGCATTAAATGCCACCTACTCTTGGTTTCTCTATAAATGAAAGCCTTCTCTCTCTTGAAGCTTTCACCTACTCTTGTCATAAATTTTCCAAACAACCAAGAGCTCCACCATTAATACTCTACCAAGCTTTTAATTGTCATCCTCTCCCAAAGTGCTAGAGTATTTAAGAGTTGTAATTTTTGATCTTCACGTGTTAGAAGATCAACAAGTTATCTTCTCATTTGATTGATGTTGGCGAGCCTTCGTAAGAAAACTCGTGTGTTGAAGTTGGCGAGTCTTCGGATCCAAACTCGTGTTGAAGTTGGCGAGTTCTTCGGATCCAAACTCATATGTACTATTTTGATTAAATAGTGGATTTAAGCCGGAGAGAGTTCCGGGACTGGATTGCCTCAAGCGAGGATACCAGGATACATCTTGTGTTTGATCTTCTTACTCTTTCCTTTTATTTGTCATATATTGCTTCCTGTGCTCTAGTTATTTTTTATTCCCCTATTCACCCCCCTCCAGGGTTCTACAATTGGTATCAGAGCTTTGTTCTCTTGATTTGGATTTATACCCTTTGAGTGATCCATGGCCACTAACCCTAGTATCAACACCTTCCACAATGAGAGAAACTCCACCAATAGGCCTCCCCTATTTGATAGAACCAACTATAACTACTGGAAGATTAGGATGAGCATTTATCTGAAGTCCATAAATTTTAATTTATGGGATTGTCTGATAAATGGTCTCCCTACTCCTTCCAGGGTTATTGAGGATATTGCCTCTGACACCCTTAGGGACACACTTACTGAAAACACCAAGAAGCTTGCTAGTCGAGATGCCAAGGCTATGAACGCTCTTTATTGTGCTCTCGATTGTGAAACCCATAGTTTTTAGTTTGCATAATATTTTCTTTAATCTTTAGTTGTTAAATAAAATTTTACAAGAATAATATTAAATATTGATTAAGGATAATTAGTTAATATTTATATTATTTTATTTTAGTGTAAAATTATTCTTTAAAAATAATTTAACAAGGACTTTTGTATGTCAACCCAGACCGAATCCAATTTTGGACTCAAAATATTTTTAAAATAAAATATTAGAATTATGAAATATTAATTATATTTTCAAATACCATATTTATTGATATTAGGCCGAAATTCTTTTATAACCAATTAAAAATTTTTAGCCATATTAAATCCTTTTACTATATATATATAAACCCATTTCAGTTATAGATTAAGTTGTAAGCTTTTGTGTTGGGGAGAGAAAGAGAGTATTAACTCTCTGTTCTAACTGATGGTCTTTTCGGTTCTCCTCCGAACACAACGTTCGATTGTCGGGCTCCCCACCGTCGGTGCATTGATGGCCATGGTGGCTGTCCACCTCCCCTACTCCGGTAACTCCCCAATTTCCCATCCTATTTTTCCTCTCCTCCTATTTCTCTTTACCACACACGTTACAACCCAGCACCCCCCACCACTCTCTATTAATAAACTCCACTTCTTTCCACCTCTCCCCACTCACAGAGACAAAACTAAATTCCCTCATAACCTCTCTCTCTCTCTCTTCCTCTGCGCTCTCACGAGCTCCCTGGAGAAAACCCCTCTCCAAATCCTCACTTCCACCTACCCTCTCTCCACCGAGCCCTAATTTCCCCCGCCGTTCTCCGCCCACGTTGGCCACCGGTCGGCCCCGAGCGCCGCCCCACGGCCTCTCCCTCCGGCCGCGCAACTGCTTCTCCGGCGCACGCGACCCTCTCCGCCGCCCTCTGGTCCGCGCCCTTCCGGTGAAGTTTTCGCCGTCCGCCCCGGCGCTGTCCCCTCTCAGCGCGGCTCCTCCCCGTCCATCCGCGCTCACCCGCGGCCGCGCGCCCCTGAGCGCCGCTTGCAGCGGGCCAGATCCGCCAGCGTCGCCCGTCGATGCTGTCCTCGGCCAACCGGCCGACCCCTCTGGCGAGCGCGCCCTCCGGCGCCCGTGAAACCGCCGGCCCTAGCCGCGTTCCCTTTCGTTCGGCCACCCCGAGTTCATCTCGCCGGCGACCGCTCCGACAGCGCACCCCGCTGACCAGATCCGATTTCTCTGTCGCCTCTCCGGTGACCCATTCTCCTCTCTGTCTGCCAACGTCGCTGTCCTTCGCGACGTTTATTCCGGACAGCGTGATTATCACTGGATTTCAGCGTTGTCCGAACGTCGTTTCGGCTCTCCCCAAGTTTTTCCTGCGGCTCCCCGCCAACGAAATTTGGTAATTCCTGTTAATCACAGTAGTTCGTCCCTCCCGTAGAGTCGGTGATGAAAATCGGTCCCCGGATTCCCTTCGGGAAATTCGGTTAGCAGCGTAGTATTTTCGGTTAGCTGCGTTAGCTTATTTTTCTGTGATTTTATCTGCTGGTTTGGTGTGGTTTGGATTGATTATGGAATTCCCGGATATTTCGGGAAATTCGGTTGTTTGGGAATTATTCTGGTGGTGTTGGAAATTAGTTTCGGTGGATATTTTGGGATTATTATTTGGGATGGAATATTTGCAGGTTTTCTGTGGCGCATTTCCCAGTTTTGGGTTTGTCCCGAAATAGAGGAAGTGCTGCCCAAATTTTTACAAAAATTATATTTATATTGATTTCAAAATTGGCTTTCGAAAATGAATTTTAAACTGATTTTTCGGGCGACGACCGTACCGGTCTGTGGGCCCCGGCGAAATGCAAACGCACCGGTCCGACCGGACGTTGTGGTATTAGCCGAATTTTGAGGAATGGAACGAGTCTGAGACTCTTAGTTTCATTTTAATTATTTTTAATATTTAGGCTATTTATATTAGATATTTAATTCCTGCACTTTAATTATTTAATTTCAGTCATTTTCTCTTATTTAATGTAAAAGAAAATTGTACCGGGCATAAGCCCACCCTAGGACCATTAGCTGTGCCATTGTATTGTGTAGCGTAGTTTATTTTATTTTTCTTTTTCTGGTGGATGTGAATTTGGGTGGTTTTGATTAGTCGCGTGATCGTAGATTAGAGCGCGATTTACTGATTAGTTACGAATCTAGTTAAAATGGATAAAATATTAGTAAATAACTAGTTCATGATTTATTACTAAAAGAAAACTATATTTTTATAAATATATTACAAAAACACAAAGTTTTCCAAAGTTAATTGATTCTCGTGTTATTTCCAAATAATCCAATTAATCGGTTTAATCAACGCACATAGTTGCAACGTAATCGTTAGCTGTAAATTAATACAACTTAAAACCTGACTAGGATTTACTACTAGAGATTGCAACTAGCACACTTAGTCTGGTTATTCAAGGTTCTAAGTCGAGTTCTCAACTGTAGGAACTCGAAGTTACAACTGACGTTCCTCCTCGGTACCGACTCGTCTTTCCAGTCATTCTAATACAAAGGCAAGTACAGTTATATCTATTTGGTAATTTATCTAGTAATTATTTTATTGCAATTTTAAACCACATTGCTACACGGAACTCTCTCCTAGAGTTCGAATATTGACTCATTGATTGAATCTGATTGACTCGGGATATTGGGGGAGTAGTGTAGCGTCTATGACCAATACCCCTATATTGCATCATTGATTGTGCGAGCTGATTCCTCCTATACACGAGGATAGGCCGGACCGTATCATTAGGATATAATTGAATCATCCCAAGCCGGTCATAGTTCGTTACCTACTTAAATCACATTGTTTTCAATTGTAGAATTGTGAAAAATATTGTTAAAGTATTTCAAATTCTTTAACATTACAAATTTCAAATTATTATTTGAATTATTGGATATTCGTAATTGTACTTTGCTCCCTCCTGACTGGAGACCCAACATTTTAGGTATCACTGATGAGGCTTTGTTACGCGATCCCAAGACGAGGAATTCGAGATTGCTGAGCTGTTTGCCTAGAGTTTTCTTTTATTCATGATGTATAAAAAAAATGGTTTAAGTTGTATCTTTTATTTCATGTAAAAGTTTAATAAAGTTTTAAATTTCCGAATGTTGAGTTGTGACAAATATAGTGTTGTTGTATGGTTACCTGCTACTGAACAGCTTACTGCCGCCGTCTCAACAACGGTGCAGGCTGGGCATGATCCGATTCGACCCAAGCAATTGGGACCAGGTCGTGACATGTTTTTAGTGGTGGCCCATGCAGGTCAGAACAACGACTTAGGAAAACATACTTAGAAACAATTAGAACACTAGAACATCAATTTGTCATAACATAGGACCGAAATATATTATAAATAAATATTTTTGTTTGATTATAGACTGGTAGGATACCTTGCTTATGTATGCATCCTAAACCTTCCAGAGAATGACCATTGACCAAATCCTGCTGGCGATGAGGTGTCATCTCCGGATCATACCCCATCTCCTCAACCAAGCCCAGGGTCTTTTTCCTCGCGGCTGTTTGACCGTCTTCATAGTGCATCCAGTGAAGTTTTTCCTACACTGGCGATTCCTACCTCATCTCAAACTGAATTGCATTTCCTTGGTGGAGTATTCATTTTTGTTGCTCCACTAGTACCAGCAATCATCTTCCAAATGGTTGTCCTATTTCAAGAAATCCTGGAGTTCCAGAAAGCTCAAGATGAAGCCCAGCAGGAACAGATGAATATCACGAGAGAAGACATGAAGAACGTCATGATGTAGCCTTAGTTATCCCCAACCAAGTTAGAGCAGAACTTTTGTCCTAGGAAGGATACCCTTGAAACTAGAAGATATTTTGGGTCCCATCAAGTACTCTACTTTCCGGCAGCCTTGTCGTAAGAAGCTATGGGCTTGTAACTATTGCAAGAGGCCTGGTCATCAGACCGTTAGTTGCCGCAAGAGATTGGGACAATGTTTGACATGTGGATCTGCTGAACATCGGGTAAAGGATTGCCCCTTATCTTTCCATCAAACCAGAGCTCTTATCCCAGCAACACCTGTTAGGCTACAACCTAGGGACCCTCTTCCTATCTAGCAGACCTTGCCTCATACAAAGGCATGATGCAGACTCGAAGTTCATAGAAGATGAAGGACCAGATCAATGAAGGCTCTAGGATTTATTCAGGGTGGAATTTCACCTTAGGGAACACCTATCTTGTTTGTGCCCAAGAAGGATGGAGCAACGGATGTGCATCGATTACCAGACACCAAAGAACAAGTACTCTCTGCCCGGATCGAGGATCTGTTTGATCTGTTTGTGTGGAGTTAGGGTGTTTCGAAGTTTGACTTAAGATTTGACTTCCATCAAATCAAAGTCAGGAAAGAGGACATTTCCAAGACGGCGTTCAAACACCAAGTATGGATAGTTTTCTTTGGTCAGGACGTTAGACTGACAAATGCTTCTGCTGTGTTCATGAATCTAATGAACAGAGATTTTCATGAGTATTTGAATCAGTTTATCTTCTCCATAGATAACCTTCTGATATATTTGAAGACTGAAGAAGAGCATGAAGAACACCTGAGGAAGTTTTGGAAACCTTGAGGAAAAAGAAGTTTTATGGTAAGTTATCTGAACGTGGATTGTTGACAAGGTGGACTTTTGGCCATGTTGTCAAGAGAAGAAATTTCGATGGAAATAGCTGTAGTTGAAGAGGGGAATACCCCAAGTTCAATTCGGAAGGTTCTTGAACTTGGCCGGCTACTATCAGAAGTTCGTGAAGAATTTCGCCAAGATTGCTGAGCCGATGGCGAAGCTCACTTGGAAGAATGAAGAGTTCATCTGAACGAAAGATTGCCAGGCGGCATTGAGGTGCTGAAGAAGAGACTTACCACTACACCAATCCTTGCGCTACCCGCAGGAATCGGTGGGTTCTCCATTTACAGTAATGCCTCTGGAAAGGACTGGGCTGCGTTCTTCAACAACATGGAAAAGTAATTGCTTACACGTGTAGGCAACTACAGACTCATGAGAAGAATCATCCCACACCTAAATTTGAATTGCTGCAATTATCTTTACTTTGAAGCTATGGAAGCAGGATTTTTATGGAAAGGGAGTGAAAATATGTACGGACTACCAAAGTCTGAAATATGTCTTCACTCAGGAAGGGCTGAATGTTAGACTAAGAAGATGGTTGAAACAGATGAAGGATTTCAACATCAACCTGCAGTACTATTCAGGTAAGGCTAATGTGGTCACTGATGCACTTGGTCGATACTGATGGCGAAGTTCTTAGCCAAGGAGTGGCACCTGCTAGAAGACATCGAGAAGTTTGGACTGGAGGTTATACTACCTGGAGATAGAAGGACGGAGCTGGATGCTGATTCAGTATTGATGAAGTTCGAGGCTGATGGACAAAATCAAGAGGACGTAGTTTCAAAACGAGGCACTTTGCAGGCTTAGAGATCAAGTGTTGGCAAGAACACTTGAGGGTTTCTAAATTGATCAGCAGTGGAACTCTGAAGAATGGTGCGAGACTTTGCGTATCGGCTGACAAACAGAGGAACGAGTTGATAAAAGAAATGCACCAGTCGCAGTATTCCATAAATTCAGGAGATAATAAGATGTATCGGAATATGCCCCCAATGATTGGTGTTATGGAATAAAGAAGGACGATTCCAGGTATGGGACTAGATGTGAATTTGTCAACATGGGAAATTTAGCAAGAGAACAACAAGTTTGTTGGAGCCGCTGGACAATTCGGAGTGGAAGTAGAAGTAGAAGCATATAACCATGAACTTTGAGTAAGGATTGCCTTGTTCCCAAGGAGAGAAGGGCACCAATTGGATTTTAGTAAACCGACTGACTAAGTCAGCATACTTTATTCCCTTCAAAGTTGGTTATCCACTAAGAAGTGGGCGGCATTGTATGAGAAGCACATCTACCGGATTCATGAAGTACCGCGGGACGAGCAATCAGAGAGGTCAATTCAGACGCTTGAAGATGTATTGAGATTTTGCGTCTTGGATTTTGGTAGGTCTTGGGAAGACCAAATTACTTTTGGTGAAGTTTTCTCCTACCAGAGGAACAATCAGTTTTGACGGAGCTGGAAATTGAGGCCAGGTACATCAGGCCATTTGAAGTTTAAGACGAGTTGGAAGTAGCATACCAGTTAGCTCTACCAGCTAATCTTGGGAGTGTGCAACGTTTTCTACGTCACAGCTCAGACGTTACATTTCGGATCCGAGTCACATTTTGGATAATTCAGAACTGAAGATTGGAATCAACCTTTCAGTGCAAGAGAAATCAGTTGCAAGCCTAGTCAGAGGTAAGAAGAAGATCAGAATTCAAGCCATCACTTATTTTCTTATCCTTTCGTTCTAAACTTGACTGATGCTGACGAAGTTAGCCTAGTTTTGCAAGCTATCTCTTTTTCAACCTTGATCATGACGGTATTTTATTGGGTGCACCCACTAATATATTGTCTAATCAGGACCGGTGCATGATGGTCTGATCAACCTCGTGTATTTTGGTTCGTTTTTTGTATTCTTTCTGCATGGATGTCACCATAAATGAAACTTGTCCCTAAACCGTCTCATCCATGACTGCCTTGGAAATCCTTATGGTTGGACCTGAGTTACGGGCACAGTACCCGTACATGTTTGTCTTTCCTACCTTACTTTAAATTTCGAGGACGAAATTTTCTAAGGAGGGAAGGTTGTGAAACCCATAGTTTTTAGTTTGCATAATATTTTCTTTAATCTTTAGTTGTTAAATAAAATTTTACAAGAATAATGTTAAATGTTGATTAAGGATAATTAGTTAATATTGATATTATTTTATTTTAGTGTAAAATTATTCTTTAAAAATAATTTAACAAGGACTTTTGTATGTCAACCCAGACCGAATCCAATTTTGGACTCAAAATATTTTTAAAATAAAATATTAGAATTATGAAATATTTATTATATTTTCAAATACCATATTTATTGATATTAGGCCGAAATTCTTTTATAACCAATTAAAAATTTTTAGCCATATTAAATCCTTTTACTATATATATATAAACCCATTTCAGTTATAGATTAAGTTGTAAGCTTTTGTGTTGGGGAGAGAAAGAGAGTATTAACTCTCTGTTCTAACTGATGGTCTTTTCGGTTCTCCTCCGAACACAACGTTCGATTGTCGGGCTCCCCACCGTCGGTGCATTGATGGCCATGGTGGCTGTCCACCTCCCCTACTCCGGTAACTCCCCAATTTCCCTTCCTATTTTTCCTCTCCTCCTATTTCTCTTTACCACACACGTTACAACCCAGCACCCCCCACCACTCTCTATTAATAAACTCCACTTCTTTCCACCTCTCCCCACTCACAGAGACAAAACTAAATTCCCTCATAACCTCTCTCTCTCTCTCTCTCTCTCTCTCTCTCTCTCTCTCTCCCTCTGTGCTCTCACGAGCTCCCTGGAGAAAACCCCTCTCCAAATCCTCACTTCCACCTACCCCCTCTCCACCGAGCCCTAATTTCCTCCGCCGTTCGCCGCCCACGTCGGCCACCGGTCGGCCCCGAGCGCCGCCCCACGGCCTCTCCCTCCGGCCGCGCAACTGCTTCTCCGGCGCACGCGACCCTCTCCGCCGCCCTCTGGTCCGCGCCCTTCCGGTGAAGTTTCCACCGTCCGCCCCGGCGCTGTCCCCTCTCAGCGCGGCTCCTCCCTGTCCGTCCGCGCTCACCCGCGGCCGCGCGCCCCTGAGCGCCGCTTGCAGCGGGCCAGATCCGCCAGCGTCGCCCGTCGATGCTGTCCTCGGCCAACCGGCCGACCCCTCTGGCGAGCGCGCCCTTCGGCGCCCGTGAAACCGCCGGCCCTAGCCGCGTCCCCTTTCGTCCGGCCACCACGAGTTCATCTCGCCGGCGACCGCTCCGACAGCGCACCCCGCTGACCAGATCCGATTTCTCCATCGCCTCTCCGGTGACCCATTCTCCTCTCTGTCTGCCAACGTCGCTGTCCTTCGCGGCGTTTATTCCGGACAGCGTGATTATCACTGGATTTCAGCGTTGTCCGAACGTCGTTTCGGCTCTCCCCAAGTTTTTTCTGTGGCTCCCCGCCAACGGAATTTGGTAATTCCTGTTAATCACAGTAGTTCGTCCCTCCCGTAGAGTCGGTGATGAAAATCGGTCCCCGGATTCCCTTCGGGAAATCCGGTTAGCAGCGTAGTATTTTCGGTTAGCTGCGTTAGCTTATTTTTCTGTGATTTTATCTGCTGGTTTGGTGTGGTTTGGATTGATTATGGAATTCCCGGATATTTCGGGAAATTCGGTTGTTTGGGAATTATTCTGGTGGTGTTGGAAATTAGTTTCGGTGGATATTTTGGGATTATTATTTGGGATGGAATATTTGCAGGTTTTCTGTGGCGCATTTCCCAGTTTTGGGTTTGTCCCGAAATAGAGGAAGTGCTGCCCAAATTTTTACAAAAATTATATTTATATTGATTTCAAAATTGGCTTTCGAAAATGAATTTTAAACTGATTTTTCGGGCGACGACCGTACCGGTCTGTGGGCCCCGGCGAAATGCAAACGCACCGGTCCGACCGGACGTTGTGGTATTAGCCGAATTTTGAGGAATGGAACGAGTCTGAGACTCTTAGTTTCATTTTAATTATTTTTAATATTTAGGCTATTTATATTAGATATTTAATTCCTGCACTTTAATTATTTAATTTCAGTCATTTTCTCTTATTTAATGTAAAAGAAAATTGTACCGGGCATAAGCCCACCCTAGGACCATTAGCTGTGCCACTGTATTGTGTAGCGTAGTTTATTTTATTTTTCTTTTTCTGGTGGATGTGAATTTGGGTGGTTTTGATTAGTCGCGTAATCGTAGATTAGAGCACGATTTACTGATTAGTTACGAATCTAGTTAAAATGGATAAAATATTAGTAAATAACTAGTTCATGATTTATCACTAAAAGAAAACTATATTTTTATAAATATATTACAAAAACACAAAGTTTTCCAAAGTTAATTGATTCTCGTGTTATTTTCAAATAATCCAATTAATCGGTTTAATCAACGCACATAGTTGCAACGTAATCGTTAGCTGTAAATTAATACAACTTAAAACCTGACTAGGATTTACTACTAGAGATTGCAACTAGCACACTTAGTCTGGTTATTCAAGGTTCTAAGTCGAGTTCTCAACTGTAGGAACTCGAAGTTACAACTGACGTTCCTCCTCGGTACCGACTCGTCTTTCCAGTCATTCTAATACAAAGGCAAGTGCAGTTATGTCTATTTGGTAATTTATCTAGTAATTGTTTTATTGCAATTTTAAACCACATTACTACACGGAACTCTCTCCTAGAGTTCGAATATTGACTCATTGATTGAATCTGATTGACTCGGGATATTGGGGGAGTAGTGTAGCGTCTATGACCAATACCCCTATATTGTATCATTGATTGTGCGAGCTGATTCCTCCTATACACGAGGATAGGCCGGACCGTATCATTAGGATATAATTGAATCATCCCAAGCCGGTCATAGTTCGTTACCTACTCAAATCACATTATTTTCAATTGTAGAATTGTGAAAAATATTGTTAAAGTATTTCAAATTGTTTAACATTGTAAATTTCAAATTATTATTTGAATTATTGGATATTCGTAATTGTACTTTGCTCCCTCCTGACTGGAGACCCAACATTTTAGGTATCACTGATGAGGCTTTGTTACGCGATCCCAAGACGAGGAATTCGAGATTGCTGAGCTGTTTGCCTAGAGTTTTCTTTTATTCATGATGTATAAAAAAAATGGTTTAAGTTGTATCTTTTATTTCATGTAAAAGTTTAATAAAGTTTTAAATTTCCGAATGTTGAGTTGTGACAAATATAGTGTTGTTGTATGGTTACCTGCTACTGAACAGCTTACTGCCGCCGTCTCAACAACGGTGCAGGCTGGGCATGATCCGATTCGACCCAAGCAATTGGGACCGGGTCGTGACATCGATAGTAGTGAATTCAATAGAATCTCTACTTGCAAGACTTCCAATGAGATTTGGAAGTTGCTTGAAGTCACACACGAGGGTACTTCACAAGTGAAGGAATCCAAGATTAGTAGACTCACGCAAGAATATGAGTCCTTTAAAATGAAGCATGATGAATCTATTACTTGCATGTTTACTCGTTTTGGTGATATTATTAATCCTCTCTCTTCTCTTGGAAAGGAATATCCTGCTCATGAAAAGATCAAAAAAAAATCTTAGAGGATTGACAAAAGGACGGAGTCCTAAAGCTACCGCAATCATTGAGGGGAACGACCTGACAGTCATGGACCTTGAGACCCCCATGGGGAAGCTTATGACTCACGAACTCGATATGAAAGGTCAAGAGGAATCTTCCATACAAGAGAAGGAAAAGGAGAAGGCCAAAGAGAAGGAGAAGTCTCTTGCTCTAAAAGTTACAAAGTCCTACTCCAAGGATAGCTCCGACGACAATGAGTCGGACGATGATGAAGAAATAGGTCTCACAGCTAAGCACTTCCGAAAGTTCCTCAAATTCAACAAAGTCAACCGCTTCAGACAGGACAATGAGGAAGATCCGACGTACTATCAATGCAGAAGAACCGGACACATCAAGAGGGATTATCCGATGATAAGAAAAGACTCAAGCATGTACGAGAAGCCTAGCAAGGGAAGCTCGTCCTCCAGGAAATTTGCCAACACAAGCATTTGGTGTGAGTGTGACGCAAGCGACTCCGACAACGACAAAGAGTGCAAACAAAATGCCAACGTTTGTCTCATGGCAACCGATGAGGTACTTGATGATCTCTCCTTAAATACTCTTACTTATGATGACTTAGAGAAAGCTATCCTTGAATTGCATGAAGAGCACAAAGGTGTTAGGAATAAATACAAAAAATCTCTAAAAGATGTTGATGCTCTTCAACTTGAAGTAGAAAGACTCTCAAGCATCATTATTGATGTAAAGGGAAAATCTCCTGCTTCTGACACGGATGAGATAGAGTCTTTGCGACTCAAGTTTCAAGAATCCCTTGTCACTATCAAGAAAATGGATGATGAGATTCAATCCATGAGAAGTGCTTATGAATTTTCTATGCATAAGGTTCAAGATGCTAATATGAGAGAATATGATACTTCTATTAAGTATAATAATCTTCTTGTACAGAATAAAAAACTAGGTAATAAGAACACTAATCACATGCATACTCCAAGACACCTCCACACTCATCACAATGCTAGGCATACTTCTTACATGAACACTACACACAAATCCTTTTCCAACACAAGGAAAGGACCATTTGTTAAGAAAAATACTTCGCATCATACTTTTTATTATCATCATCATAATACTAATGATAGAACTCCTCGCACCAGAGATTTACATATGCATGATACTCACACATCTTCTTCTAAATCCTCTATGATTTGCAACTACTGTGGCTTGCTTGGACATACGACCAATTATTGTCATACAAGGAAACTTGTTGATAAGAAAGTTTTTAAGTGGGTTCCTAAGACTAACACTCAAGGACCCATACAATCATGGGTACCAAAATGTTCATCTTCAACTTATGTTGTAGGTAAAGAGTCCTTCTCATACTAGAAGCAAGTGGATTCTCGATAGCGGTTGTTCACGGCACATGACCGGGGATGCTTCATTATTTACAACGCTATCGATGAAGAAGGAAGGATATGTCTCCTTTGGTAACAATCTTAAATGTCACATTATAGGAAATGGTAATATCGGTTCCTCTCCTTCTCCTTGTATTAAGAATGTGTGTCTTGTTACTAATCTTAAACACAATCTTCTTAGTATTAGTCATCTTACCGATAATGGTTATGATATCAAGTTTGTTAAGCTCAAATGTTTCATTACCGATAGTTCAAGTGGATCTATTGTTTATGAAGGCATTAGAGAAAATAATATCTATATTTTATATCTTGTCGAAGACACTAACAATGATAGGTGCTTAGTTGCTAAGAACGATGAAAGTTGGCTTTGGCACATGAGGCTCGGACACGCCAACATGGATACCATTTCTCGTCTTGCTACCAAGAAGCTCGTAAGAGGACTCCCAAGTATCCCGTTCAAAAAGGATATTGTCATGACCCGCACCCACTGTGAGGGTACAAGAGCGTAACAACGCCCAGCCTACGCCGTAGTGTCGGCGGTAGAACGCTGTTCTAGGTCATGAACTATAACGACATAATATGAATACTCTCCATAAGGAGGCCAACACAAGGTACAACTTAATCACAATCTAAGGTAGAATGTAGCATGATAGAAAATAGATAAGAAATCCTCAACTGAGGTACAGCAGAAAGAAATAACAAAGTCTCAACATCTCTAAAATATACAACTCTGAAAATAAGACAACAGCTAAACATGAAAAGAAAGGACAGTCTAAGCTATCTACACTATACAAGGTATCATCCTGAGCAGCTGCCTGAACCTCCCCAGGGGTCCAGGTCACGAGTGTCAACTAGGCAAACTCCAAGTAAGGGTGCAGGGTTCCTCATCATCCTCTGTAAAATTTTCAACAGGTCCAGTCAGGACGGGAGCGAGAACAAAACATCTCACGCAGTTCATATCATGTTAGGAAATATAAAGCATGCAATAGAGTAAGGTACATGAAACGCTGAAAGAAGAATGTATATAAAAACTGCAGAGATTTGATAATAGAAAATATCTATATATGATAAGTAAGAACTGTAAGCAACATGTGATTTAGAGCACAATATGGTTATGTAAACGGGTTAGGTTATACAATAAAATGGGACTCCTTTATACGTGGGTGTACAATGGACATATACAATTTCTTATACAATAGGATTGATCACATAACCAATTTTACTCTCCCTCCCCAATCAATACACAAGGATCCAATTCAGTTACGTTACCTTATACAATGGCTTGTACAATGGCTTATACAATGGCTTGTACAATGGCTTGTACAATAGCTCAATGTGATAATAAGAGTACAATATGCACAATAAGTGTACAATGATAAGGGTATTCAATAAATACAATATGTAAGTGAAACGCACATCACAATATGTATTTAGTGAATACAAGGAGATAACATCTCAGAAGAAGATCCACATAGTACCAATCTGTGATAATGATCGTGTCAGCATCAAGTACAGTAATCTAGAGCAAGAATGTAAATCCAGACAAGTATGAAACGGTCAGAGAATGTACTCGCCTCGTATCTGAATGTCTGAAGTAAATGTACCGTCCGAGATGAGGTACCTGACTCCTATTTACAGCAACACAAGTCAAGATGTATACAGGAGATGATAAATATAATCTATAACGCATCTGCATGCTGTCTAGGTCAAACTAGACCAAAGTCAACTCTTGGTCAACTCTAGTCAACTAGACTGGTCAAACTAGGTCAAGCCTAAGCCAAACAAGTCTAACAAGTCTCACTAGGCCTAACCAAGCCTAGTCTAGCAATCACACACCAATCACAAGTCATACTAGACTATCAACACACAACATTGGTGTATTCATATCATACACATAGGCCATATGCCCTATAGTCCACATCACACATATTTCACATATCATATACATAACAATATATATATCTAAAATATAATACACCCACATATTATAATATATAGGATACCTATATATTCATCTCACATATATACACACATGTCCATAAATGTATCTAATATAATATAGTGCACTCATATATTTGTAGGATACATTAAAAATGTGAGTCTAACATGCACATATGTATATATATATGTGTGTGTACACATATTCATAGGAAAAAAGGAGAATGAAAGTGCATGTTCAAGTGTATGTGTGTGTGTCATGTGACATGAGAGTGTCACTTGAGGGTGTGAAACCTGTGTGTGTGTGTGTACATGAAAAGTGAAATCAACACTAGTTATGAGTTTACACTACACATGGCACAAAGCTAACCCATCTACATTACACATGTATTATACTTAACATGCATGGCTACAAGTATACATCTATATACATTAGAGGAGAGACTATTTAAGTTATAACTAACATGCATCTATACTTTACATAAATCAATATATATTATAGCAATCATTTAGAGAAGGGTTACATGGCATGGTGGTTGATATAGAGTGGGGTGTCCTTGTGCAGAGGGTGAAGTTCATTCTCAGTTTAGTTTCACATTTACATATAAACTAAAGTGAGCTATCCCATAAACTGGTGTAACTAACCACATAAAATGAACCATGTTATCTGAAATCTGCCATTAAGCCAACATCCCATATGCATACAGCTCATGCATTGTCTAATACTGAAATTAACTAACATTTCGAATTAAGGGGTTGAAGGTTAACATTACATTCATAGACATTCCACTATATTGAAAACTGAAAATGGCTTGACAATAGGAAAATGAAGGTATATATGCTTACATGGACAGTTCAGTGTTCGAACAACCTAAAATGAACTAACATTCAATCTAAATATCAGCTATGCATTGGTTCTATGTCTACATATGAAATCTGATATTGCATTTACAATATTTATACATTATGCATTCATATATATCATTACATATATACCATTTATATCTAGCATTCATTATATACTTTTATGCATGCATTGTATATCATTCTTTCATTCTTGCATTTATGCATTGCTTACATATATTACATTAATTGCATTCCTACATGCTTGCATTCAACCATATATATACATTAATGTAAAGAGGATATATATCATATATATATCATTTCATTCATCTAATATATCATGCATTACATACTCTATATTTATTTAATATCCATACTACATAGGCTCATAGGTTACACAAAATGCATATATCGTATAGTCACTCTTTTACTTAAAACCAATACTAAACCAATTGGACATTCACTAAATTCTAAGATTAAAGTATGTTGTAGTACTTCATGTTAGCTTTCCGAAACTTCAAACGGATCGCATTTTCGTGTCCGGAAGCTCCCGGAATCGCGAAAATACCGAAACGCATTCGTCTTTCGTACAGCTGATACTCAAATAATTCTACAGAAAGTTACAGAAATAATTTGGCTCATTAAAATATATATTTGGAAATCTAACTTCGATACGGTTCTTTTAAAAAAACGGGAGGTTAATTAGAGTTATGAGCTAAAAGTTATGGCATTTCTAAGTTGCTCTAGCTACTAAAAATGTGGATAAAAATTATGACGAATTTAGGTAGTTTGAGACAAAAGAAACACAAGTATATAACATAATATATCAAGAAGTCACTCTCTACACTAATATATATATGAGACACTATAGAACACATCTCCAATACAAAAATATGAGATTAAACATGTAATAATTCATTCATACATAACAACAACACATAGTGTGTCCAAATTTGGGATTTTTCCACATGGACACAACCACAACACAAAGGACACTCCTATGACCTCCAAATAGACATGAAATGGATACAAATGGAGATACAACCATGGGGGTCATTCCTATGGGTTCAAAATAGACCTATATGCATGAGAAAATGAAAAGGAGAAGGGATTTATACCTCCCGGTAGATCGAATCGAAGAAAAGCCTTCCCGGAGCGACACCGACACGTAGAGATTCCAAAAGGACACAAATGAGCTCCAAATCCTCCCAAACTTGGGTAGCTTCCTCCTTGGCTAGAATGGAGAAGGAAAGAAGAAGATTTGGTGGCGAAATGGAAGGATTTGGTGGAGAAATTGCTAGGGATTGCTCTCTAGAAATTTGGGGAAGAACAAGAGAGAGAGTGTGGATGAGAATAATAAAATGAACTTGAGCCTATCCTCTCCTAAAGTGGCTGGCCATATGGGGCTATTTGTCCTATTATGGTAAGGTCCAAAATGCCCCCACTAACCTATTCTATTAGTATTAGGAAAGGGCTAATTGGTTGGGGCTAAATTAGTCATTCTAAAGTCTCTAATCACACTAACCTTATCCATAATAATTAGCCTAACCTCTAACTAAAATATTTCTATCATGTGGGCCATGGCTAACTAATGTGTGGGTCCACTAAAGTCAACACTACCCCCGGGTCCCCGTTTCAAGTCAGATTGAGTTGAAATTCGAACCCGACTCAAATAACCCCAAAACAATATCATAAATAATAAAATAAATTTTAAAAATATTCAAAAATGTAAAATGACAAAAATACTCCTGTTTCTGAAAACTGGGGGTGACAAATTTCTCGAAATTAAAACCAAACAATAGTAAAATATCAAAATCACAAGTCATAATTTTAAATAGTTTAAAAATGATTAAAAATCACCAAAAATTATAATATGAAATAATTATCAATAAATAATAATTATAATTACAAAATTTCAAAATTACTCTCATTTGGAAAATTGGGTGTTACAATCCTACCCACCCTATAAAAATTTTGTCCTCGAAATTAAGATGATCGCACCCCCTTCTAGGTCAAACATAGTCATGGGCCAATCACTAGTCAATTTCTCAACATCCAAGTACTTGGTCATCAACTGGTCAACTACTTAGGGTTTTACCTATGCTAGCTATCTAGGTGTTGGCAACTAGAATTTAGCAAAAGAGAAACTCTATAATAGACTAGCTCTTAACTTTCCAATCCTATCAAGTCACCTATAACTAAATACCTACAAGCTAAGCACATGAATACCAAATACCACATATATATATATATATATATATATATATATATTTATATATATATATATATATATATATATATATATATATATATAAAAATATATATATATATATATATATATATATATGCTCAAGAACAACAACCCATCACATATATCCTAAGTATATCATCTATATATATACATGACTGATCAACCAAGGGTTAAGGCAGACTAAACTTATGAGGGTCTGAAACAATGCTTAGAACTAGGCTAAGGATGAATGGTCTGAATCAAGGGGACATGGTATCTAGTGAAGGGTCTGCACACTGCCTATAAAGGTGATCAACACAAAGGAACTCAACACGAAGAGAACTTAACTAAAATGGAAAACTATACCAAGTATAGGCTAAACAACATGTTTATAACCCTATACAACAATGGCCTATAGATACCAATTAACCTATATCCCATATGCCAATATCATCGGTAATCTATCTATGCAAATAGACCTCTCGGTCTTAGGTGAAACTACAACTATACTCAAAGGCAGGCTCTGGTCATGGGTGCCTCACTGGAAATGGTAAGGGAAAGTAGTAATAATCATCAAGGCTATAAGGCATACTAACATCCTATGTGTAACTGGTTGGTATTATAGATAACAGGAGAATTATCTGCAATGGGTTACTATTCTAACACCAATGCTAACTATCACCTCTAGGGTACAGACACTCTACAAGTCATCATACCATTATACTATGAAGGAACTACCTATGAATAAGCTCTAC
Source organism: Iris pallida (assembly GCA_029216955.1). Classification (NCBI taxonomy): domain Eukaryota; kingdom Viridiplantae; phylum Streptophyta; class Magnoliopsida; order Asparagales; family Iridaceae; genus Iris; species Iris pallida. The sequence continues at coordinate 3,242,817 of JANAVB010008599.1, read as the reverse complement.
AAAACTAAATATCCCTACTCCTAAGTCATTTATAACAATCAAAAGGGTATGATATTTAAACCTTCTCAAGATACAATCTGTTAATCATATGCGTCTGTCCAAAATCATGTTGTCCAGAGTCTTCATCATGCTAGTGAGCAAGGCTACGATAATCACAGAGTCCTTGACTAAGGTACGTACCTCTAGGTTCATGGTATTTAAAATTTTCGCACTGCCGCATGCGACGGCGAAAACCTAAAATTTCTATACCCGAGAATACATCCAAAATCTGACTACATGTCCTCACTATGCCAACTAACACGACTATCGAGGATTATAGATCCCATGATTTAGGCGACCTAGCCCATATGATTTTCTCAGAAGAAAAAAAAAACAAACACAACAAAAGAGTAACATGACAAAATTAATCAATCAACAAGGAACAGATGGAATCGGATTTCAAGGTAATTATAAAAGACAATTGCGGGAATGGAATTGAGAAGAACGAAACTTGCAGCAAGATCTCCAACGGTCTGTGCATCCTCGACTGTCCTGACGATAGCTCGTCCTGCTGGTTTTCTCCAGCCTGATGCTGATACTGCACAAATCTCTGATGCTGATGCTGCATGAATCGCTGTTGCTGAGAGAAACCGGAAATGAAGGAAAAAGTCTCTGTACAGACGGAGGTACACCTCCAATATAGCAAAATCGCCAACCTGAGTCAGCACAACAGAAGCTGCGGTCTCGAGGCCCTGATGAACAGGACGAGAGGTGGCCAGCCTCTCGATAGTATCCCCCGAACCGAAACGATAAGATCGTGTCTTCATAACCACCATGAAGACATATCAAAACAAGAAGCAATTTCTGAGAATGAAGCGAAAATCCAATGAGGACAGTTTATATTCAAGGGAAGTCAATAAGCAGCAAATTTAGATAAGAGGAATCTGATTAAGAGTTTTTCCTAATGTGATTGAGTACCTCCAAAAATAATCCTAATCCTGCTGCAGGCTGTAGTGATACTCTAGTTCGAACACCACTACATAAACTCGACCTGCATGGGCCACCACTAAAAACGTATCACGACCCGCACCCACTGTGAGGGTATGAGAGCGTAACAACGCCCAGCCTACGCCGCAGTGTCGGCGGTAGAACGCTGTTCTAGGTCATGAACTATAACTAACATAATATGAATACTCTCCATAAGAAGGCCAACACAAGGTACAACTCAATCACAATCTAAGGTCGAATGTAGCATGATAGAAAATAGATAAGAAATCCTCAACTGAGGTACATCAGAAAGAAATAACAAAGTCTCAACATCTCTAAAATATACAACTCTGAAAATAAGACAACAGCTAAACATGAAAAGAAAGGACAGTCTAAGCTATCTACACTATACAAGGTATCATCCTGAGCAGCTGCCTGAACCTCCCCAGGGGTCCAGGTCGCGAGTGTCAACTAGGCAAACTCCAAGTAAGGGTGCAGGGTTCCTCATCATCCTCTGTAAAATTTTCAACAGGTTCAGTCAGGACGGGAGCGAGCACAAAACATCTCACGCAGTTCATATCATGTTAGGAAATATAAAACATGCAATAGAGTAAGGTACATGAAACGCTGAAAGAAGAATGTCTATGAAAACAGTAGAGATTTGATAATAGGAAATATCTATATATGATAAGTAAGAACTGTAAGCAACATGTGATTTAGAGCACAATATGGTTATGTAAACGGGTTAGGTTATACAATAAAATGGAACTCCTTTGTACGTGGGTATACAATGGACATATACAATTTTTTATACAATAGGATTGATCACATAACCAATTTTACTCTCCCTCCCCAATCAATACACAAGGATCCAATTCAGTTACGTTACCTTATACAATGGCTTGTACAATGGCTTATACAATGGCTTGTACAATGGCTTGTACAATGGCTTAATATGATAACGAGAGTACAATATGCACAATGAGTGTACAATGATAAGGGTATTCAATAAATACAATATGTAAGTGAAACGCACATCACAATATGTATTTAGTGAATACAAGGAGATAACATCTCAGAAGAAGATCCACATAGTACCAATCCGTGATAATGATCGTGTCAGCATCAAGTACAGTAATCTAGAGCAAGAACGTAAATCCAGACAAGTATGAAACGGTCAGAGAATGTACTCGCCTCGTATCTGAATGTCTGAAGTAAATGTACCATCCGAGATGAGGTACCTGACTCCTATTTAGAGCAACACAAGTCAAGATGTATACAGGAGATGATAAATGTAATCTACAATGCATCTGCATGCTGTCTAGGTCAAACTAGACCAAAGTCAACTCTCGGTCAACTCTAGTCAACTAGACTGGTCAAACTAGGTCAAGCCTAAGCCAAACAAGTCTAACAAGTCTCACTAGGCCTAACCAAGCCTAGTCTAGCAATCACACACCAATCACAAGTCATACTAGATTATCAACACACAACATTGGTGTATTCATATCATACACATAGGCCATATGCCCTATAGTCCACATCACACATATTTCACATATCATATACATAACAATATATATATCTAAAATATAATACACCCACATATTATAATATATATGATACCTATATATTCATCTCACATATATACACACATGTCCATAAATGTATCTAATATAATATAGTGCACTCATATATTTGTAGGATACATTAAAAATGTGAGTCTAACATGCACATATGTATATATATATATATATATATATATATGTGTGTGTGTGTGTGTGTGTGTGTACACATATCCATAGGGAAAAAGGAGAATGAAAGTGCATGTGTTCAAGTGTATGTGTGTGTGTCATGTGACATGAGAGTGTCACTTGAGGGTGTGAAACCTGTGTGTGTGTACATGAAAAGAGAAATCAAGACTAGTTATGAGTTTACACTACACATGGCACAAAGCTAACCCATCTACATTACACATGTATTATACTTAACATGCATGGCTACAAGTATACATCTATATACATTAGAGGAGAGACTATTTAAGTTATAACTAACATGCATCTATACTTTACATAAATCTATATATATTATAGCAATCATTTAGAGAAGGGTTACATGGCATGGTGGTTGATATAGAGTGGGGTGTCCTTGTGCAGAGGGTGAAGTTTATTCTCAGTTTAGTTTCACATTTACATATAAACTAAAGTGAGATATCCCATAAACTGGTGTAACTAACCACATAAAATGAACCATGTTATCTGAAATCTGCCAGTAAGCCAACATCCCATATGCATACAGCTCATGCATTGTCTAATACTGAAATTAACTAACATTTTGAATTAAGGGGTTGAAGGTTAACATTACATTCATAGACATTCCACTATATCGAAAACTGAAAATGGCTTGGCAATAGAAAAAGGAAGGTATATATGCTTACATGGACAGTTCAGTGTTCGAACAACCTAAAATGAACTAACATTCAATCTAAATATCAGCTATGCATTGGTTCTATGTCTACATATGAAATCTGATATTGCATTTACAATATTTATACATTATGTATTCATATCTATCATTACATATATACCATTTATATCTAGCATTCATTATATACTTTTATGCATGCATTGTATATCATTCTTTCATTCATGCATTTATGCATTGCTTACATATATTACATTAATTGCATTCCTACATGCTTGCATTCAACCATATATATACATTAATGTAAAGAGGATATATATCATATATATATCATTTCATTCATCTAACATATCATGCATTACATACTCTATATTCATTTAATATCCATACTACATAGGCTCATAGGTTACACAAAATACATATATCGTATAGTCACTCTTTTACTTAAAATCAATACTGTAGCAATTGGGCATTCACTAAATTCTAAGATTAAAGTATGTTGTAGTACTTCATATTAGCTTTCCGAAACTTCAAACGGATCGCATTTCGTGTCCGGAAGCTTCCGAAATTGCGAAAATACCGAAATGCATTCGTCTTTCGTATAGGTGACACTCAAATAATTCTACAGAAAGTTACAGAAATAATTTGGCTTATTAAAATATATATTTAGAAAGCTAACTTCGATATGGTTCTTTTATAAAAAATGGGAGGTTAATTGGAGTTATGAGCTAAAAGTTATGGCATTTCTAAGTTGCTCTAGCTACTAAAAACGTGGATAAAAATTATGACGAATTTAAGTAGTTTGAGACAAAAGAAACACAAGTATATAACATAATATATCAAGAAGTCACTCTCTACACTAATATATATATATGAGACACTATAGAACACATCTCCAATACAAAAATATGAGATTAAACATGTAATAATTTATTCATACATAACAACAACACATAGTGTGTCCAAATTTGGGGTTTTCCCACATGGACACAACCACAACACAAAGGACACTCCTATGACCTCCAAATAGACACGAAATGGACACAAATAGAGATACAACCATGGGGGTCATTCCTATGGGTTCAAAATAGACCTATATGCATGAAAAAATGAAAAGGAGAAGGGATTTATACCTCCCGGTAGATCGAATCGAAGAAAAGCCTTCCCGGAGCGACACCGACACGTAGAGATTCCAAAAGAACACGAACGAGATCCAAATCCTCCCAAACTTGGGTAGCTTCCTCCTTGGCTAGAATGGAGAAGGAAAGAAGAAGATTTGGTGGCAAAATGGAAGGATTTGGTGGAGAAATTGCTAGGGATTGCTCTCTAGAAATTTGGGGAAGAACAAGAAAGAGAGTGTGGATGAGAATAATGAAATGAACTTGAGCCTATCCTCTCCCAAAGTGGCTGGCCATATGGGACTATTTGTCCTATTATGGTAAGGTCCAAAATGCCCCCACTAACCTATTCTATTAGTATTAGGAAAGGGCTAATTGGTTGGGGCTAAATTAGTCATTCTAAAGTCTCTAATCACACTAACCTTATCCATAATAATTAGTCTAACCTCTAACTAAAATATTTCTATCATGTGGGCCATGGCTAACTAATGTGTGGGTCCACTAAAGTCAACACTACCCCCGGTCCTCGTTTCAAGTCGGATTGAGTTGAAATTCGAACCCGACTCAAATAACCCCAAAACAATATCATAAATAATAAAATAAATTTTAAAAATATTCAAAAATATAAAATGACAAAAATACTCCTGTTTCTGAAAACTGGAGGTGACAAATTTTTCGAAATTAAAACCAAACGATAGTAAAATGTCAAAATCACAAGTCATAATTTTAAATAGTTTAAAAATGATTAAAAATCCCCAAAAATCATAATATGAAATAATTATCAATAAATAATAATTATAATTACAAAATTTCAAAATTACCCTCATTTGGAAAACTGGATGTGACAGATATGGTGTGTGAAGAATGCGAGAAGAGTAAGTTGACCAAGTCATCCTTCAAATCCATCAACTCTGTGAGTACCTCTAGACCTATTCAACTTATTCATATGGATCTTTTTGGTCCTAGTAGAGTTGCTAGTCTTGGAGGCAAGCTTTATGCTTTTGTTTTGGTTGATGATTTTTCGAGATTTACTTGGGTTATTTTTCTTGCTTGCAAAAGTAATACTTTTCGTGAATTTGTTGCTTTTTGTAAACGTGTTCAAAATAAGAAAAAAATTTCTATTAACAAGATTAGAAGTAATCATGGAGGAGAATTTGACAATGCCGATTTCAAAAGATTTTGTAAAAAAATGGTTTTGGACATGATTTTGCTTGTCCACGAACTCTTCAACAAAATGGTGTTGTGGAGAGAAAGAATAGAACCCTTGGCGATATGGCCCGGGTTATGTTAAACCAATATAAGCTCCCCCAATATTTTTGGGCGAAAGCCGTTAACACGGCATGTCATGTTATAAATAGGGTCTTGATTAGACCTATTTCTAAGAAGACTCCTTATGAGCTTTGGTTTGACAAAATTCCCTCTATTGAATTTTTTAAAGTTTTTGGTTGTAATTGTTTTATTTTGAATACCAAGGATAACCTAGGCAAGTTTGAAGAAAAAGCCTATGAAGGAATATTCCTTGTGTTTTTAATAAAAGAAGTCTTGTTGTCGAAGAGTCAATCAATGTCTCTTTTAATGAACTTAACTCTTCTACATTCTCCTCTTCCGATGATATTGATGACATCTCGTTTGGGTTGGAGAACTCCTCTATTGGAGATCGTCCTTCTTCATCTAACAATGAAGTTGTGACTCCTCAAACAAAAGAGTCTCCACCTCTCGAGCCTCCTCAAAAGGATCTCCCAAAAGAATGGAGATTTGTCACCAATTATCCTAAGGAACTTATCATTGGGGATCCTTCCTCCAGTGTTAGCACTAGATCCTCCACTCGTGATCTTTGTGCAAACGTGGCTTTTATCTCTCAAATAGAGCCTAAAAATGTTAATGATGCTTTTCTTGATGAATTTTGGATGATAGCGATGCAAGAAGAGCTAAATCAATTTGAGCGAAAGAAGATTTGGGAACTTGTCCCAAAACCTAGCAATCACCCCATTATTGGAACTAAATGGGTCTTTCGAAATAAACTTAATGAAGATGGGTTAGTGACTCGTAACAAAGCCCGATTGGTTGCTCAAGGCTATAACCAAGAGGAAGGCATTGACTACGACGAAACTTATGCTCCGGTTGCTCGTCTTGAATCCATTCGTATGCTATGTGCTTTTGTACTACTAAAATAACTCATTTTAGCGACGTTCGAAAACGTCGCTAAATAAGGAAAATACGTCGCTAAAACCAATTAGCGACGTATTTAGCGACGAAAAAGGGACGTCGCTTAAAGGCAAGTCGCAGATGGCACTTTAGTTGCCGAACGTCGCTATTGGCGACGCGTAATCTATTGTCGCTAGCCGTCGCAAAAATTGCGACATATAGCAACGTCGAATTACGTCGCCAAAATGACGACGTAAAGCGACCACTAGCGACGCTCTGTTATTTATATATGATGACATGGCATGACAGCCACGTGGGCACCGTAGCGACGCATACCGACATTTAGCGACGTCCTCCCTAGCGACGTCGAGCGACGTAACGTCGCTAGTTAGCGACGTATAGCGACGTCTATTGACCGTCGCAGTACGTCGCAGAACGTCGCTATACGTCGCTAATGTTAAAAAATTTTAAAAAAATATAATTGATATTTTTGTTATGCTGTGTTTCTGTGTTTACAGTGTGTGTGAAGTGCAGTGTTCGAACCATCGACAGTTTCGCTTAATGTTCTATGTTTTATCTTGGATAGAAAGAGCAACAGTTCAGGGTGCACTTCTCAGAGCTTCCTCTTCACGTCCTTCTGAACGGATGATCTTTTGGCAGAAATTGTCGATGACAATCAAAGAAGCATAGTTTTTCGCCATGTTTCAAGCGGAAAGCCTTACTACGGTCCATGCAATACGGACATGAGAGACGGCCATGAGTGCTCCATCCAGATAACATTCCATAGGCCGGAAAGTCGTTGATGGTCCACATAAGGGTTGCCTTCATCTGAAAATTCTGCTTCCTGGAAATATCGTACGTGTTAGCGCCTACTTCCCATAACTGATTCAACTCATCTATCAAAGGCTGTAAGTACACGTCAATGTTCCTCTTAGGATTGTTCGGACCAAGAATTATAATGGTTAGAAACATGTACTGAGTCTTCATGCACATCCAAGGCGGTAGGTTATACGAAGTGACAATCACAGGCCAGCACGAATACTGGGATCCCGAAAGACCAAAAGGAGTAAAACCGTCAGAAGATAGTCCCAACCTAACATTTTGCGGATCTGAAGCAAAATCTGGATACACTCGATCAAAGTGCTTCCACGCTTCTCCATCGGATGGGTGATCAAATACTCCTTCAATCTGTTCTCGCATGTGCCAACTCATATTTTCGGCCATCTCTTTCACCATAAATAATCTTTACAACCGCGGCGTTAAAGGCAAGTAGTGCATTGAATCGGTCGGTCTTCTTGCACCGGTAGACCTACCTGTACTAGTTATCTTATAGCGATCAGCACCACAAAATCGGCACACATCTGCGTCCTTGTCGTCTTTGTAGTACAGCATGCACCCATTGCGACAGGAATCGATTTTCTCGTATCCCATCCAGAGCGATCTCACCATCCTCTTAGACCGGTAGAAGTCTTTAGGTAACTTAGCACCCGCCGGCAAGATCTCTATAATCAACTCCAACACTCGGTTGTAGCATTCTTGCGACATGTTAAAATCTAACTTAATGCTCAACAATTTTGTAACCACCTCCAATGGTGAATGATCCTCACAACCAGGATACAATGGAGTCCTTGCATTCTCCAACAACACTATGAACTGTGCAGCATCGGCGTTCGGTGCCTCCTCAGGTGCATCATGAACGAAACTAGGCCCCGCAGCGTCGAAAACCATGTTCACGCACCCGTCATCGTATGCATGATTATCTGAAACAAAATTAGGTCCCGCATGCATATACGGCTCAACATAAGGCTCCGGCTATGATGCTAAAGACACAAGTTCTTCATGTGCGGTCCACTGATAGTAATTAGGCGTGAAACCCCTCGAGTACAAATGATATATCACTTCCACTTCTGGATAATATTTCACGTTATGACATTTCACACACGGACACTTAATTTTGGTGCCGTCCATGTACTGAGGGAACGCCTTAGCAAACTGCAGGAACTGCTCTACTCCCGCTATGTATTCATCCCGCACACCACACATATCATCAGGACGACGATTGTACTTCCATGAACGATTCCGCAAGTAGTAATTCATATCCATTTGGAAATAATTCTGCAAAGATGGACACACATTATCCAACAGGCACAAATTCGTATATTATGTCTTATTATGGGACACACATTAGTAGCGGACAGTTACTAATAACAATGATATGCAATCTAGGTCAAACTAGGTTGTACTAAGTCAAACAAGGTCAAGCTAAGTCAAACAAAGTCAAACAAAGTCAAACAAAGTCAAACAAGGTCAAACTAGGTCAAACTAGGTCAAACTAGGTTGTACTAAGTCAAACAAGGTCAAGTTAAGTCAAACAAAGTCAAACTAGGTCAAATAGTCAACCTTGGTCAAATAAGGTCAAATCTAAGTCAAATATCCTATTTCTAGTCATGACCTACCAAGGTACCCTTTACCTTATCGCTATTGGTATCCCAATACTAGCTAGCACACACCATTCAAGGCTATACAAGCCTAACCTATAATTCAAGTACCAATAATGACCAGAGTCAACTTAAGCTATCTCATACACACAAGTAATATCTGGGTGTCATTTGTTTAGTCTTAAAAAAACACAATCAACTAAAACTAGTACCAAGTAATGAGCAATAGTGAGTTACCAAAGCAAACTGAAACTAAAACTAGTATCTGGGTGTCATTTAAACAACTAAAACTAGTATCTGGGTGTCATTTAACAAACATGAAGACAACAAAGTCAAACAAGGTCAAGCTAAGTTAAACAAAGTCAAACAAGGTCAAACTAGGTCAAGGGTTGACCTATAGTTGACTTTGTCAACTCTTAGTCCAATCTAGGTCAGATGTTTACTCTACTTTGACTTTCAGTAAAAATAGTCAACCTTGGGGGTGACTACTATTTCATATAATTTTAAAGTATCGGCCGATACCGATCTGATACGGCCGATACCGATACGGTTTGGCATGTTCCGATCCGATACCGACCGATACCAAATATTGACCGATACCGACATTGGGGGTCTTTGTTCCGATCAATTCGGCAAGATACTAACTTAGGGTACTAACTTAGGGTACTAACTTCTAGCCCATATCCTAATATCCTATTATCTTGATACCCTCAAGATACTAGCATAATCTAACTACCCTAAGATATCTAACTTAGGATACATGTGACAGTCACATATACGTGTATATAAGGAAGGCTAACATGCTTGTATTAGGCTATATGCGTGTGTGTACCTAGGCAAGAGTGAGTGAGTGAGTGAGTGATATGAACTATAGGTCAGTCCAATCTGGATAGTAAGGGGATTTACTGTGTTCAGTCAAATAGGAAAGGAAAAGAAAGGAAATCAGTTCATTTCACACAACATTACATACTCCTATAACATATTTCAAACCCATTCACCTCAAACCCAAATCGAGAACCAAAACTCTAACCAAATCACCCCAAACTTGAAACTCAGTCAGCACACATATAGATACACTACACTAGGGTTTTAAATATCTAAATTAAAGCATTAAACTAGGTTAAAATGGTTGTCAAAACTGGGTTTTCAAAATTAGAAAATACAATAAATTAACAAGGTATCAGTCAACATAGGGTATTTAGAAATTGATATATAAAAACATGTTAAAATAGAAAATAAATGGTTGGTAAAGGATCTAGGCTATGTGTACGTGTCCAACATAGTGTCTCGTGTCCACCACAACATGACACAGTGTCCAGTGTGTGTGTGTGTGTCCATCTGTGTGTGTGTCCGTGTGTCCGTGTGTGTGTGTGTGTGTCTCTGTGTGTGTGTACGTGTGTGTCCGTGTGTGTGTGTGTGTGTCTCTGTGTGTGTGTGCGTGTGTGTCCGTGTGTGTGTGTGTGTCCGTGGCAGAGGAGGAGGAGGAGGAGTTAGGTTAGGGTTTACCTGAGCTCGAGGAGGAGGAGCTCGACGGGGGGGGGGGGGGGGGGGGTACGGGTCGCTGGAGAGGGAGGGAGTCGCCGGGGGGGAGGGAGTCGCCGGGGGGGGGGAAGGGGTCGCCGAAGGAATCGCCGGAGGGGGGGAAGGAGTAGTGGAAAAAATTGGAAATTTCGAGTGAGTGGGAAAAACGAAACGCTGTGCCCTAAGTAAAAATATTAGCGACGTCACATGAGGACGTCGCTAAACGTCATAAACTGGCGACATATTTTAATAATCCAGCGACGTAACGTCGCTATTCAGCGACGTAATTTTATACCTGTCGCTGAACGTCGCTATTCAGCGACGTTTTGCGATGTTTATATAAAGGAGTCGCTGAATTCCATATATAGCGACGTAATTTTATGCCGTCGCTAAATTACGTCGCTAATAGATCGTATTTTAGTAGTGTTGCTTGTTTTAATGATTTTAAACTCTTTCAAATGGATGTTAAGAGTACTTTTCTAAATGGTATTATTAAAGAGGAAGTTTATGTAAAACAACCTCCTGGCTTTAAAGATTTTCAATTTCCTAATCACGTGTTCAAACTCCACAAAGCCCTTTATGGCCTCAAACAAGCTCTCCGTGCTTGGTATTAGCGCCTTAGCTCCTTTCTTGTTTCACACAATTTTTCTAAGGGCAAGGTTGACACAACTCTTTTTATCAAATCCCATAGTGGCACTCTTTTATTGGTTCAAATTTATGTCGATGACATTATTTTTGGTTCTACTAACAATACACTTTGTGTAGAATTTGCCAAACTTATGCAGGAAGAATTTGAAATGAGTATGATGGGTGAAGTATTATTCTTTTTGGGATTACAAATCAAACAAGGACCCAAAGGGACCTTCATCAATCAGAAAAAATATACAAAGGATCTCCTCAAGCGTTTCAAACTTGACTCATCCAAATCAATGAGGACTCCTATGGCAACAACGACAAATCTTGACAATGATGAAGATGGCACATCGGTTGACATCCATAAGTATCGAGGTATGATTGGTAGTTTACTTTATCTAACTGCTAGCCGTCCTGATATCATGTTTAGTGTATGTCTTTGTGCACGTTATCAAACAAATCCAAAGGAATCGTACTTATGTGCCGTAAACTGTATTTTTCGATATCTCAAAGGCACCGTGAACATGGGCCTTTGGTATCCGAAATCTTCATCCTTTGAGCTTCACGGCTTCTCGGATGCAGATTTTGCCGGATGCAAGATTGATCGAAAAAGCACTAGCGGCACATGTCAATTCTTTGGAAAATCCTTGGTATCGTGGTTTAGTAAGAAACAAAATTCTGTTGCTCTTTCAACCAATGAGGCCGAGTATATTGCGGCCGATTGCTGTTGTGTACAAATTCTTTGGATGTCACAAACACTTATAGATTATGGCATTTCTCATACTTGCACCCCTATTAAATGTGATAACACTAGCTCGATCAATCTCACGAAAAATTTGATTTGTCACTCACGCACGAAGCACATTGAAATTAGACACCATTTTTTTCGTGACCATCAACAAAAGGGGGATATTCGTCTTGAATTTATTGACACCACTTATCAGTTAGCCGATATTTTCACCAAATCGCTCTCGGAAGATCGCTTCGTTTTTCTTTGCCAAGAATTAGGCATTTTAAATTTTGACTCATAGTTCTTTTCGGCCGGCACACCGACCGTATACTGCGGTATACCGACGGTATGCCGATTTTGGTTCAGAATTAGGTTCTGTGCCAATAATCGGTATACCGTCGGCATACGTCGGCATACCAACGGTATACCGGTGCGCGACGGACTGCTGTGTCATATCCAGCACGGGCCCACCTCTCTTCTCTTCTCTCTTTATTCCTTATTCTCCTCATTAATACCCATCACATCAAATCACTTCCCTTTTTATTAACCACCCCCTCCTCTCCTCTTCCCCATATCCTAACTTCCCATCACATTAACTACCCATCCCTTCCTCTTCCCCATAACTCCTCTTTTATCTCCATCATTTCCAACCCACCCTTCCCCTTCCCAACTCCATAACCGTTTCCCTTCCCTCCTTCTCCTTAAAGACCCTATTTTATTCTTTTTCCTACACCTCTCACAAAACCCTACTTCCTTCTCCATCTATCTTCTTCTCCCAATGGCTGCCCCCAAGAGTGCTCATTCCTCCTCCATCGCTTCGAATCCCTTCACCCCAGTGGCTCTCCTCCATGGCTACGATCAGCGGGTCTTCACCTCTCCCCTGGCTGTCGAGTCTTGGTTTCACCACTTCGTGCCCCATAACGTTTACAAAGGCCATGCCATTAACTGGAATCTCTTCCCCGGCTATATTTTTCTCTTCGAGGCTGCTGGACTATCCTCCCTTCTTCAGCGTCAGGTGCCTGTCTACCCCGCCGCCGTTCGTCTCTTCTACTGCAACATGGTCCCGGACATGAAGAACGGAGCCATTGAGACGATGGTCAACGACCGTTATTTCTGCCTGACGGCTCGTGACCTCTCTAGCATTCTTGGCGTCCCGGACAGAGGAGAGGCTCTACCGGGCTTGGCTGCTCTTCATTCTTCGGCCTCGGTCTCCTTTTACGAATTCTGCGCCATTATTTATAAGGGCCCAAACCCTCCTGCTATCCCTGCTCTTTTCGCTCAACTGGAGCCGTTTTACTACGAGCTCCATAGGATTGTGTGCCACACGCTCTATCCTAAGGGCGGGAACTATGACGCCATCACCGGTGACACCCTGGTATGCATGTACTACTTGTATTCGAGGAAGCCTTTCTCCTTTCCCAAGACTCTTCTCCATGCTTTCTTCGGCGTCCTGCCCGCGGGGAAGCAGAATCTCTATTATGGCTCCTTCATCACTCTCATATTGGAAGCCAAGCAAGTCAACCTCTCCCAATGCTACTCGGACGGCGTCCTATCCTTCCTCGTTGTTTTTCGCTCTATCGGTGGTGCCTCCACATCACATGCCTCCTCCTCCTAAGAGCCCCAGCTTTCGTTCCTGCCGCACCCGCCTTTACTCCTCCTGCCTCCGGCCGCTACATGCCGCTGACTCAGCAGCATTTCGATATGCGTATGGCTCAGGCAGAGGAGCAGATGCGAGCCAACACTCGTGGCCTTGGCACTCTGATTCAGTCGTGCTTCCATGACCAGGCCTATTTCATTCAGCGCACTCTTCAGTACCGGGACACTTTTCTGGATCTGAATCTTCAGGATCCAATGTACCAGGCCTCCTGCTTTTCCGATCCCAATGCCTATGGTTTTATGTACCTGGACGGCATTGATCCTTTTGGCACTTTTCACCAGGCTCAGGATGGTGGGGATGATCCGGCTGACGAGTAGGGGTTACTTCCTTTTGATGGTGGTGTCGAATAAATGGTTGTCTTAGTTTGTTTGTGTTTGTGTCTTTTTATGTCTTTTGAGGTCCTTCGGGGACCAGTGGTTGGTTGTTTCCTGTTGTTTGCAGTCCTACGGGGACTTGTTATCTGCTTTTTACTGTCTTACTAACTCTCGTAGAGGAGAGTTTTTACTTTGGTCTTATGAAGTATGTTATGGGTGTCCTACATGTATTCCATTTCCAACTTATCAATCAATACATGCTTTTGTCTATGATACTGTGCTCCATATTTATGCTATTTTTTATCATTATTATTTTTCCCATCTTTGACTAAGTGACAAAGGAGGAGAAAACGTATTGAGGGGGAGTTGTCTACCTACGGGGGAGTCACACCCTGAAGATGCTATCTCTCTATTTTGTCAATTATCAAAATGTGGGAGATTGTTGGCACATTATTATTTTGATAATATTAACAGCATCTTTACTGTTTAGTTTTCTCTGTTTTCAGATTGATATCTTCTCAGAAGCTTTACTACATAAAGTCTGGCCATTCAAGTTTACCATCCATAGCCTTGAAGACTGATGTAAAGACCGCCGCTCCTTGCATAGATGGCTTCCTATACTGCATGATTTCGAGTCTGTACAAGGTCTAGGTCTTTCTGTAAACACTTAAGGTTGGATGACAAACTAAAAGCTTTCTCTTCTTAAAGTCAAAAATCAATATCCTATAGATCGGCATACCGGCGGCATACCGTTTTATTGGCCACAAAACCTTCTGTGAGAAATGTCGGCATACCGACGGCATGCTCCGGCATACCGACGGTATACTATTTTGTGGACCACAAAACGTTCTGTGACAAACGTCGGCATACCGACGGTATGCTCCGACATACCGACGGTATACCGTTTTACTTGCCTCAAAAACGTTCTGTGATAAAACGTCGGTATACCGACGGTATACCGCGACATACCAACGGTATACCGGGTTACAAATATTTGATTTTTGAATTGCTTTGACTAGCATTAATGGCAGTATTAAATGCTCCCAACGGATATTAATATGACCGTTACTGGTTGACCGGTATACCGACGGTATGCCGGTGCATACCGACGGTATGCCGGTCAGGCTGTATCCAGGAGCATTGAATGCCACCTACTCTTGGTTTCTCTATAAATGAAAGCCTTCTCTCTGTTGAAGCTTTCACTTACTCTTGCCATAAATTTTCCAAACAACCAAGAGCTCCACCATTAATACTCTACCAAGCTTTTAATTGTCATCCTCTCCCAAAGTGCTAGAGTATTTAAGAGTTGTAATTTTCGATCTTCACGTGTTAGAAGATCAACAAGTTCTCTTCTCATTTGTTTGAAGTTGGCGAGCCTTCGTAAGAAAACTCGTGTGTTGAAGTTGGCGAGTCTTCGGATCCAAACTCGTGTTGAAGTTGGCAAATTCTTCGGATCCAAAATCGTGTGTATTATTTTGATTAAATAGTGGATTTAAGCCGGAGAGAGTTTCGGGACTGGATTGTCTCAAGCGAGGATACCAGGATATATCTTGTGTTTGATCTTCTTACTCTTTCCTTTTATTTGTCATATATTGCTTCCTGTGCTCTAGTTATTTTTTATTTTCCTATTCACCCCCTCTAGGGTTCTACAATGTCCAAAATGGCTTGTGATGCCAGCGACCCGTGCATGTAGATTAAGTGGGCTATGCTGGTGGCAATCCACGTGCAAGTCCTTGCATTGAAACAAGTAGTCTAAGTTAACTAAATGAAGTGCCTCCTGAACATGCTTGAAATGTAACATCCCGAACATGCTTGAAATATAACACTCTGAACATGCTTGAAATGTAACACTCTGAACATGCTTGAAATGTAACACTCTGAACATGCTTGAAATATAACACACCAAATGATAAGTGTAATTCATGCAAGTGAGTTAGATAACGTGCCCACGACGTGCTAGAGCCTGAGGCAGGAACACGCCCTTAACATTGAATGTTTACATGAATTACGTTAAGTTACTACATATGAATTATTGACTAACTTGGTTTACTTTGGACAGGGAAGGCCGGACGGTAAGTATGGGTAAGTCATGCATGCATTTCCATGCAGACACTTGAATTCGGCAACACGAGATAGGTTACGAAATATGCCATGAAACTGATCCTAAGACAAGATTAGAAAGACAATGAATGATAGACGGTACACAAAAGTAAATGGAACGTGTTTGGTAATGATAGCATTGTGGGCGAGCTAGCCTCCCCACCAGTGCATAACAATGTACTGATAACCCCACAGTCTGCTTGTAGGATGCAGGAGACGTTATCGGGTACGAAGCTTCCATCGAACGTGTTAAGGCGCGGAGCCAACTCTGGGGCCTTGGAATGTTGCAAGAAGCTAAAGCACCCTATACAGGACATAATGTATCGAAACATCGCCATGAATCATTCCATCTTGTAAGCCACTTGGCACGCCTTTTATGTTTCAGAGAGAGAGAGAGAGCTTGAGCGATTTGTAATATCAGCCTACACCGCTTGTAAAACTTCTTAAAAATCAATAAATAGTTTGAATTCGCTTCCACTTGTGTTTATTTACTTTTCGCTGCAAATGGGGACACTCTGTGCGACTTTGTGGCCTAGCTCAAATCGGCCGTTTCCGGACTTGGCCTTACATGGGCGCAACCTAGGCCCGTGCGGCATCATGCCTTAGCGAGGACGATCGCTCCTACGGGAGCGGGGCGTGACAGATTGGTATCAGAGCACGGCTTTACGTCCTTGGACTTCACGTCGATTTATCAGTTTTGAAAGCTCATCGTTGGAAAAAGAAGTATACACTCTTTCTCATTGTGCCTTGGGATGTTCCGTACAATAAGTCTAATATTTTCAAAAGCTCGTATAAGTACTCGGTTGAACGGGATCGATAGGCGAAGGCCTTTGTGCCAAACCATGACGGACTTAAGTCGGAAGAAAACTAAAATGCTAGAAGTTAGCAAACGCAAGACGTTCTTGAATAACCTTACGCTAACAATGGCGAACGAGTACACGAGACCAAAGTATAGTTTGAACGGGATGGTTATGCACGCAGCCTTTTGGCTAAGTTATGCGGAGTATCGCGCACCTAGACCTTCTGGTGCGAATGAGTTGTGAGCGAGATCGATTATCGCTCGAACGAGAATAAGTGAGCGTGCAAACTCGAATATAGTCCGCACGGATAGCTATGCACACGGCCTTTTGGTTATGTTGTGCCGTGTGTCGCGCACCTCGACTTTTGGTGCAATCGAGTTGCGAGCGATATCAAGTACCGCTCGGTCGGAAACGAAGCTACACTTAGAGTGTATATCGACAGGAATATCGAGTTCACGGTTAGGCATGCACAAAAAATTGATTTGGATTTTGAGAAATAGTGCGAACGACTTAGTACGTCGATACGACGTGAGTGATTACGCTAGAGATTCGTCGAACGAATCTGAAATATGTCTTAACAAATGATGCGAATGCGATTGTGGAATTATAGAATGACTTGAACCCGAGTGGTGTATGTGACAGGTTCGGAGAAGAATAAGAATGAGTGTCGATGACTAGTCGAGTGGCTCGAACCCTGAGTGGTGTATGGACGTCATGAAAGTTATTCGAGCGAGACTAAAGGATATACGGATAGAACGAGTATGCCGACGAAGCGATGCGATCGCGCAAATCCTTAGAACGCGTCACGCTTAGTTGGTCGTGACTTCGAATGTCCCGAACGAGATGTCGTTCGGACAACTTGTCAATGGGCAACGCAAGTTAGAAAATGACTCGGAACGATGAATAAAGATGTATGTCTTGATCGAGGAAGCTAGAGAATAGCACTTGTGATTTCGGATTGGGTCAAATAAAATGTTACTTGAGTTTTGGAAAACGATATTGAGACTAGCTTGAGGAATAGCAATCGAACTTGATCTTGGATTGAATCGAATGGAATTGTGGTATATCCAATTCGGACAATAGCATCAGTCGCACGACTCGTAATTGGTTGCAAAGGAAGATCGTCAGGTTACGTATATCGTCGATGGTATTGAGGCGTATCAAAGATCGATATGCAATAACTCGGGGGTACTCTGACTCGGCGAATGACGATCGTGCAAATGTCATTGTTCTGATGGATGCTATACTCGGGATGTTGAAATGTGTCGAGGAAAAGATAAACTTGGCTCGAGGATTTTCTGGTTGAATGAAGGACGGTCGGACTATCGAATAGAGATCTTGGCTTGGAGAAAAATGAAATGTTTGGATTTGCTTCGTCGATAACCACAACATTGACGTTCTTGTCTTATGCGAACACAACTCCAGCCTCGCACATGCATCACGCCTTAGCGAGGACGATCGCTCCTACGGGAGCGGGGCGTGACATTGATGCTCGGGCTCCTCCTCTTCGACTTTGGTAGGTCAGGACGCAGGCTCGGTTATGACATTATTCATCACAGAGTTGCTATTATCCACAACTGTCGGGACAATTTACTGAAGAGTATCAAGCTGCTTCTGCTGTAACTTAAATTGTGCCTAGAATCGAGCTCCGAACTGAGTCTGTCGTGCCTCAGCTTGTCTTTTCTGGTTTACGACGTGCCGTTGGTGATGTTCATTTTGGTGCTGATTGGCCTCGGCCTGCTATTGTTGTGCTTCTAGCGTGAGCAACATATGTTCCATGAAGGCATTTGAGGGTTCAGCCCTTGAGCTACTCGAGCCGCTCGAAGCACTCTCGTTATTCGCGGCCACAGCTTTCCAACTTCTGAAATTAGAAGGCAACTCTTCTCAAAAAATATTATGGACTGACTGTCTGAAACAACTCATCTCATCGACACGAGGTCAAAGGTTCGAGACTCAAATAGAAGGTCAAAGGACGTAAAGCCGTGCTCTACCATTATGTTACGATCCGATTTCGAAGAACCGATAGTCGTCCCCCGGGCGTGATGTCGTACGAGCCTAGGCTGCGCTCGTATAAGGCACATTCACGAAACACAATAACAAAGAGAATATGTAGAGTAAATTAAACACATTTGTATAGAAGTAACTTCTTTCATTGATAATACTGAATTTACATTTACATTGACCAAGATACAAAATAGAGTTATCATGCGGGCTTACAAACTGACTCAATTACAAAATGAATATCGATGAGATATTCGTTCCATATATCACACCCCTTTATACAACCAAAACATTCAGATACCTTAGATAGGAGAGAGTTGAGTCATCTTTTCTTAGACAATTGCGGGATCTTCAAAAGGAATTTGATCAAGTCTTTACGCGCACGGGCGAAGCTTCAAAATACATGAGGGCTACCTTCAGTCAGGTGGCATACTCCTCCTGATTTGTAGTACCTGTGGAGAGCGTGGATTAGTACATTATCGTGTACTTGTGGGTGGCTAATTAATTTTTGTGCTCTCATTTGTTTAAAAAATTTAGGTGAAACATGCAACATATTTTAGAAATCTTTCTAGCCATCCTAGTCAGTTTCATGCAAGCAGTTTGACAAAACATAAATAAGGTAAATTATGTTAGAACTTACCTACGGCAGAGCATGTCGTACAATATACAGCTTACCGTAATCATCCCTGCCAGTTTGTTAGCAATGACTAAAAATAGTGTGTGATATAGAGGTCACTAGCATTAATTAGCCATCCTGGACATAGTCTGGTTAGATGGGATCCTTTCAACGCAAGTAGCAAGCTCCGCTTAAAGTCCATGAATTATCCGTTGCTTAAGTCCAGCTTAGCTACACTATGTTTCTCTCTAGGCCGAATCGGTCCTATGGCCCCAGGATAATGTTCGAGGAAACATCGTCCTTGTGCACAAGTTGTCCATGACCTGCTAGACTAAACTAGTTATTTAAGCATGGTCTACAATTTCATAGAAAACTTAACCAAGTTCTGCGTATACTGTCATACCATTTTGTAGTGTTCATTCATTGATTCATTCTATTTTTCTTAACACAGTTATATAGATTGCATAACATAAGTAAGCATGTGAATAGTTTTATGGTATAGTAGTTCCACACAAGTAAACATGTACAATTATATACAATAGTTATGTAACATTGGGTCCTCGACTCTATAACTAGCATTCGGACTATTGATGTTATCGATTGATTGGAGAAAGAGGGTCAAGAAGAGAAGGTCGAGCCACTCCCCGTTGATTAAATGAGCGAGTGGAATGAGCCTTCTATGTCGTATGGTCGCTTAAGCGATCACTTGAAATCGCATAAGCAAACGATCAATACTCTATCTTTCTATTTCGAGTTCGATATAAAATGCGAAGTTCGAAGAACACAAGCAATAAAATCTATCAAAAACATTCACGAAAATGTATTCAGAAAACCCAAAGCCAAAAAAGCAAGTGCGGCATGGAAAGCAGAGCAACGGGAGGTCTCTCCCGACTCGACTGTAGAGTCCATACTCGAGGCACGACCCACTGAATATGGGACTTTGATTCCGAAAAAGCCAATCCATAATGAGGAAGGGATCTTGATTCAGCCAATCCCGACCAATCGATAATGACAGAGTTTCTTAACCGCGTTCTTCACGTCGAAACGAAGAACGGGGCACGGTGTTAGGACGGGGCACTACATGATCTTCCTCATACATGACATGAGCATACTAGTGAGCCACATTCCATAACTCATCACATCTGGCCAGTTAAGAGAGAGTGCGTCATTCACAATTTTTTTAATTTCCAACACAAGCCATGATCCAACATTCTGATTAAATCCAACAAGCCAATCAAATGCCTCTGCATGGATTGGGGCATTTCAGTTGGGTATACCAATGCTGATATGGCTGGAGATATAGACATAAGGTAGTCGACTTCGGGCTATGTGATAATGTTTGTTAGTGGCAATCGCGGTTGCAGAAGTGTGTTACTTTGTCGACGAGAGAGGCATAGTACATTACGATGACAAAGACTTGCAAGGAGTTGTCGTGGATGAAAAAGCTGATGCAGAATTAGGCCTAAAGCAAGAGCAGTATACTTTGCTTTACGATAGCCAGAGTGTCATTCACCTTGTGAAGAACTAGACATTTCATAGTCGGTCCAAGAACATTGAAACTCGGTATCATTGGATATGGGATGTGGTTGAGAAGAAGGACATGACGCTTGAGAAGATTCATACAGATGATATCAGAGTAGACATGTTCACAAAGGTTCTTCCAAAGGAGAAGTTCAAGTACTGCAGGAGGATCGTCGGGATGACGCCCCCCTCCACATAGTTGGAAAGGGACAGACTTTTTGGAGTAGGTGGGGTTCCTAACCTATGTGAAAAATAGCCTGGAGTCGGATTGGGTATTCCTATATATAATCGAAATATTCTAATGGATTTGGAATGGGTATTTCTATCTATAGTAGGAATATCTCAATAGAGTTGGATTGGGTAATTCTATATATAATTGGAATACATCAATTAGTTGTGGGTATATGGCTATATATACTAGGTGCTTACTCACCCTATAATATATCTCAGAGCAATAAGAGAAAAATGAGGCAAGAGAGCTTGTGCAACTTTGTAAAGGAGAAAGAAGAATTAGAGGACGTTTCAGAGAAAAAGATCAATTTTGGATATTAATCATTGTCTTATATCTTCGCGTTTGTAATCTACTTTCTGTCCGAGTAAGTTGTGGTGATCTGTTTGGATCGCTAGGAGCTTGTAGAGGGTGTATTCTCTTTATTTTACTAGTGGAGATTTTTTAACGTTGGACTCCGATCATCCCGTGGTTTTCCCATCTAGTTTTTCATATAAAATCTTCGTATCTTCGCTGCTCACACGACGTCTAACCTGAGGAAGGAATACAGTAGAAGATCCTGAGGTCGTTGATTGATCGATGTTGCTAGAAACTGTCATATAGGTCTCATCACTTCAGGTATAATTCGTAAACCCTAGTTTCTGCCATTGAAGAGTTACATCACGTGTCAAACTTGTTCATGTTTTATCAATCGGTATGCACACCAATTCGAGGTTCTAGGGATCCCCAATTCCATCAATTTCAGTTGTCTTTCAGTAGCAGGACATGTATTGGCAGTGTATTTTGGGTTGTTATTGGCGATCCCGTGTCCCTCAAGTAATTGAGCCACCTCCATCTTCAATTGAGTGAAGGAAAGTTTCTTGTCCCACTCTCCTGCCTCCGTATCTCATAATACGTAATAGTTATCATGTGTCCCGACTACGAAAGCACATGCTACATTGAAGTTATTTTCTCGACTACTTTGTTGGAACCGACTTACTTCGAGATTTGACCATTGTCCATTTTGTGAGTCAGCATTGGTTAGCGAGGATGAATGCTTACTCAGCTGACGCAGGGGGTACATGTATCAATATACCTTTTAGTTCTTCCTCTTTTCTTTTGTATTATATATTTGTGCGTTTATTTATTATTTCTGCTTCTATTATTCTGTGTTTATGATGTATTTCCTGATGAGTTATGATTTTTCTGTAGTTGTTCTAGTATTATTATCCCAGACAAGGCTACAGTGATATGTATGCGACATAATCAGATATGTCGCAAAAATGGTTTGGCGACACAAATCTAACTTTCTGCTACATATTGCTTATGTCGTTGAACATGCATTTTCTTGTCGAGATTAAAAACTTAGCGACGTTTAACTTAACGTCGCTAACTTATTAATATACTCTGACATATACGATATGACGTCGCCAAACGTCGTGATTGACAAAAATATAGCGACGTTCGGCGACTCCAAGGCGACATCATTTTCCATAATACTAACGGTAGTCGGTAGGCGTCGCGGAACGTCGCTACCAGTGACGTATGACGACGTTTATTTGATACGTCGGTAATTTTGATAATAGTAGCGACGTTTTGGAGTCGCTAAAAACGTGACTAATATGACTTATTTTGGTAGTGTTGTTGGACAGCAAGTCCATTTTAGAACTGCTTAAATCTCTGGCAGTCATGGTAGCAGATAGGACTGTCAGAAATTTTGCAGTCCTGACCGTCGTAGAAGAAAGTTTTTAGTAATCATGGAAACATGTCACGTAAGAATTTTATATTTTTATATAATCATTAAGTTACCTTTATAAATATTTTTAATTAAATCTATTTTGGAGATAAATAAATTATCTACTCGATTTAAAAATAAAATAAATTGTCTACTCGGTTTAAAAAAACTCAATTAAGTCTATCTTATAGATAAGTCTCTCAATTTTGCTCATTTTAGAATAAACCTTCATATATACGGTCTATAAATCCATTTTAGGTATAAATCTATTTTAGAGATAAGTATCTCAATTTTGTTCATCTCAAAATAAACCTATTTTAGAGATAAGTCTCTCAATTTTAAATCTATTTTAGAGCCTCTTATCTACTCCGTTTAAAAAAACTCAAAAATTTAAATCTATCTTATAGATAAATCTCTCAATTTTCTTTATTTCAAAATAAATCATCATCTATACTTATAAATCTATTTAAGAGAGAAGTCTCTCAATTTTAAATTTATTTTAGAGTTCTAACCAATGTTTTTATAACATCTATATCTATAAAATATGATAAACAATATGAAACGACAATATGAGCCAGAAACACTAGATACGACAATATGATACGCAAAATGATATTTGGAACGTAATCACGTATCTCAAAATGAAAAGGTAATAGTATCCACAATTTATGTCAAAAATTTTAGGACTGCCATAATTTTTGGCAGTTCTAAATACTTTTAGGACTGTCAAAAAAATGGACAGTCCTGAAATGGACTTGTTGTATAGCAGTCCATTTCAGGACTGTCCAAATTTCTGGCAGTTCTAGAAGTATTTAGGGCTGCCACAAATTTTAGCAGTCCTAAAGTCGACTTGGTCGACTGCAATTGCAAGAAATTAGGGTTTATTAGGGTTTATTTCCATGCATTGTTTATGGAGAGCCTTTGGGTGCCATTTTTGAAATTGGGAAGAGAAAAAAGATAGGATTTATTAGAGTTTATTTTCATACATTTGTTGTGAGGAGCCTTTGGGTGACATCTCTGAAATTGGGAATGAGAAGAAAACTATGGTTTATTAGGGTTTATTTTCATACATTGTTTGTGATGAGCCTTTGATGGAGATGGGGAAGATGGAAACGGTGGAGAAGAATAAGTAGAGATCTTTGGAGGGTTTGGGAAGAGAGAGAGAGAGAGAGAGAGAGAGAGAGAGAGAGAGTAAAATATTGAAATGAAGGTAAAAATTTGGGTTTGGGTGTGTTAGGTTGGGACAGCCCCAAGAGTAAAAAATTGGGCTGTTCTGAATAATTTCTCCTTAATCCTGGACTAGCCCCAATCTGGACTATCCCTGAGTAACTTTAATTTGCATGTGCCCTTATAATTTACCCTTCTAAAAATGTTATAATAACTTTTTTGCAAGCATCATAAAAATGTATTTTTGTTGTAGCGTATGTTGCTCGGCTGGCAATAACTCATCATTAGTTAATAACCAACTCGTTTCTTTAACCAATGGTTTTTTTGGTTTTGTTTGTGTAGACGAGACGAGTTGTGAGAGGATTTGGATCCATGACGTGGCAGATCCAAGGGCCCTCATTCACTTCCCTCTCTCTATATAATTGATCTATAATTGCCCATTTATAAGGAGTTATTCTCTGGATTAATTGCCCATTATGGATGGTTATAGCTGGTAGGTGGTTTCGCTCCCCTATGATTTAGGTGGATTTGCTCTTAGCGAGACACTAGAAAATATAGGCAACGAGAGAAGAATTTGCATCCGCATACAAGCCACGAAGTGTTGTTCGAGGCAGGGCCGGACCCGAGCTCATGGGTGGTCCAAAGCGAACTTTCAGAATACGTCCCTATACATAATGTAAAAAATAAATTGAGAAGCTAAAGTAAAAAATAAATATAACAATGTTATGACCAATATTCGAACTAAGGAACTTTAGAGTGCAAGACTAACGTGTTAACTACTACACCACTACTAAGTTAAAGATGGCCTATAGTACATAGTACAACAATTTTATTTTCTCATCGATCTTTTCGCTCTTCATGATAGTTATTTTTACGTAAATTGCAGTTGTGGTTTCCTGCAGATTCATGTGCTTGATTCTTGATCAATCTTTGTTTTGCAATTGCAATTGCACAAGTAGTATCAATTGTAGCACTCTAAATTGCAAGACACATCTACACAAAAACGCACGCGCTCCTGACGTCAATTCAGAGCATATATAGATTAAGGCCTTATCAGAGTTTCCTAGGAAAACTTTCATAGCTTATCTAGCTAATATTACACAAAATTTCAACACGTATTTAAAATTCATGAATCATGCACTTGAAAAGAAGCATGATAGGCCTCGGTACAATTAATTAGAAAGCAGTTGAAAGAAAGAAGCTTTGCATTATGTCAAAGGTCAGAACTATATGAAATATTATATATTATACTATACTCCTCGTCAGTTGATCCATCTATGTATCATTGAAAGAAGCTGGGCCTGGCTAGTTGCAGACAACAATCCCACATTATTGATGGTTAAATAATAATTAGTCGAAGATATTATATAATTAGCATTAATGAGAAAGTCAGACCATTGCTGACCCACCTGTCAGACAAGACGTCCTGTGTGTATAGAACACCATTTTCTTATAAATATTAATGAGAAAGTCAGACCATTGCTGAGGAGTGGCCTTTAATTAGTTTACCGCATGAAACTTTTGAGGATGTGGAAGGGGGGCAACATTGACTTGGAACAGCTCGACAGAGAGTGCGTGTATTAATTATATAGTAATTATTTAGTTAGGGCTGTAACAAAGAAGTGATGATTCTTCGTAATTAGAATCTTGAATTTATTGAATTGCTAATGATCGATCAGTGTATAGAATAGAATAGAATAGAAATGATTATATAACAAACTAGCTGTAAATTAATGTATAAATAGGAGAGAGAGTACTGGCGATCATTGACCAGCTGGTAGCTGTTGCAATCATGCGCGCAATGTGATCCTTGGAAACATCCATGGGGTTGGGGTCCTCCTCCTTCCTAATGGTACGGTACGTCCATAGGACACATTAGTGATGCGGCGCCAAGGTTCTTGGACTCGATCTCCATGGCCCCTCCCACCAACATGATTAATTATCATATGTATATATTCAACTATACTTACTATATAAGTACACTCCCTCCAGTTCTTGTTTTCTCAATCCCAACAGCTAGCTAGCATTTCAAACATTTGCTCCCTCCAAAGTCCAAACTCCTCTTCTGCTCTAATTAATTCAAACTCGATCGATCGATCAGTGCTTCTCTTCTCTTCTCTTCTCTTCTCTTCTCTTCTCTTCTCTTGTGGTGTATACATACATAGGTATATATGGAGAGAATGAATATTGATGGACCTGCAGCACAAGGAGAAGAAGGAGGCAACAAGCTGGAAGATACTTCCAAGTTCGACCTCCCGGTGGACTCGGAGCACAAGGCCAAGTCCATAAAGCTCCTCTCCTTGGCCAAGCCCCACATGCTCACCTTCCACCTCTCCTGGGCCTCCTTCTTCACCTGCTTCGTCTCCACCTTCGCTGCCGCCCCCCTCATCCCCATCATACGCGACAACCTCAACCTCACCAAGGCCGACATCGGCAACGCGGGGGTCGCCTCCGTCTCCGGCAGCATCCTCTCCCGTCTCCTCATGGGCGCCGCCTGCGACCTCCTCGGCCCCCGCTACGCCTGCGCCTTCCTCGTCATGCTCGCCGCCCCCACCGTCTTCTGCATGTCCCTCGTCACCGACGCGGCCGGATACATCACCGTCAGGTTCATGATCGGCTTCTCCCTCGCCACCTTCGTCTCCTGCCAGTACTGGATGAGCACCATGTTCACCAGCAAGATCATAGGCCTGGCCAACGGGACCGCCGCCGGCTGGGGGAACATGGGGGGAGGGGCGACCCAGCTGCTCATGCCGCTCGTCTTCGACGCCATCGCAAAGTGCGGGGCCACCCCCTTCTTCGCGTGGAGGATCTCCTTCTTCGTGCCCGGGGTGATGCATCTGGTGATGGGGATACTGGTGCTGACTTTGGGCCAGGACTTGCCCGACGGGAACCTGGGGAGCCTCAAGAACAAGGGAGACGCGAGCGCGGACAAGTTCTCCAAGGTGCTGGCCAATGCGATGACCAACTACCGGACGTGGATCTTCGTCCTCCTCTACGGCTACTCCATGGGCGTCGAGCTCACCACCGACAACGTCATCCACGAGTACTACTACGACCACTTCGGCCTCAACCTCCGCACCTCCGGCTTCATCGCCGCCTCCTTCGGCATGGCCAACTTCGTCGCACGTCCCTTCGGCGGCTTCATCTCCGACCTCGGCACCCGCCGCTTCGGCATGCGTGCCCGCCTGTGGACCGTGTGGGGCCTCCAGACCCTCGGAGGAGTCTTCTGCGTCTGGCTCGGGCGCGCGACGTCCCTGCCCGTCTCCATCTTTGCTATGGTCTGCTTCTCCATCTGCGCGCAGGCCGCATGCGGGGCAACCTTCGGGGTCATCCCCTTCATCTCGCGCAGGTCGCTCGGGATCGTGTCCGGGATGACCGGAGCCGGAGGGAACTTCGGTGCCGGCCTGACGCAGCTGCTCTTCTTCACTAGTTCAAAGTACTCCGCAGGGACCGGGCTCTCGCTGATGGGAGTTATGATCATGGTTTGCACGCTGCCTGTGACTCTTGTACACTTTCCGCAGTGGGGGAGCATGTTCTTGCCGGCATCCGGGAATGCGACCGAAGAGACCTACTATGGCTCCGAGTGGACGGAGGAGGAGAAGGAGATGGGGCTGAACCAGGCAAGCATGAAGTTTGCAGAGAACAGCCGGTCCGAGAGGGGAAGCCGAGCGATTGCAGCAGCTCCACCCTCTCCTAATGCCACCCCGGTGCATGTCTAGCTCTATATTGGATCAAGCTCAGCTTTGTACTTAATTGGGGAAGATATTACGCTTTTTTTTAGTACCTATATTTGAGCGGCCGGGCCGGAGAAAATCACGAATATGTATGATTCCATGTATGCTATAGCAAACTGCTAAGTAAGTATATATTTTTTTGAAGAAGACAAATTGTATTACAGACATGACCTGCCAAGTATCGGCATAAGTATGGTAGGGCTGCTGAGATTGTAATGAAGTGCAAAACAAATGAATTGAAAGGAAATTTCATAAACATATTCTTTGCTAGTTAGAACAAAATTCCATAACATCTCTGATCGTAAAATTGAAACAAGGGTGATAAATCACACAAAAGTTATATGTTGCTATATTTGAAACAAGGGTGATAAATAACACAAATGCTACATGTTGATTGACTTAGTTTCAAGGTATACCTTTCTCCATGTCGCGTCGTGGCTTGTTTCCAGGTATACCTTTCTCCTCGGCCCCCGCACTACCACCAGACTAGTGCCTTAGAGCATCCACAGAGGGACTACTTTCAAGTGCTACATTTGGCCTTTAGCCAAACTTTGTAGCACTTGAAGGCTACAATGGACTCTTGTCCACACTTGAAAAAAGGTAGAAAGCGGTAAGAGACTCTCCAAATTTGGAGAGTCCATTAGCTCCTCTATAGTCATTTACGGGCCCACCAAAAGGGACTTTTCATTTATTTGAACATTGACCCATACGAAAATGAAGAGAGAAAATAGGGAGGGAAAGGAAAAAAAGTTAATTTGGAGTTTGGTTTGTACACCATTGTGTACCAACATCAAGGAGACACTCCAAACCTAATAATTAGAATAATTTGGAGTGTACCCACTGTGTACAGAAAAATCAAAAAATTACGTATTCCGGGAATGGGGAGTGACATCTCTACCCTCCTTAGAAAAATTTCGTCCTCGGAATTTCGATAAGGCTAGTCGAGCGCGCTCTCAGATCACGAAATACACTCAAGACATATAGGAAGCACAATTATCAAAAAACATATGGCACATGAACAGATTACGAAAGAAAGAACAATTAAGTAAAAGCACAAACAATAATCATACGCTAGAAGGAAAGCGATCGTAGACATACGAATAAAATATGCCTCCCGAGTCAGTTGGGTAGGAATTTGTCCTCGAGGTCCTACGCTGACTCCCAAAGTGGACAAGGGTCAACGCTTGAGATAAGTCGGTACCAATGACTTAATCAAGAACGAGACTCTGCCCAGGACTTACTCTCGTAATCAAGACACATGATGAATATCACGTATCACCCACTACCAAATTACAGTACTTTAGCGACGGTCATTTAGCGACGGACATTTTCCGTCGCTATCACCGTCGGATCCCCGACGGATTTGTGACGGAATACCGATGGAAAGCAGTGGACATTTTTTTTATTTTTTTATGTCCATATCCGTCGCTATGCCGTCGATAGGTAGTCGGCCATGTAGCGACGGTTTTTATATCCGTCGCTAGAACGTCGCATATTTTGGCGGCAAAAGCCTAAAATATTGGCGCGAGATTTACTGACGACTTAGCGACGGAATAATCCGTCGCTACCC